>JAWWNI010001487.1:0-552309 GCA_034642065.1 Darevskia nairensis
GAGGAAGAAGGGAAAGGCTGAATACACCCCTTTATGGGGTGGGGAGAGGATGTTTCCCCATTAAGGGGAGGAGGAGAAAGAGGCTTTTTGCTCTTCCCTGCCCCCCAAGTGTGTGAGAAAAAAGAAAAGGGGGCCAGTTGCTGAAGACACCCCTCATGATCAGAACGGTGCTTAGCTTATTTTGGGGCTGCAATTTGGTTGCTGTTTAAAATTGTTTTACAGATCATAAATGCTGCATTGATTTATTAATCTTATAACACGACATTGTGACGTTCAGCCTGTTTTTAAGATGTTGTTAGCAGTGTTTTATAGGCTGCAATTGTCTCACTGATGATGTTAATTATTCTACACTATTATGCTGCTTTGTGATGTTCTATCGTGCTGTTATTCTTTATTGTTTGCGATTCATATGAATGAAAAGTGGCAAATCAGATACGGGGGTGGGAGGAGGGGGGTGATATTTCCCCAGGGAATGGGGAGGAAGAGAAATAATAGAATCGTAGAGTTGGAAGGGACCCTGGCGGCCATCTAGTCCAACCCCCTGCAATGTAGGAATCCCGTGTTGGTGGGGTGGGAAAGAAACCCCTTATCCCCACCCAACACTTGAAAGGGGCTGAAAGGATGAAAGGGGGTTCAGGGAGAAGGGGGGGGAATGATTCCCTGGAGCCCCGGAACCTGTTTGTTTTGTGTTCCCTCCTCCCCACCCTTGGCCACTCCACGACCTTGGAGAGTGTGGCCCCTGAGCATGTACAGAGTGCCTTCCCCCCCTCTGCCACATTCCCCGGGGCTGCAAGTGAGCCCCGGAACCTATTAAAAGCCATAATAAACCAATGAGGAGGGAATGGCGGCGGCGGCGGCGGCAGACTCTCCCGCCTCCCCTCCCACCCCCTCAGCGCCCCCAGCCTCGCTCACAGCCTCCGGTTTTCCCAGGGCTTCGGGGGCGGCGGTTGGTTGGCCGCCATCGTCTCGCGGCGGCGCCTCCTCCTCCTCGCCGGACCTTCGCCCAGGCTTGGCCGTCTCTGGAGGCGAGCGCCGAGCTGTCAGTCCCGCCCGGGGAGGCGGCCCCGCCCCTCTCTCAGGCGACGCGCGGAGCTCGGGGATCGACCGTCTCTGGCTGCGTGGCCCCCGCGCAAGTGCCGGCTCCAGCTCAAGAGGTGCGCGCGGAAGGAAGCCGGGCGAAAGCAAAGGAAAGCAATCGCCCCGCTTGGCTAGCTCATACCAATAATAACTTAAGTTGGTTTGACTTTTTCTTTTTTTTTAATCTTTCAAATTGTTCAATTTTTCCCACGGCTTTCCCCGCGGCACAGCAGCCGGTGTCTCGCGGCACACTAGTGTGCCGCGGAACACCGGTTGGGAAACGCTGCTCTAGTTATTTCCCGCTTGGACTACTGCAATGTGCTCTACATGGGGCTACCTTTGAAGGTGACCCAGAAACAACAACTAATCCAGAATGCGGCTGCCAGACTGGTGATTGGGAGTGGCTGCCGAGACCGCATAACACCGGTCCTAAAAGATCTACATTGGCTTCCAGTACGTTTCCGAGCACAATTCAAAGTGTTGGTGCTGACCTTGAAGCCCTAAATGGCCTCGACCCAGGCAGGGGGCCTTCTCGGTGTTTTAAGTATGTTTTAAAGCAGGGTTGTAATTTTTTCTTGATTTTGCTGCTTTATCTTTGTAAGCGGCATATAGATTTTATGAACTAAATAAGCAAAAGAGACCCTCTCTGCTCTTTCAGGAACTGGAGCCCTACAAGGAAGTCATAGTGGACTTCCCTGAGAAAGAGGAGGTCCCGCCGTGCCTTGAGCAAAGAGGATGCTTCTTCGGGGAAGCCAAGCAGGAGTATACTGAGGGCAGCATGCAACAAGGTCAGGCACTGTTTATTATTAATAATTTTATTTGTACCCAACCCATCTGACTGCGTTGCCCCAGCCTATCTGGGTGGTTTCCACCATATACGGAAGCATAATTAAAACATCATACATTAAAAACTTCCCTACAGATGTCTTCTAATCTCCTTGACATCTGATGGGAGGGTTTTCCACAGGACGGGCGCCACCATCGAGAAGGCCCTCTGCCTGGTTCCCTGTAACCTCACTTCTTGCAGCAAGGGAACTGCCAGAAGGCCCTCGGAGCTGGATCTCAGTGTCCGGGCTGGATGGTGGGGGTGGAGACGCTCCTTCAGGTATACAGGACCAAGGCCGTTTAGGGCTTTAAAGGTCAGCACCAATGGTTCGAATTGTTACCACATGGTGCCGATAACCCCAGGTTTGGGGGTTCGATACCCATATGGGCCACCTGTGCGGTTGGAGGTGCCCTGCTCTGCTTTAAACAGTAGCACAGAGTCTAACAGCACCTCTATAATATTGTTATAGATTTGTAACCATATGGACCTGGCATTTCATGGCAAATTGAGCTTGTCCAAAACTGGCAGAGCACCACCTTCCAGTCTAGACAAAGCAAACACCTCTGTCTTACACAGGAACATAGAAGCTTCCTTATACTGAGTCAAATCATTGATCCACCAAGCTTAGTACTGTATACACTGACTGGCAGCAGCTGGGGGTGGGATTCCAGTAGGGGACCTTCCCAGCCCTACTGGAGATGCTGAGTATTGAACCTGGGACCGTCTTCCGCTGAGCTATGGTCCTACAGACTGTAACTGTGCTCCTGAAGGACCAGGTGCGCAGACTAGGAGTCATTTTGGACTCACAGCTGTCCCTGGAGGCGCAGGTCAGTTCTGTGTCCAGGGCAGCTGTCTACCAGCTCCATCTGGTACGCAGGCTGAGACCCTACCTGCCTGTGCACTGTCTCTCCAGAGTGGTCCATGCTCAGTTTATCTTCCGCTTGGACTACTGCAATGCGCTCTACGTGGGGCTACCTTTGAAGGTGACTCGGAAACTACAACTAATCCAGAATGCGGCAGCTAGACTGGTGACTGGGAGCGACCACTGAGACCATAAAACACCGGTCCTGAAAGACCTACATTGGCTCCCAGTACATTTCCGAGGGACCCAGGTGGCGCTATGGGTTAAACCACAGAGCCTAGGGCTTGCCGATCAGAAGGTCGGCGGTTCGCATCCCTGCGACGGGGTGAGCTCCCGTTGCTCGGTCCCAGCTCCTGCCCACCTAGCAGTTTGAAAGCATGTCAAAGTGCAAGTAGATCAATAGGAACCGCTCTGGCGGGAAGGTAAACGGCGTTTCCGTGCGCTGCTCTGGTTCGCCAGAAGCGGCTTTGTCATGCTGGCCACATGACCCAGAAGCTGTATGCCGGCTCTCGGCCTATAGAGCGAGATGAGCGCCGCAACCCTAGAGTCAGACACGACTGGACCTAATGGTCAGGGGTCCCTTTACCTTTACCTTTTTACATTTCCGAGCACAATTCAAAGTGTTGGTGCTAACCTTTAAATTATTATTATTATTGTTGTTGTTGTAATCATCATCATCATCACTAGGCTGAGTTTCAGTTTGTTTACTCCTGTCCAGTCTGTACTCATTTCACCCTTTAAAAAATACATTGCAGGAGTTGGCACTGAAGACAAGCCAGAGAAGAATTGTGCAGAAAAGCCCAGGCAACCAGAACCCGTCGAGAGCTCTTTGTGGGAATCTGAAATCAACGCTGTGCAAATCCAGAGCCATGCGGGGGAATTCCTCGAAAGCAGAGGGAGAAGCCGCGCAGGAGAGAAGCCGTACAAGTGCCCGGAGTGCGGGAAAAGCTTCCTATACGGGTCGGATCTCATCAAGCACGAGAGGACGCACACCGGGGAGAAGCCGTTCGCCTGCACAGACTGCGGGAAACGCTTCAATCAGAGCTCGCACCTCATCTCCCATGAAAGGGTCCACACGGGAGAGAAGCCCTACAAGTGTCTGGCGTGCGGGAAGAGCTTCGGTTGGCGGTCGGACCTCGTAAGACATCAGAGAATCCACACAGGGGAGAAGCCCTACATTTGCCCGGATTGTGGGAGGAGCTTTAGCGCCAGCTCTGACCTTACTAGGCATCAGAAAACCCACACAGGAGACAAATCCTACAAATGCATGGCCTGCGGGAGAACGTTTAGCGGGCGATTGCAGGTTGCTAGTCACCAGAGACTCTGCACCGGGGGAATTGCTGAAACCAGGAAAATGCCCAGAGAAAAGAGCATTATTGCAACTAGACAGTGAGCAGTTTTTTGCGTGACAAGTGGAGTATATTTCTTCAAGGAAGAGGTCCACAGTAGTCTGTGGTTTGCTCTGTTTCCGAGCAAAATTTTGTACGTTGAATCAAGATTTCTGGTGAATCAAGATGACTTTTTTTAAAAAAGCTTTCTTTGCTGAAGTTTTCAACAGAACGGTAACTTTCCACTGAAATCTTGGAACCCGTTAAAAGGACCTGTCTTTTAGAAGAGGGCAGGGGCTTGAAACATCACCCACATAATGCTTTGTAATGTGTAAATTAAAACTCAATTGCTGCCATTTGTAGACTTTTTTGTAGACACCAGTCCTGAAAGACCTACATTGGCTCCCAGTACGTTTCTGAGCAATTCAAAGTGTTGGTGCTGACCTTGAAAGCCCTCAACGGCCTCGGCCCAGTATACCTGAAGGAGCGTCTCCACCCCCATTGTTCAGCCCGGACACTGAAGTCCAGCTCCGAGGGCCTTCTGGCAGTTCCCTCACTCTGAGAAGTGAGGTTGCAGGGAACCAGGCAGAGGGCCTTCTCGGTGGTGGCGCCTGCCCTGTGGAACGCCCTGCCATCAGATGTCAAGGAAAGAAACAACTATCTGACTTTTAGAAGACATCTGAAGGCAACCCTCTTCAGGGAAGTTTTTAATGTTTGATGCTTTAAATATTCTGTTGGGAGCCACCCAGAGTGGCTGGGGAAACCCAGCCAGATGGGAGGGGTAGAAATAATAAATTATTATTATAGAATTATATTATTAACCCTGTTATTTCAGGGGACCTTAAATCAAACTGCCATTAAGCTTCTGTATGAGCCACCACCACAGCTCTCCCCTGCCTGAACTACATCCCTGCCAACAAGACTTGCAAAGCTGGGTTCAAAATTGCACCGCAATGAACCAAACTGAAGATGACAAAAATAAGATAAAGGAGATTTCACTGTGCCGGCTCGTACGAAAAATAAGATAAAGGAAAATAAGAAAAAGGAAAGGAAAATAAGATAAAATAAAATAAGATAAAGGAGACTTCACTGTGCCGGCTCGTAAGAAAAACTCAAGTCCAAGGGGATCATAACCAGCCAGCTTCATGGCTGATTTGAACAAGGATGTGTGTGTTTTTACTCCCCGCCTCCCTTTTTAAAAACAAAATGGTTTTAGGGGAGGGTACATCTGTTTATTTATAAAAACATCACAATACTCTTGGCATCCATCTCAAGAGATCATGGAGTGCGACTCATACTCCTGTATCATAAAAATAGATCAAAGCAATAAAATCAGAAAATAAAATATTTATTCTTCAAAATGTAATTCCCATGAATAATAATAAATATTAATAATACTATCAACAACAACTATAACAACAGCAACAACTTCTGGCGCCTACTGAACTGAATGATTTTATAATTTTAACAAATTCTGACCTATATTGTATTGAGATACTTTTACACTCCTTAATGATTCTAACTAAATGGTCTATCCAGCTAAATTAGGGTAGACCCAATGATGTTAATGGACACGACTAACTTTGGTCCATTTGTCTCAATGGGTCTACTCTAACTTAGTTGGATACAACCTAGAGAGAGAGCCAGTGTGGTGTTGTGTAGTGGTTAGAGCCTCAGACTAAGACCTGAGCGACCAGGGTTCGAATTACCATGCAGCCATGAAGCTCACTAGTTGTCCTTTGGCCAGTCGCTGCCTCTCAGCCTAACCTACCTCACAGGGTTGTTGCAGAGATTAAATGAAGGGGCAGTGGGAAACCATATATGCTGCCGTGAGCTTCTTGGAGAAAAATGTGGGATACAAAGTAGGCTATTATTATTATTGTTGTTGTTATTGTTGGTGTTGTTGTTATGCCACCCTATACCCGGAGGTCTCAGTGTTGTTGTTATTGGGTTGTTGTTTTTGATTATGTATTTTGTGGTTTTATATTTTGATCTTATTCTGTGATCCGAGACCTCCAGGTAGAAGGCATTATATAAATTCAATAAATTCATAATAATAGTAATAACGATAATAAATAAATAAAAATAAAAGAAAAGCAAGTTTCAGAGGGGTCTCGTGTTCTCTCTCGCAGCAAATTCAGAATATTGTGGCATCTATTTCCCCCTGGCACAAGCTCTCAGTCCCACTATCCTCACTTAAAGGTAAAGGGACCCCTGACCATTAGGTCCAGTCGTGACCGACTCTGGGGTTGCGGCGCTCATCATCTCGCTTTATTGGCAGAGGGAGCCGGCGTACAGCTTCCGGGTCATGTGGCCAGCATGACAAAGCCGCTTCTGGCGAAACCAGAGCAGCGCACGGAAACGCCGTTTGCCTTCCCGCTGCAGCGGTACCTATTTATCTACTTGCACTTTGAGGTGCTTTCGAACTGCTAGGTGGGCAGGAGCAGGGACCGAGCAACGGGAGCTCACCCCGTCGCAGGGATTTGAACCGCTGACCTTCTGATCGGCAAGCCCTAGGCTCTGTGGTTTAACCCACAGCGCCACCCGCGTCCATCCTCACTTATCTCCCCCCCCCAAAAAAAGCTTGTGCTATAATAAAATAAAAAATAAAAAAAATTCCTTCCAGTAGCACCTTAGAGACCAACTAAGTTTGTTCTTGGTATGAGCTTTCGTGTGCATGCACACTTCTTCAGATACCTAACCCTAACCCTTTCCCCTCCTTCTCTTCTTTCTCCCATGTGCCCCCTAAGTTTGTTATTGGTATGAGCTTTTGTGTGTATCTGAAGAAGTGTGCATGCACACGAAAGCTCATACCAAGAACAAACTTAGTTGGTCTCTAAGGTGCTACTGGAAGGAATTTTTTTATTTTTTTATTTTGTTTTGATTATGACAGACCAACACGGCTACCTACCTGTAACTGGAGCTATAATAAATGATCTCCTACTGTTCAGTTCCACAAGACTCTAGAAACAAATACATAAGTAAGATTAAAAAGGAAACAGAAACAACCAGGAGGAGAAAAAAAAAATGCGATTTGCTGTTTTACAGACAGAGGAGCCCAGAGATGCGAGAGAAAAAAAGCTGGCAACTTGCAACCAGCTTCCCCCAAATCCCACCCTAAAAAAAGCCCAGCTGGTAGAGGACTCTGAAGATTTCATGGTTTCACCAGAGTCCTAGAGTGGCCCAAAAAAACCCATAAAGGCCATAGAGTTGGGGAGTAAGGGCTGCCCACTTTTCCGGTTTCCGGTTTCCCCGCCGGGTGAGAGCGTTGAGATCCGTTTCCGGGAGCCAGTTGCAGAACGCGGGAAGAGCGGTTGTGCGCAGGTTGGTGAGTTGCAGAGAGGCTAGTTCCACAGTAATAACAACAATAGCAATAAAAATAAGAATATCTGGCAATAATAATAATAAGAGAGGGAGAGAGAGAGATGAGCCCCACTGATTTAACGGGGCTGGCTCCCTAGAGAGGCTGCTGAAGATGGCTGCCTCGTGCTTACCCAGAAGTAAGGCCCCGTAGGATTCAATGGGGATCCTTCCCAAGTAAGTGCGTGCAGGGTTGCAGGTTGTAATCCTGTACCGGCTTCTCTGGGAATAAGCCCCCATTGAACTTTGTGGGGCTCGCCTCTGAGCGGACACGTAGAGAATTGGGCTCGAAATTTAGAAACCATGTGGGGTTTGTGGGGATACCCCCCCCATATGGACTGGGGAGGTTGCCTCCTTTCCTAAACTGATCCTTAAAAAAAATCCCCTTTTTGGTTTCCTAAATCGATTGGGATTAGATTTAGGGTGTCGTGTTTTCCGTTTCCCAAAGGAGCTGGGAAGTGTTACCTTAATGTTAATGTCGGACGTTAATGTTAAGACAAAATAAAAAGTAAAAAAATTCCTTCTAGTAGCACCAAGAACCAACTAAGTTTGTTCTTGGTATGAGCTTTCGTGTGCATGCAATTTACATTGCAATTTAGCCGAAGCAAAATTCCAAGTATGTTGGAAAATGTACTTGGCCAATAAATTATTCCTATTCCTATTAATGTTAGCTTGTATCCTGGCATGTAGATTTTTTTAAGTCTCTTCTCTCAGTGACTTTTAACTTATTTTAAACTGTTTTTTAGCGTTCTGTTTTAATTGTTGTAACCTGTCCTGTGACCTTCGAGTGGAGGGCGGGTAATAATAAATCATAGTAAGTCCTACTCAGGGTGGGCCCATTAAGTTAGTCATGTCTATTAACTTGCCTATCTGGAGGGTGTTCAGTTGGTGGGGGGGCTGTTCTAAAAGCACATACACCCCCCCCCCCCAAAATAAGATGTCTTGGCAGATTCCTGTATCTACAATTCAGTGTTTACTTGGCAGTTTTTAAAAGAATTATTATTATTCAGTGGGGCTATGTGTTTGGAATTTTCAGTCCCCGCGAAAGCAAACAGTTAATCTCCGCTAAAATTTTGTTACTTGCCTATGATACTCAAACATTGTATTATTATTTTCTTTTTTTATATATAAGAATATGTCATTGATAAAAATGTAAAATTCAATAAAAATATTTTTAAAAAACAACAAAGTTTAGTGGCGACTAGTTGAAACTTTAGTTTTACCCAAATAGCAAGTTCTAACTGCCATGCTGAGTTGTTGATCTGCTGTTTACAAATAAATACAGTGCACCCTCTGGATATTAATTTAATTCGTCCTGGGGGTCCGTACATACCCTGAAAAGTCTGTATTCAGAGGTGCCGCTTCTGCGCATGCGTGAAGTGCGCAGAGTGTTTTTGTGGATGCGTGCACAGCGAAACCCAGAAGTGTTTGCCGCGTTCACAACCTGAAGTTACGTTACCCGAAGGTAACGTAACCCGAGGTACCACTGTACATCTATTGGGGAAAAAAGGTTTAAACGTTTTTTAAAAACAAAAAATCTCAAGTGAGAACCACTGTAATCTTCGTTTGAGGAGCCATTTGGCACCTAGCTTATATATCTGAGTTTCTAACACTGGTGTTGCCTTCCCTGAGGCATCTGAAACTCCACTCTGGGATTCGAGACTTGGTGGATGGATCTCATTGGTGCTGCTGTGTTTATTTTCTTAGATCCAATGATGGATGAACAAGCGGACACAGATTGCAAGCCGATGATAGATGATGGAGGAGGAAGTCAGTCTTCTGAAGCAATGTATTCCCTTGGAAGCTCGGGAGATTGGCTTGATGTGAAGGAGGAACCTCAAGAGAATTCAACCCAGATATGGGAAACACAGTGGCAGCAGTACTTGAATACAGTGGAGCTTCCTCCCTCGGGAGCCCCGCAGGAGCCCACCCCGTGGGACGATGCTCCGACCTTCCTGGCCTCCTTCGAGCAAGTGGCTGAAGCCTACCGGTGGCCCAAGGAAGAGTGGGCAGCCCGGCTCCTGCCTGCACTGGGTGGAGAAGCCGAGCAGGCCTTTAAAAGCCTGGAGGGCCCAGACAGAGAGGATTATGGGAAGGTAAAGGCAGCCATTTTGCAAGGAGACACCATGAGCAGGGAGGTGCACCGCCAGCACTTCCGGTGCTTCAGCTACCAGGAGGCTGAAGGCCCCAGAGGGGCCTACAGCCGGCTGCAGGAGCTTTGCTATCGGTGGCTGAAAGTCGAGAAGCACTCCAAGGAGGAGATTCTGGAGCTGCTGATCCTGGAGCAGTTCCTGGCTGTCCTGCCTCCAGAGATGCAGAGCTGGATGAAGCGGCACTGCCTCGAGAGCAGCACCCATGCAGTGTCCCTGGCCGAGGATTTCCTGATCAGGCAGTTGGTGCCCGAGAGAAGAGAAGAGCAGGTAAGAGAGAGCTGAATCAAGGACGAAATCGGTCTCTGCCTTTATAACTAACAGATTGAGGTTGAATCCTGACAAGACGAAGTACTGTTTTTGGGGGGACGGGGCGGGCGGGTGTGGGGGACTCCCTGGTCCTGAACGGGGTAACTGTGCCCCTGAAGGACCAGGTGCGCAGCCTGGCAGTCATTTTGGACTCACAGCTGTCCATGGAGGCGCAGGTTAATTCTGTGTCCAGGGTGGCTGTCTACCAGCTTCATCTGGTGCATAGGCTGAGACCCTACCTGCCCGCAGACTGTCTTGCCAGAGTGGTGCATGCTCTGCTTATCTCCCACTTGGACTACTGCAATGCGCCCTATGTGGGGCTACCTTTGAAGGTGACCCGGAAACTACAATTAATCCAGAATGCAGCAGCTAGACTGGTGACTGGGAGTGGCCGCCGGGACCACATAACACCTGTCCTGAGAGATTGGCTCCCAGTATGTTTCCGAGCACAATTCAAAGTGTTGGTGCTGACCTTTAAAGCCCTAAACGGCCTCGGTCCTGTATACCTGAAGGAGCGTCTCCACCCCCACCGTTCAGCCCGGACACTGAGATCCAGCGCCGAGGGCCTTCTGGCGGTTCCCTCACTGCGAGAAGCAAAGCTACAGGGAACCAGGCAGAGGGCCTTCTCGGTAGTGGCGCCCGTCCTGTGGAACGCCCTCCCATCAGAGGTCAAAGAGATAAACTTTAGAAAATGACATTTAGAAAATACCAGAAGTTTAGCGTGGGACTGAGAAGACATGAGTTCAAATTCCCATTTAGCTCAGTTGCCGTCTCGCTCTCTTGCAGCCTGTGCTACATCACAGGGTTGTGACAGGGAGAACATTGGATTAGTGCATTGTGGTGAGGGTGGACCTCCCCGATGTACTTTTGATTAGTGAACAAAGCTAAAATTTAAAGGTAACTTAAATAAATTTGCTAAATTGAACCCACAGGGCAGCAGATTCCCCCCCCCCCCGGCAAATCCACATCACTGGAGATGACTTTTAAAAAATCTCAATACATTTTTACCCCAATTTCCACAAAAGTTTATACCCTGCGGCCTGCGCTTCCTTCCAGAAGAGCTCAGGGTAGCAAACACAGTAGTGTTAAAGCAGTAAGATTGAAATACCTGTTTAAAAAATCTAAAAGCAGCAACACACAAATGTAAAGCTGGTGTACAACAACAGCAAAAAAAGATGGAACCAAATCACATGTCAGCCTTACAAAACAGAAAAGTCATATATGTTTTCCAGAAAAACATATTTCCAGAAAAAACATATTTCCAGAAAAGTCATATATGTTTTCCCCAGGAAAAAATCCTAAATTGGTGATTTAACAGGTTTATTTAAGCAACTTTTACAGGTGATTTAGCAGGTTTGTTTAAGTGAGTTTTACATTTCAGTTTCCTCCACTGAAAATGAACCATGTTACATTTCCATACTGTGCAAATATCTCTAATAGGTGCTAAATGATCGAGGGGAATGGTTCTGTTAAGAAACGACCCCCCTGCCTGATGGGTTTTGCATTATTCTTGTAGGTGGCTGCACTCCCAGAGGAAGGATCTATGAACCTGCAGGAGACAGAGAGTGAATCATGGGAGGATGACACTGACACTGGTAAGAATTCCTTCAACCAGAGTTTATTTCTGCAAGCGTTTGGGCTCCCCCCCCCCAAGGCTGTGGATACTTTGATGTAATAACAATGAGTTATTCAACGCAGCAGCCGAGGTTTAAGGTAAATAACGCTTAAACCCACTGACTATTTACCAGCTGCGTCAGAAATGTCCACACGCTTCCTCTGGTGTGTCTTTGGCTTCTAAAACCTTTTCCTTTCTTCTTCAAACGCAGAGTTCACAGCGGAAGAAAGTCCACAGAGTAAGTTGCCTCTGTATTTAGTTCTGACAATAAATCACAGCAACTCCAGCTTAATTAAGAATATTTATTGCTTAAGGGCTCTAAGCCAGGAGAAGTTACCCCCATCCTGGCTGAAGCTGGAAGACGGACTGCACACAACAGTCAATACACATATCACATTACAAAAGAATGCAAACACCACATATCAGAGACTTACGTACATAGATAGTCCCAGGATGTGTGATGTCATCCTGTGGCTGCAGGGCGACAGACTGAGCTTGTTAAAACTCAAAACCTCACATACTTCCCTCTTTGTCCGTGGCTGTTTTGGCCGCAAAGGAATGGCACACTCGGCCTGATTATTAGAAATAGAAGGAAATGGTTACAGATGTTAGCAGGCACAACTTGGATAATGATACCCACCAGCCAACAAAATCAAACTAAGTTGGGTAAGAATCTTTTTTAAAAAAATTCTGAAACACTTCTAAATATCTTAAGTAGATGAAATACAGTTTTGATCCAGTGTAAAGATGCATTCAAAACAGATAAAATTGCAAAGTGTGGTGCATAAAAATCAATGATTAAAAAAAAAAAATCAAAAGAATCAGATTTTTAAAATTTAAATTGGATTTTTAAAATAAAATGCTTTTGGAGGAAAAATCTTTCTAAAGATAGTTTTCTATTTAAGTTACATTATAGTCCAAAGGCTATTCATCAGGAAATAAGGATTTGTTTTAAATTTTTCGTGTGTGCTAAAACTCAGTCTTAAGGTTTTGTTTTGTTTTTAAAAAAATGTTTAACCACATCAGTTAACAAACATGGATACATATGCTATAATGTTATTGTTTTAGTTAAATAAGTTGTTTAAATTCTTATTAAGGAAATGATTATTTTTCTCCTTCCAATAAAGTACAGCAGAAAAGTTGTCCCAATATAAACAGTTAACTTATTAAACCTCACAATAATTTCATAATTATCTGTCTATGTATTTCTAATAGTATAACCAGATCAAAACATTTGTATATAACTGTAAAAACTACTCTGAAAATTTATTATTCCAAAAATGAAACCTTCATCTGGTTGTAAATATTAAGATTATACCAGCAAGAATGAGTCTTTCTGTAAAAAAAAAAAAAAAAGATTTAAATTAAGTCTTACTGACTAGTGATTTAAATCAAATCCACCCTGTCTGACTTTTCTATTCAGGTCAAAGCCTGAAGAAAATCCTTACAGAATCAAAATGTAACCGTGAAATTTGTCAAAGCCCAATAGTCAAAATAGATAAAATTACAAAGATGAGAGTTAGTAATTATTGAGATTGAGGTTGAATCCTGACAAGACAGAAGTACTGTTTTTGGGGGACAGGAGGCGGGCAGGTGTGGAGAATTCCCTGGTCCTGAATGGGGTAACTGTGCCCCTGAAGGACCAGGTGCGCAGCCTGGGAGTCATTCTGGACTCACAGCTGTCCATGGAGGTGCAGGTTAATTCTGATCCGGGGCAGCAGTCTACCAGCTCCATCTGGTACGCAGGCCGAGACCCTACCTGCCCGCAGACTGTCTCGCCAGAGTGGTGCATGCTCTAGTTATCTCCTGCTTGGACTACTGCAATGCGCTCTACATGGGGCTACCTTTGAAGGTGACCTGGAAACTACAACTAATCCAGAATGCGGCAGCTAGACTGGTGACTGGGAGCGGTCGCCGAGACCACATAACACCGGTCTTGAAAGACCTACACTGGCTCCCAGTACGTTTCCGAGCACAATTCAAAGTGTTGGTGCTGACCTTTAAAGCCCTAAATGGCTTCGGTCCAGTATACCTGAAGGAGTGTCTCCACCCCCATCGTTCTGCCCGGACACTGAGGTCCAGCGCCGAGGGCCTTCTGGCGGTTCCCTCACTACGAGAAGCCAAGTTACAGGGAACCAGGCAGAGGGCCTTCTCGATAGTGGCACCCGCCCTTCAGATGTCAAAGAGAACAACAACTACCAGACCTTTAAAAGAGATCTGAAGGCAGCCCTGTTTAGGGAGGCTTTGCATGTTTAATAGATTATTGTATTTTAATGTTCTGTTGAAAGCCGCCCAGAGTGGCTGGGGAAACCCAGCCAGATGGGCGGGGTATAAATAATAAATTATTATTATTATTATATTATTTACTGTTATAGTCTCCGGCAAGTCTTACGTAGACGAAAAATGTGCCCTTCATCCTTCTCTTGGTCCATGTAAACGCTTAACAGGAGAACTCTTTGTCATTTCAACAGATCTTAGCACAGTGCAGGAAGATGGAAGCGAGAATTCTCTGCCTGAAGAGAATGGGCAGGAGAACCATCCACCTGAGATGGAGCCACAGGGTGTGTCGGCAGAGAGAGCCAAGGACAACGGTCCCCAGTATTGGAAGGAGGGAGGCGTCTTGGAGAATAGTCACAGAGCGGAATGGCAGCAGGTGATCTACCTGAGGAAAGATGGGCAAAGATCCGTTCTTTGTGAGAAGGTTGGCAGGGAGGCAAGTGTAACTGTGATCTACCAGGGCACCATCAATGGCAAGAGAAGTGGGAAGGCCTCGCGCACTCGGGGGAAACTGCACAAATGTTCCCACTGTGAGAAATCCTTCAGTTGCCCAAAGCACCTAAGAAAACACCTGGTACTCCATTCAGCTGAGAAGCCCCTTAAAAATCTTGGAAGACCCCACACTGGAGAGGAGCCCTATAAATGCACAGATTGTGGAGAGTGTTTCTCACAGAACTCATCTCTTGACAGCCACAGAAAGGTGCATCAGGAAAGGAGAGCTGCCACCCTGCAGAAAAATGTATCTGGTGGGCAGAAGGAATACCACCCGTGCCCCGAGTGCGGGAAAATGTTCTATAAGGCATCGCAGCTGAAAATACATCAACGCCTCCACTCTGGAGAGAAACCCTTTCGGTGTGTTGATTGCGGGGAGTGTTTTATGTGGCATTCAAGTTATGCTCGCCACGGGAAGCTATGTCGCCAGCAAAAGAAATCAACCCATCCCCTGCCAAAAGGATCTATTGGACAAGGGAGATCCTACCCGTGCCCTGAGTGTGCAAAAACGTTTGACAAGCCATCGCGCCTAATAAGACACCAAGTTGTTCACACTAGAGAGAGACCCTCTAAGTGTGCTGATGGCGGGGTGTGTTTCCCCCAAAGCTCATCTCTTGACCTTCCTAGAAAACAGATTCACCGGGGAAGGAGACTGGTCCCTCTTCTGAAAAGACTACACAGCACGCGGCCCTCCCGATGCTGTGAGTGTGGGAAAAGGTTCAGCAAGCCTTCACACCTCTTAAGACATTGCCTCCACGGTGGAGATGGGCTCTACAAATGCGCCGAATGTGGGGAGGGTTTCTCACGGAGCTCATGTCTTGCCATTCACAGAAAGGAGATTCATCAGGAAATGAAACCTCCCCCCCTCCAGAACAACGTATCTGGTGGGCAGAATAACTGCCACACATGCCCTGAGTGCGGGAAAATATGCTCCCACTCATCAGTGCTAAAAGCACATCAGCGGATTCACACTGGAGAGAAACCCTTTCAGTGTACCAAATGCGGGGAGAGGTTCATGTGGGGTTCATCTCTTTCCCGTCATAGGCAGAAGGCTCATCAGGGACCGAAGCTGGTCCCCCTTACGCACAAAGTATCTAGTGGACGAGGGAAATCTTGCCCGTGTCCCGAGTGCGGGTTAGAGTGCAGGTGGATATCGCAATTAATAAGACACCGGCGCATCCACACTAAAGAGAAACCCTATAAGTGCACCGATTGTGGAGAGAGTTTCAGATGGAATCCATCGCTTGTTTCCCATAGGAGCAAGTGTCCCGGGGGAATGAAATTGGTTCCCCATGTGCAAGGGGGGTCCTCCCCACAAGCTGAGCATGGGCAGACATTCATAAGACGTCAAGAGATCCACACCAAGAAGAGCCGCCACAGCTGCTCCGACTGCGGGAAAAGTTTTGATCGAGCGTCACACCTCGCAAGACATCAGAGAATCCACACGGGAGAGAAGCAGCACAAATGCTCCGACTGCAGGAAAAGCTTTGGTCAAGCATCACACCTCGCAATACACAAGAGAATCCACACGGGAGAGAAGCAGCACAAATGCTCCGACTGCGGGAAAAGCTTTCGTCAAGCATCACACCTCGCAATACACAAGAGAATCCACACGGGAGAGAAGCAGCACAAATGCTCCGACTGCGGGAAAAGCTTTCGTCAAGCATCACACCTCGCAATACACAAGAGAATCCACACGGAAGAGAAACAGCACAAATGCTCCGACTGCGGGAAAGGTTTTGATCGAGTGGCACACCTCGCAAGACACCAGAAAATCTGGATGGGAAATAAGTTTTACAAATGCCCCGAATGCGAAGAGCGTTTTGTTTGCAGGGCCAGCCTTACGAAACACAAGACGTCTCACTCTGAATTGCAGGCCCTTGAGAGTGCGTTTGAGCGACTTGATGGTGCTCTGTGAGCCACCCTGGGAAACAGCATTTCACAACAGAAAAGGCCTTTCCCCCCATTGGCGACTTCCAAATTTCCTGGCTCATTTGGCTTTGTTTAGTTTAATCAAACAAAATGCCAACTTATTTACCAGCCTATTGGTTAAAAGACTGTAATATAGTACCAAAATGTATTCATTTAGACCAGGTAGGATTTATGAAAGACAGGCCGGTAGCTGACCCAATCCACAAACTTTGAATTTTGTCCGTTATATAAAGTAACATAAAATTCCTTCTCTTTTTAGAGTAAGCTTTTGATAACAAATTTGTAACTTTTAGACCATCAAAATACGAGAGGGGAATTATTGGGTGTGGTTCCTTGATGATATGCTAACAATGTGGTGAAACAAATTATTGAAAAATCTGCAACTATGTCTTGGACTTTCCAGAGAACAACAAAAAAGTAACTCATTTGACACCACTTCGAATAAACAGCAGTGTCATAGGAGTGCTTATCCCTAAAAACGCCTCCAAATGATTTTTTAAATCCTTCATTAATAAATGTTAAGTAGTGTTGGGAGGGGTGGGGGGAATTTTTTTCAGTATGGCATGGCTAGGAAGAGTAGCTGCCATAAAATTGTTAGACCCAAATTCATATCAATTTAAAGTTCTGCCCACTGAAATTCCAAAAGCTAAACTTGTGGCAGAATTTATTCAATTCATTTATATGTGGGGTAGGGAGGGAATCAAGATTTACAGCCAAAGTTATCTACAGCATTTGTAAGGCCTTTCAAAATTATCAGTTGTAGTGATGATGAGAACAAAAAACAATGGATTGAAATGGGAAAAGAACGAAATACAGTCATACCTCGAGTTGTGAACGCTGCGGGTTGCGCCTTTTTGGGTTGCAGACCGCACTGAACCCGGATCACGTTCGCAACCCGAGGTATGACTGTACCTTTAAACAAAATTAGAGCAAATTCATTTATCTCCACTAGAGTGCAACACCTGGAGAGAATTTACAACCCTTTCCTAAAACGTACCTTTAAATTTTGGATTGGAAAACTGAATGTGTGGGCGCTTAATTCACCCCAGTGCTTTTATCGTCGTCTCTCTTTATAGCTCTGATAAGTGTCATCGATTTGCCAATTGCGAAAGGAACTATACCTAGCATAATAAATACCTTCGTAATGGAGATCAATTAAAATCCGGCCAACAATTAAAAGAAGAAAATACGGGCCCTCCTAGTATAATATACACCAAATTCTCCATTTGGGGGACACACACTTCCGGTACTGAAACGCAGGCTAATATGGAAATTAATGAATATGGAAATGCTAATTACACAGTGTAAGAACCCAGTTTCTTAAGGGACCTAGTTTCCAGTATTTACATGGGCTACCAAAATGTTAGAGTAGAAAAAACTTTCAGGTCTAAAAAACTCAAACCCCATTTTTATATACAAATTTGTTAAAGTAAAGAGAGAGGAAAGGAGGGAGCCAAATAATCAGCTCACATGCACAGCACAATAAACATCAGTGCATCCATCTTAACTTACACATACATTGATAATATGTGCTCCAGATGTTCAAATCAGTCGTACATATATTCAGTGTTTCTGTGACTTTAGAGTTAACCTGCTTTGCAGCCGCTGCATATGTTTTCCCCAGTACAATTTATTCCTTGTAAAATGCATTTTCTGACGCACTCTGTATTTGTCTCTTCTGCTCCTTAAAGTTGCTGATCTCCTACTTTACAAGCTTCCAGTAAATATTTGGAAACAATAGCAACTGGTCTGGTGTTTTATTACGATCCAATTACTCCCACCCCCACCCCCCCGCAATTTAGTATTACCGTTAAATGTTTTCATATCTTTCTCCCCGTGTGGAATTCATGGCAGCTTCCGGCGTTTAAAAGCATTATAAAATGCAATAATGTGATAAAAGCAAACTGGCTAAGAACAAAAGCTGAAATACAGCAGAACACATTTAGAAAATGCAGTTAAAATATAGTTTGCCCTGATAGTAGCCCAGATCTTTTGCCCAACGTGTGACTCAAACCCATGACCCTGAGATTCAGAGTCTCACTGTCTTAGTGCATGAGCAGCTTCATATAGGGAGATACGATCTCTCAGGTAGCCTGGGACCATAGACACCGACAGGTACTGTAATTGAGAATATTCCCATTCAGCGCCCATTGGTAAATAGCATCTTGCCCTCAGTAAAGGCTATTTGTAAAAAAATCCTCCCTCTGTTCCCATCAGCTGATCTTGTGTACAAAATCCCACACGTGAACCGCGTCTTCAAATCAGGGTGACCCCATAAAGTCAATTTCGCAGGAGCACGTTGCTCTCCTTGCTGTGATCAAAAGCTTCGTTAACTGTGAACCCCTGCATTTTTTAGGACTGCCCCAAACTTGAGTAGGTGATACATCCAACAAGGGTTCATAGTTACCACCCAGAAATCCCAACCGGACCCCAAATTTCAGGGTTCGCATTTAATGAAGCTGTGAAATAAGTGGCCTAGCTCCTTTCTCTCTTTGACATGTCTAGAACCCAGAGCCACCCCTGCAGATGAGGCAACTTATGTGATATACGAGTTGGACAATTATCCCAAATAAACTTTGAAAATAATGCAGTAATATGGCTTCTCCTCGCCTTCATTTCCCGCCAACTCTTATTCAATGGCACATACAGCCTCTGACTGGAGGGCTTTATCCTCCATTAATTTGTCTAATCCTCTTACACCAGTGGCCATTGCTGCTCCCTGTGGCGGCGAGTTCCAAAGTTTAACCCTGTTGTGTGAAGTACTTCCTTTTGTCCTAAATCCCAAATGTAACCTTTCCACACATGGGAATTGTTGCATCCCACTCGATCACTTTGGTTGTCGTTTTCTGAGCCTTTTACAGCTCCATGATATATATTTTTAAGGTAAGATGACCAGAACTTTACACAATGTTCCAAGTCCAGCTTGTGATTTTTGTCCAAGCTGAGCCGCACCAGCTGCTGCGAGGACTGGTTTCCCTTTTGCCTGTCTCACTGAACCGTGAGAAAGTTGCTTTATCATTTCCTGCGTGGAATGTTTATGTTTTACTGTACTGTTGTAATCCGAGCCTTTGGGCTCACTTTCTCTTCTGGCTAGTCCTCAAGCGCCAAGGACGGCTTTATGGCAGCTCCGTTTTCATGGGCTGGCAGCAGAGAAACTCTCTGCACTATTATTACAATAAACTAGTAAATTAAGCCCGTTGAAAAACGGGGGCTAGAGGGGTGGCCCCCCCCGCCGGCGGCGGCTGCTGCCCCCCGAGATGCCGCCTCAGGCACAGCCGCGGATCCCGCGTCGGCCTGCTTGGCCCGGGATCCACCCGGGCGCTCCTCCGCCATCCCTCCGGCCGGGCGAGATTCGGCTCCGGGGGGCTGGCGGCGGCCGGATCCGAGCCGCGGAGGCGGCCGGCGGCGGGAGCGCCTGCGGCGCTTCCCCCGCGCTTTGGCTGGCGCTGCTGTGGGGAGGAGGAGGGCGAGAGGCGGCCGGCGGCAAGCCGCAGAGGCGGCCGGCGGCGCTTCCCCCGCGCTTTGGCTGGCGCTGCTGCGGGGAAGAGGAGGGCGATCGGCGGCGGCGGCGGGATCCGAGGCGCGGCGGCGGGAGCGCCGCAAAGCGGCGCTTCCCCCGCGCTTTGGGTGGCGAGGCTCCGTGCAAGGCGGCGGCGCTGCGCCAAATGACACCGCGCGTGCGCCGCCGCTGACTTCCGGCCTGCGTCCCTGTTGGGGGGGGGACAGTAGAGCTGTCCAATCCCTGCGTCCCCGTGTGACATGCGCAAAACGCACTTCCGTGACACACGGAAAGGCAGGGACACTTGCTCTTTATTATATAGGATTAGTTTAGCCTTACTGAATGGCTTGTGTGTGTTGTTCTTCATTCTGGGAACAATCACATATGACTGCGCCACCGGACTCTCTGTAG
The DNA here is from genome assembly GCA_034642065.1 of Darevskia nairensis. Lineage (NCBI taxonomy): Eukaryota > Metazoa > Chordata > Lepidosauria > Squamata > Lacertidae > Darevskia > Darevskia nairensis. The sequence continues at coordinate 20,139 of JAWWNI010001487.1, forward strand.
CCGGGGATGTGCGCACACGGCTGTGCTCTGGCTTTGGGGCAGCCTCACAACCTGCCCCAGGCGGGGTATATGCTAACACGGTTACCCTCCTGGATCTCGTCTAGACTAGCATCCAATCCATCCAATTCCTCTAGTGACCCGGAAACTACAACTAATCCAGAATGTGGCAGCTAGACTGGTGACTGGGAGCGGCCGCCGAGACCACATAACACCGGTCCTGAGAGATCTACATTGGCTCCCAGTACGTTTCCGAGCACAATTCAAAGTGTTGGTGCTGACCTTGAAAGCCCTAAACGGCCTCGGTCCTGTATACCTGAAGGAGCGTCTCCACCCCCACCGTTCAGCCCGGACACTGAGATCCAGCGCTGAGGGCCTTCTGGTGGTTCCCTCGCTGCGAGAAGCAAAGCTACAGGGAACCAGACAGTGGGCCTTCTCGGTAGTGGCGCCCGCCCTGTGGAACGCCCTCCCTTCAGATGTCAAAGAGAACAACAGCTACCAAACCTTTAGAAGACATCTGAAGGCAGCCCTGTTTAGGGAGGCTTTTAATGTTTAATAGATTACTGTATTTTAATGTTCTGTTGAAAGCCGCCCAGAGTGGCTGGGGAAACCCAGCCAGATGGGCGGGGTATAAATAATAAATTATTATTATTATTATTATTATTATTATTATTATTATTATAGCAAACACAGCCCCTTAAAGGTATATTACCTCTGAACAGGGAGGTTCTCTCTGAGCTGCCATGTGTCCAGACCAGGGGTCAGCAACCTTTTTCAGCCGGGGGCCAATCCACCGTCCCTCAGACCATGTGGGGAACCGGACTATATTTTTTTGGGGGGGGGGATGAACAAATTCCTATGCCCCACAAATAACCCAGAGATGCATCCTCTATATAATAATTCCCTATGTCCCTGCGGCGCCGTCCGTGTGTCAGTGGAAATTTTAAGTGCGCATGTCGGAGGCGGACGCAGGGATTGGAGGGAAGAGACCAATAGGCAAAGGCGGTTACGCCTCTCCCTCCCCACCCCCGCAGCTCCGAGACTTTTCGAATATGCTGTGTGGGTTTAACGGTCATTGTGTGAGCGACCGTGTTGCCTGGCAGTAGCTTACATTGCCGCTGTCTAGGTTGCCGCCGTCGTTCGCGCTTGCCCTAACCTCCCTACTCGCACACCTTTTCCCGTCGTCCTTCGCCTTTTCGCCCGTTTTGGAGTGGAGCCTCCCGCTGCAGCCGCCTACCATCGCGGCAAAGCTCGGGGGCGCGAAGCGCCCCCCCACCTGAAGCGGAGCCTCCTGCTGCCGCCCGCCGCCTCCATTTCGGGCGCTGGGCGACGACACGCCGGCCGGATCTCCCCGCCTCCGCTGCTCTCCTCCGCCCGCTTCCCCGAGCCAGGCGAGCAAGCGCCGCCGCCGCCAGCCCCCCGGAGCCGAATCTCTCTCGCCCGGCTGGAGGGATGGCGGAGGAGCGGCCGGGTGGATCCCGGCCCAAGCAGGCCGCCGCTCCCCCGCCCGGGCGCCGCCGCTGCGATCCAGCCTCCCTTCCTGCTCGGCTCGGGTCACTTCCGCGGCCCCCAAGATGCAGGAGAAGGGAGGAGGAGCGGGATCCGCAGCTGTACCGGCGCCTGATGCAGCGGGGCTGGCGAAGGCCAAGGAGGCAGGGGGAGGGGTGCTCTGCTGTCTCCGCCCGGGGAGGTGGACTGCCGGGCTGCCTTCTCCCGAGCCCGCCCCCCACCCCTTCAGCCCCCCCCACGAGGCAAACAAGAGTCGCCGCCGTAGCAGCTGCCAATCCCATCCCGGGGCGCCGCTGAGCGTGCGCGCCCCCGCACGACAAACCACTCACCTCGCGCACGTGTGTGTGTGTGTGTGTGTGTGAGAGAGAGAGAGAGAGAGAGAGAGAGAGAGAGAGAGGCGAGCTGTGTGTGGAGGTGGGGAGGAGGTGGGTGTGGGGGGGAGGGAGGGAGAGGGGCGAGCTATTTGTGGAGGTGGGGGGGAGGTGTGTGTGGGGGAGGTGTGTGTGTGTGAGAGAGAGGGGGAGGGAGAGAGAGGCGAGCTGTGTGTGGAGGTGGGTGGGGGTGGGTGGGGGTTTGACCGCGTGTTAACATGTTTCAACACATATCTAGAGCCCGTTATTTCAACGGGCTTAATTTACTAGTTTTAAATAAAAGCACACATTCCACTCTTGTTAAAAACACGCTGGTTCCTGGACTGTCCGTGGGCCGGATTGAGAAGGCGAATGGGCCGTATCCGGGCCTTCGGTTGCCTACCCCTGGTCCAGACATTCTGCAGTGCATCCCAAGTAACAGCCCCTACTTTTAAGTGGAGGTAGCTGCCTTTGTGTAAGGAGAAATCCACTCCCGGTCCCTAATGAGAATTATAAATAGAAATGCCAGTTTTGTGGGACGACAGGGGCTCCCTGCAAGGAAACACTGCAGTGTGCTGTGCTTCTTAGTATGCCAGCCATGCCGTCCAAGATACTCCATTCTGCTTCTCCCTCAGGGATACTCCATTCCATTCCTACTGCCACAGTCATGCATGCAGTCCCCTCCACCTCTGTGGTCGGCCTTCACTTCAACCTGTCCTCACTAGATTTTGGGTCTTTGGTCCACCTTCTTTGCCATGGCGTGGGCCAGTCTGTCAAGGCGAAGGAGAGCAAGTCCTTGAACATAGGCAGAGTGTCCCTCAGCTCCATGATTTCTAGTGTTACGAGGGAGACAAATCCACCTGCTTTCTACATGCATAGATTTTAAAAACTTGTAACTCCCCTTTTCTCTAATTGAAAATAGCACCTTGGTGGTTGCCACTGCCTCCTGCAGAAGTGAGTTCCGTAGTTTAACAATGTGCTGTGTGGGGAGGGGGGAAAGTCCTTTCTTTTACCTCTCAGGGAATCTTCCACACTGAAAATGTGCTCTAAATTAACGGCATATGCGCAGATACCATGAAGCATTGCCTCGAAGGGGCTCAAGCTCAGATTTGAGCCTGTCTCCATGAGGACTCCCAAAGGGAGGAAGAACCTGCAGTTGGACTCTGACTCAGCCCTTGCCAGCATGTCCAATGGTCAGGGATGGTGGGAGTTTATTGTTTATTTGCATTTATAGCTCACTTTTTTCTCTCTCAAGGTGGTATACCTGGGTATTCTGCTCATTTAATTCCAACAACCACTGTGAGAGGCAGTGACAGGCTCCAGATCACCCTAGTTAGCTTCATGGCCTGGGAGATTTGAACCCTCGTCTCCTAGTTAGCTTCATGGCCAGGGAGATTTGAACCCTCGTCTCCTGGATCTTCTTGCAGTCCATGAGACTCTTGAGAGTCCCATGGACTGCAAGAAGATCAAACCTATCCATTCTTAAAGAAATCAGCCCTGAGTGCTCACTGGAAGGACAGATCCTGAAGCTGAGGCTCCAATACTTTGGCCACCTCATGAGAAGAGAAGACTCCCTGGAAAAGACCCTGATGTTGGGAAAGATGGAGGGCACAAGGAGAAGGGGACGACAGAGGATGAGATGGTTGGACAGTGTTCTCGAAGCTACCAACATGAGTTTGGCCAAACTGCGAGAGGCAGTGAAGGATAGGCGTGCCTGGTGTGCTCTGGTCCATGGGGTCACGAAGAGTCGGACACGACTGAACGACTGAACAACAACAACTCCTGGATCCTAGAATAACACTAACCACTACAACCCGCCAGTAGCACCTTAGAGACCAACTAAGTTTGTTCTTGGTATGAGCTTTCGTGTGCATGCACACTTCTTCAGATACACTGAAACAGAAGTCACCAGACATTTATATATAGTGAGGGGGGGTATTACTCAGAGGGGTGGTGGGAATGGGTGATAGGCTGATAGCTGTGGTAAACCTGTTGACGACTGCAATTAGTCTTACAGGAAAAAGCAAGGGGTGAGAAGGTTAAAAAAGCTTTGTCATGTATAATGAGATAAGAATCCAATGTCTTTGTTCAGACCAGGTCTCTCCATGGTTTTAAGCTTGGTAATGAGTTGCAATTCAGCAACTTCTCTTTCCAGTCTATTTCTGAAATTCCTTTGCAATAACACAGCTACTTTGAGCTCTTGTATAGCATGTCCTGGGAGATTGAAGTGTTCTCCTACTGGTTTCTCTGTCTTGTGATTCCTGATGTCACATTTATGTCCATTTATCCTTTGGCGTAGCGTTTGTCCTGTTTGTCCAATATAGAGAGCTGAAGGGCACTGTTGGCATTTGATGGCATACACAATGTTAGACGATGAGCAATTAAATAGTCCTGAGATGGTATGTTTGATGTTGTTGGAGCCAGTAATGTTGTTGTCCGGGTGTATGTGGCAGCAAAGTTGCCATCTGGGTTTATTGCAGTGTATCTGAAGAAGTGTGCATGCACACTGTTGGGGGGGGCGCTTATTAATGGACTCGTTCCTGAGAAACACGACTTATAAATGCACTTATAAATGCACTCGTTCCTGAGAAACACGACTGTATCTGCACCCCCACAGCCCTCCCACTTTCTCCTTTGTAACCTTTGTATCTCAAACTGTGTGTTAAACTTTTTGTGACTCTCTGTATCCTTGCCCACTGGTCTTCCAACAACGTGTTTGCATAAGAATACACAAACCCACCCAAGTCAGGAGAAGGGATCTTTGTTAAGCAAATAAAGCTGTAGGGCAAATGCGCACACAAACCAGGCGACTCCCAACAGTTGGGAAAAGACATCATCTTTAACTGACACTCCCAAAGACAAGGATGGTTGGACCACCTGAAAAAAACACCTTTTGTATCTAAACATGACCACCCACCAGAGGAACCCCCTCCCTTCAGACACCTGTCAAAAGTGTATAAAAGTTCACCTGCTCTTTTGTTCTGGGTTCTTCTCCATCGTCTGTCATGTGAGCAAGAACCCTGTTGCCAACAGCTCTACACTTTAAAATAAACTGGTCAGGCTTAGCAGCCGCTTTGCTTCTCACTAGAACTCTGGTCCGGTCTCTGTTTTTCGACAGCAGGGGTTTCAAACGTCCTGCTGGGGTTTTGGGATTCCACCCGGAATCGGACCCATTTACCTGGAAACGTCCTCAAATTCTTACAACAACACGAAAGCTCATACCAAGAACAAACTTACCGTATATAGAGTATAAGCCGACCCGAATATAAGCCGAGGCACCCAATTTTACCACAAAAAACCTGGGAAAGCTTCATAGGAGCCACTGCCTGCCTCACTCGAGTATAAGCCGAGGGCGGCTTTTTCAGCACAAAAAATGTGCTGAAAAACTAGGCTTATACTCGAGTATATAGGGTAGTTGGTCTCTAAGGTGCTACTGGAAGGAATTTTTTTATTTTGTTTTGACTATGGCAGACCAACACGGCTACCTACCTGTAACTACAACCCGCCACATCTGGAGGGCCAGGGGTTTCCCCCCACCTCTGCCAACACGTCATGGATCTCCTGAAGAGGGTTTACAAATAAAACCACACCCCAGTTTCCCTGCTGTTAACACCCCAGGAGCAGGAGCAGACTGAAAAAAGAATGTTTAATCTCAACTTCTTGTTGTTGTTATTAGTTGTCTTTATAAAAATCAAACAAACAAAGGTAGGAGATACACTCACCCATCATTTTTCAAGTATATAGATATACAGATATATATATATATATATATATATGTCGCCATGAAGAGGAAAGAATTTATGACAAGACCACCTAAGGGAAGTTAACATTGCCTGGGAATCAAAGGTTGAAGACTGAGGGGAATTCTCAGGTAAGGAGAAAGGGGGAGGGGGCGGAAGAAGAAAGAGCAAGTGTTTGAAAATACACGGCATAAATATCAACTACATTGGTTTTGGATATAAGTAGGACTATATCGGGATGCAACGGAAGGGGCCTAGCCCACGCCTCAGAGGTACAAAGTCCTTTAAGGTCCAGAGAGATTCTCTCACGTGCCGAGTTCTGGGGATGAGATGCAATTGCGACCCTCTCGTGCTGCTTCGCTTTTTAGACCCATTTCACAGGTGGAGGGGGGAAAGGAGGCGCTGTGGTGTCCACGTTTTCCATCACTTTTCCTAACCCACCCACCTCAGCCAGTCCTCTTCACTTATCAAGCTTTTAGGCTGGATCAGGCCAAAGGCCTTAAGTCCAGCATCCGTTTCCCAGAGTAGCCAGTCAAGAACCCCAGAGGCAGGGCTAAAAAAGGCAACAGCCCACTCACCTTGTCTTTTCTCCATTCCCACCCACCCACCCCCAAAAAATATCTGGTGGTCAGCTTCTATTCCTAACCACCATGATCATTAGCTACAACCAGTTGCCAAAAACCTGCCTGAGTTTTGTAAAACGTGGTGTACATTTGATTGCACTGTATAAATAAATAGTAATAAATCTGGGGGCTGAAATTGGCTTTTAAGTGGCACATTGTTTGGGGCAGAATAGCTTCCTCCTGCGTAAGCCAAATCAGGGCAGCATCGTATTTTTTAAAAGCAAGAAGTTGATGTTAAGCCTCAGTAGCCAAAAAGTGGAAGTTCCTTTGCATATATTTGCATACATGGCAGAAATTTATCCCACTTCTCGGCCACATGACAGACAGCCGCTAGAAACCCTTTCTAGCTAATGAGGCTTCCCCAGACTTTGCTCACAAACTTTTAAGCCCCAGCCATGAGGACTAGAACCTTAACACACTTTACTTTTTGTTACTCAGTTTAGTTTTCTCTTAAAATGAAAGCTGAATTTGATGCCTCCCCCCAAACAGTGGGCGGGCGGGCGGGCGGGCGAGGGAGATCTGCCAAGGTCTAGCAAAGGAATTTTAACTGGACTCCTTTGCACGCCAGCATTCAACCTGGAGCCCTCAAAGTCTCGCCGGACTACGGCTCCCACCATCCCTGGCCATTGGGCAGTACTACCTGGGGCTGATGGGAGTTGTAGTTCTGCAGCACCCAGAGGGCCAAAGGTTCCCGGCTCCAGAAGTCAATGATTCGGAAGATGTTCTGCCTGGAGAGTTTCTGCTGGTCAGAGCTGGCATTGATGGGTGATGCCATCCCGATGCCATCGGACTACGACAGCTATCATAGAATCACAGAATTTTAGAGTTGGAAGAGACCCCAAGGGTCATCTAGTCCAACCCCCTGCAATGCAGGCATCAAAACTAAAGCATCCATGCACATGCCTGCATGCCTAACTCTGTCTCTCTGAAACATCTGAATCAGGAATGGCTGGGAAGGCCCAGGAATTGGGCCTGGATGCAGTGGGGGGGGAGGGGGGTTAATAAAGTGAGAGGTTCTCCGGCCCAGGAAGCTGGTAAGTTGCCTGCCCTGAATGGGGCCGCACGCTCCCTGGAGTAGCAAGTGTATGGTTTGGCGTTTTTAAATTCATGTTTCTTGTCTGTGTCTTTTTAAACCACCTGTCTGCTGCTGCCGTTGAATTTTGTACATTGCATGCATGGAAGGCGATACAATTTGGAACGATCATAATGCAGTGGTACCTCGGTTTTCGAACGCAAGACCGTTCGGCTTCCGAAACGCTCGAAAACAGAGGATCAACGGGCTGGCTGCAAAGTCAACGGGAAGAAATGAAAAACACACCCTGGAAGCCGTTCAACTTCCGAGGCGCGTTCGAAAACAGAAGCAATTATTTCCGGGTTTTCGGCGTTTGGGTTCCGAATTGTTCGGCTTCTGAGATGCTCGGAAACCGAGGTCCTGCTGTAATAGCAACTCGGGTCACCCCGCTGCCTGGGGCTGATCTGGGAGTCCGGCCTCATCTGTTTCCCCTCTCTGTAGTGGAAAACACCGAACGAGACCGACTTATAGCACGACCTGGTATGAGGCAGCTGCCTATAGCAGGAGAAGGTTGCCAACCGTCCGAAACCAGGCCCGGCCATTTGCAGTTCGATGACGCAACCACCTGGTTTTATCTTCGCGTGAAGAAAACGCAGGAAGAGCCCACTGGATTTGACCAAGAGGGTCTAAGTCTGGCATCCGGGTTCCCAGCCAATCGGATGCTTCCAGGACACCCCACCCACCCCCGGAGAAACCACGCCCCTCACTCGCCCATGTGTGTTTTCTTGTGCGCAATGAGATAGAGGCCCCTCGTGAAGCTCTTCCCGCAGTCCAAGCACTTGTAGGGCTTCTCCCCCCGGTGGGTCCTCTCGTGAGCCGTGAGGTTGGAGCTGCGCCGGAACGCCTTGCCGCAGTCGGCGCAGCTGTAGGGCTTCTCCCCCGTGTGCGTCCTCTCGTGGACGATGAAGTCCGAGCTCCAGCGGAAGCTCTTGCCGCAGTCGGCGCACTTGTAGGGCTTCTCCCCCGTGTGGGTCCTCATGTGGGTGGTGAGGTTGGAGTTGCGGTTGAAGCTCTTGCCGCAGTCGGCGCACTGGAAGGGCTTCTCGCCCGTGTGGATCTTCTTGTGGCGGATGAAGTGCGAGCGGTGGTCAAAGCTCTTCCGGCAGTCCTGGCACTTGTACAGCCGCTCCTCGGTGTGGATCCTCCGGCGCAGCACCACGCACCGCTTCTGCCGCTGGTTCTCCTGCATCCTCTCCTGGAAGAAGATCTCACCCAGGTCCTTGTAGCCCACCCGGCATGGGATGGCCTCCGGCGGGCGCTTGGCTGGGTGCCTCTCCAGCCGCGGCTGGTTCTCGGAGGCCTTCCCCGGCTCGTGGTGCTGAGAGAGGCTCCCGCGGGGCTTTGGCAGCGATGTCCCGCTGGGGTTCTCCCGTCCGAGGTACTCCCGCTGTTGCAGAAGGACCTGCCTCTCCTGTTCGCTGAGCAGCCTGCTCCCTGCTGGAACCAAAAAAAAAAGTGGAGGGAGACCGCAAAATTATAAATCGGCAAGCCAGCAATTAAGAGTGCCGGAAGGAGAACAATACCCCAACCAAGGGAGAATGGCTAGATAACCTAAGCGAATATTTAGAATTGGCAAAATTGGCGGATCTAATTCGGCAAAAACCTAAGGCAAGGATCCCAAAACAATGGGAATGCTTAAATGAATATTTAGGAAAACAAGGTCTGGGAACAGAAATCTGGCTGTGTTTAGATTAACCCTGCAGGATTTAAAATGAGAGGGAAAATATAAGAAACTATAGATGAGAGTTATTGAATAACAGAGGATTTGCATGTAAAATAGATGAGTGCTGTGTGGGAAAGCGGTGGAAGACTTTTAATGTTTAATGCTATATTCTGCTATGTTTTCTATTATCTTTTTTCTTTTTCTTTTTTTCTCTCTATTTCTTTTTATATATTTATACTAGGTGGTAATATATGAGTGAATTTGTTCGTGTGTGTCCCGCCCCCTGTATTTTATTTTATGATGAATGCTAACAAAATTTAATTTAAAAAAAATTTTTTTTTAAAAGAGTGCCGGACTAAGATCTGGGAGATCAGGGTTCAAATCCCCGCTCAGCCACGAAGCTCACATTCCCCTATCCCTCAGCCTAACCCGACCTCGCAGGGTTGTGGTGGGGATTGAAGGAATGCAATGAAATTTAAAAAAAAAATAACAAGAGTTTGAAGAGGGTCCTTAGATGCCATCTAGTCCACCCCTTGCTCAACTTCAGAATTGCTGCGTAGGATGATGTGGTTTAGGGGTGGAGAATTTGTGGAGAATATGGAGACTACAGCTGATAACAAATTGAGCATATGCAGAGGGTACCATACTGGTTATCTTTGGAGTAATATTCTGCTGCTTTTTAAAATAATAATGGTTAAACCACAGAGCCTAGGGCTTGCTGATCAGAAGGTCGGCGGTTTGAATCCCCACGACGGGGTGAGCTCCCGTTGTTTGGTCCCAGCTCCTGCCCACCTAGCAGTCCGAAAGCACGTCAAAGTGCAAGTAGATAAATAGGAACCGCTCTGGCGGGAAGGTAAACGGCGTTTCCGTGCGCTGCTCTGGTTCGCCAGAAGCGGCTTTGTCATGCTGGCCACATGACCCGGAAGCTGTATGCCGGCTCTCGGCCAATAAAGCGAGATGAGCGCCGCAACCCCAGAGCTGGACACGACTGGACCTAATGGTCAGGGGTCCCTTTACCTTTAATAAACCTTTACCTTCCCGCTGGAGCGGTACCTATTTATCTACTTGCACTTTGACGTGCTTTCAAACTGCTAAGTTGGCAGGAGCAGGGACCGAGCAACGGGAGCTCACCCCATCGCGGGGATTCGAACCACCGACCATCTGATCGACAAGCCCTAGGCTCTGTGGTTTAACCCACAGCATCACCCGCGTCCCTTAATTGCTTTAATTCTATTGTAGTTTCAGCAATTCTCTTTTATACGTTTTTAGCCTTCTGTATTTTAATGCCCTTGCTCCCAGTCCATCCTCCTTTGTCCTTTTTGCCGCTACCCCACCTGGAACGAAGAAACAAGCCGGGCGTCCCCGTTCTTACCTTGTTTCCGAGAAGCACCCAGGCAAACTTGCTGCACCCTTGGGAAATTCACCGTCACTTCTTCAAAGGAATCTAGAACCTGCCAACAAGGGCCGCTGGTTAAAACTGAAGCACAGAGCGATTTGGACAAACCCAGCCACCTCCGCCTGAGCAATAGACCTGCTGTAGGGGACCTCAGGCCCTCTAGGTGCCGAACTATAACTCCCACTTGGCCACGGTACAGAATACTTAGCAAGACAAAAAAAACCTGTGCGTTGCACTCTTCGAACAGAAACCAAAAATGAGCATATTTTTATGACCACTGCTCCTTGAAAATTTACATTGTATGGTGAGGTATGTTATGATTTTTCATTATTATATTGGCACATTGTGTTGTGTATATTTGCATTACATGTATTGTTTTCATGGAATGCTGTGTCACATGTCCATTCAGGTTTTTAGTTGTCTATCTGTTTATATTTTACAGTTATTATATGCTGAAGAAGACGCTAACGAAACAGTGGCTATACCGGAACACTGTCCGTTTTCTGTTATTTTACAAGAAGAAAATATATACATTACTTTCATTGTTCGTTGTGTTGCTCATTTTTGGTTTCTGAACTATAACTCCCAGCAACCCCAGCCATTGGCCATCCTGGCTGAGGCTGATGGGAGCTGCAGTTCAGAGACTTCGGAATGAGCGCAGGTTCCCGACACCAGCTGTGTACTATCCCTAGGGTCAGAGAGCGCATGTTTCTGAATGCTCCTTGCTGGGGGAGCACATGGGCGCAGAGTGCAATTGTGCTCATGTTCAGCTTGCACCTAGTCGGCTGCGGTGAGAACACAGGGTGGCACTGGGAGGGCTTTTCTTATGTTCTCAATGTCCCTTTCTGCTACTGCAGGCGTGGAGGCAGTGTTAGAAACTTGGATATATAAGCTGGACGCCAATCGGCTCCTTAAACCGAGGTTACAGTCGCTATTCGGGGGCAAGACAGCTCTAAAGTCTTATTTTTCAAATGATGGACTGACTGCGATTTTCTGGCTAGTTTAGGTGACAGCTTTGAGCTAGGTTAAAACCTTTGAGAACTTAAAAGAAGAAAAGTCACTTGAGCCAGGGACAGCACATATATACAGTGGTACCTCGGGTTAGGGACACAGGTGGCGCTGTGGGTTAAACCACAGAGCCCAGGGCTTGCCGATCAGAAGGTCGGCGGTTTGAATCCCCGTGACGGGGTGAGCTCCCGTTGCTCGATCCCAGCTCCTACCAACCTAGCAGTTCGAAAGCACGTCAAAGTGCAAGTAGATAAATAGGTACCGCTGCGGCGGGAAGGTAAACGGCGTTTCTGTGCGCTGCTCTGGTTGGACAGAAGTGGCTTAGTCATGCTAGCCACATGACCCGGAAGCTGTACGCCGGTTCCCTTGGCCAATAATGCGAGATGAGCGCTGCAACCCCAGAGTCGGTCACGACTGGACCTAATGGTCAGGTGTCCCTTTACCCTTTACCTTACCTTGGGTTAAGAACTTAATTCGTTCTGGAGGTCTGTTCTTAACCTGAAACTGTTCTTAACCTGAGGTACTACTTTAGCTAATGGGGCCTCCTGCTGCCGCTGTGCCGCCGCAGCACGATTTCTGTTCTCATCCTGAGGTAAAGTTCTTAACCTGAGGTAATATTTCTGGCTTAGCGGAGTCTGTAACCTGAAGCGTCTGTAACCCTCTTCTGTAATTGGCCTCTTCTGACGTCTTTTTCTGATTTTAATTTTTTATTTGTACTTTTCAGATTTATACATTTCACTGATTTTACAATCATTTTGACCTTTCAAAAACTGCCTCCCTTCCCCCTCTTTCTGCGGTTCCTTAAATTTATTTCTAATATCTTCTGCATATCCTAATTGACTTAAATCCTCTTTTTCTTAATGGTGACTGCTCCTCCTCAGGCTGCACAGAAAAAGCATTTCGGCTCCTGAATCTCATTCTGATTGTGCAGATAAAATATAACAGATAGAATTCTACAGGATGTGTTGCTGGTGGGTGAAAACATTCCAGATTCAATGATCCCCAGGCATGCAATTGGTCGCAAATGGTTGATGGGGAAGTGCAAAATGCGCTTGGCGCCTGGCTAATTTCAAACACTGCGTGGGGGACCTTTAGAGTGCCAGGTGCTCTTGAACTAGAACTCCCATCATCCCTGGGTGTAGCGCATGTTTGCTGGGATTGATCGGAGACATCTGGCCATCCAACCTCTGCTTAATAACCTCCAAGGAAGGAGAGTCCACAACCTTACTGTCAGAAAGGTCTTCCCAATGGCTTCATCCCAAGATACCTGGGAGCTGTAGTTTGTTAAAGGTGCCGAGAGGTGTCAGGACGCCCCACTTTCCCTCACAGAACTACAGTTCCCTGTGAAGAAGGATTCATGGTTTAGCAACTCAGGGAATTATAGAGGAACTAGGGCCCTCTAACAGCTCTCAGCACCCTCTCAGCTACATCTCCCAGGATTCTTTGGGAGGGAAGCCATGATTGTTTAAAGTGGTATCACAGTGCTTTAAACATATGGTTAAATTACTGCAACGTGTTATATGCAGGGCTGCCTCTGAAGACGGTTCGGAAACTTCAGCTAGTGTAGAATTCAGCGGTCAGGTTGCTCACCTCAGCAAGACAATTTGAGCATATTACACCCATCCTGGTCTGACTGCACTGGCTACCAATTAGTTTCCGGGCCCAATTCAAAGTGCCAGTTTTGACCTATAAAGCCTTAAACGGCTCAGGACCGCAATACCTCAAGGACCGCCTCTTTCCATATGAACCTACCTGGACCCTGATATCATCTTCTGAGGCCCTCCTTCGTGTGCAGCCTCCTTGAGAGGTTCGGAGGGTGGCAACACAAGAACGGGGCCTTCTCTGTAGTGGCTCCCCGTCTGTGGAATGCTCTCCCCAGGGAAGTTCGCCTGGCACCATCATTATACAACTTTAGGCACCAGGCAAAAACATTCCTTTTTAACCAGTCCTTTGATTGACCTGGTCAACATCCTATGCTCTTTTAAAATGTAGCTCTTTTTTGGGTGTGGGTGTGTGATTGAGTAAATTGTTTTTATTTAGATTTTATATATTGTGATCTTTTCTGTGAACCGCCCTGAGACCTCCGGGTATAGAGCGGTACATAAATTCAATAAATAAATACAGTGGTACCTCGGGTTACAGACGCGGCGGCAGCGGGAGGCCCCATTAGCTAAAGTGGTGCTTCAGGTTAAGAACGTTTTCAGGTCAAGAACAAATTAAGTACGTAACCAGAGGTACCACTGTAAATATGGCATGAATGTGACCCAAGAAGGGATTTTTTTATTCACCCCCCCCCCACATACACACCCTTCCTCTCACCAGCTGTTGGGGTCTCTCTGCCTCCTGCTGCCTCAGCAGGAAACCCTCGGCCAGAGCCACCGCCTGGGCGCAGGTCTCCGGCCCCCGTTCCCTGACACAGCCTTGGATCTCCGACGGCAGGATGGCCAGGAACTGCTCCAGGACCAGTGTCTCCAGGATCTGCTCCTTGGTGTGCCTCTCTGGCTTCAGCCACTGGTGACACAGCTCCCGGAGCCGGCCGCAGACGTCCCGCGGCCCCTCAGCCTCCCGGTAGCTGAAGTGCCGGAACCGGTGGCGCTGGGCTTCGGCGCTCGCCGCATCCTCTTCTAGGACCTCTTCCTTGACCTTCCAGCTGCCGCCTCGCCCGAAGCCCTGTGGGGCCGCCCCGCCCGAGGCCGGGAAGCCCTTGGGGTCCTTGAAAGCCACGAGCTCCGGCAGCGGCGGGCTCCCCCACCCGGCATGAGGGGACTGGACCACCTTCAGGAACTCCTGCCACTGGGCTTCCCAGCGCTGGGCCAAGCCATCGTCCGGCTCCTGCTTGATCTGCTGTGGCGTCACCCGCCTCAGAAACTCCCGGGCGCCGGCAGCCGGGGCTGAACGAGGGCCCTTCCTCGCCCCCTCGGCCGGCTTGGCACCGCAGGCCAGGCTCTTCTCCTCCATCTTCACCCGGGGCTCTCGAGCGGCCGGAAGGCGCAAGGCTGGCGGCGCACCCCCTTCTTTCGGAACGGCTTTCCTAGAGGCCATGGGTAGGGGCCTTATCCCATCTCAGGCCTGCCTGAGCTCCAGTGGCGGCCGTCTGCCTGGAGGGACACCGCCGAGGGATAGAGAGAGAATGGAAGGTTCCTTGCCTCCGTTGTCTGTTCCGTGATCCTGCGGCGTGTGGGGTGACGGACACACTGCCGTTTGGCTAAGGGATCCTGCAGCCAGTGGTCATTTGCAAGTGGTCCTGATGGGTAGAGGTTGCTGCCCTGTGGGTACAAAGCACAAAATTGCAGCCAGGGTGTGGGGGAGAGAGAGAAAGGAAAGAATGGAGGAGATCATGAATTGGAAAAAAATGTTTAAGATAACCTTTGTAAAAAAAAACTAACCAGAAGCGTTTTTGTAGGTACCGATATCCCAAAGGAACAGAAAAGACTTTTAATGTATGCGATAACAGCCGCACGGATGCTACTAGCCCAGAGATGGAAAGAAGACAAAGTCCTGACCAGAGAGAAATGGCAAACCAAGCTGATAGATTATGCCAAAATGGCATTAACTTGACCGGAAAGCTCAGGAACCAAGAAGACAAGAACTTTAAAAAAAGAATGGGGGGAATTTATAATTTATCTAGGAGACCACTGTAACAAGATGAAAACATTAGCTGGATTCTAATAACACATATAGGGATGCGGGTGGTGCTGTGGGTTAAACCACAGAGCCTAGGGCTTGCTGATCAGAAGGTCGGCGGTTTGAATCCCCGCAACGGGGTGAGCTCCTGTTGCTCGGTCCCAGCTCCTGCCAACCTAGCAGTTCAAAAGTACGTCAAAGTGCAAGTACCTGTAGATAAATAGGTACCGCTCTGGCAGGAAGGTAAACGGCGTTTCCGTGCGCTGCTCTGGTTCGCCAGAGCCGCTTTGTCATGCTGGCCACATGACCCAGAAGCTGGGTCCCTCGGCCAGTAAAGCGAGATGAGCGCCACACAAAGGCTTGCCCTGTGTGTCTGTGGGCACCAGGTTGGCAACCCCACACTGAGATTAGGAAACTGCCTTATACTAAGTCAAACCTTAGGTCCATCTACCGTGGAACTGATAAGAGTTGGCTCAGTCAGCAGAGCATGAGACTCTTAATCTCAAGGTCGTGGGTTCGAGGCCCACGTAGGGCAAGAGATTCCAGCATTGCAGAGGGTTGGACTAGATGACCCTCGGGGTCCCTTCCAATTTTATGATTCTACATCTACACTGACTGGCAGCAGCTCTTGCAGCGTTCAGGCAGGGAGTCTCTCCCATCTCTGGAGATGCCATTGAACCCAAGATCTTCCACATGAGCTATGGCAATAAAAAGCCAAAGTACCCGTCCATCTAGGTCAGTACTGTCTGCACTGACTGGCAGCAGCTCTCCAGGGTTTCAGGAAGGGGTAGCCTCCCAATTCCTGCCTGGAGATGTCAGGGATTGAACCCAAGTCCTTCTGCATGCCAAGCAGGTGCTCTATCTCTTTCCTTAAAGGCAGAGTTAAGCTTCCAGTCCTCGTGGTCCTAATTGAAGAGCTGTTTAAATGGGAACAAGGGAAGCTGCCATAAACAGAGCCATAGAATCACGGCATTGCAGAATCGGAACTCACGGCCCTGGGATGGAGAGTAGAGATGCTCTACCGACTGATCCGCCAGGCAGGTGGGCTGCCCAACTCAGCATCGTCTACCCTGGCCGGCAGCAGCAAGGAGTATTCCCAGCTCTAAATGGGGATGCCTGGGGCCTTCTGCAGTCAGAGCAGCTGCCCTGCCCCTGAGCTGCAGCAATTGCTCCCATCCCGACCTCCCTCATCTCCTTGCTTTCCCTTGCTCGGCTCCCTCCTCTCCCTTGCATTGCACAAAGATGAACAAAACAAAACAATAATAATAATAAATTATTTGCATTTATTTTTTTACTCACTTCAGCAGCCCCAGCCTCTGAGGTTCCTCTGGTGCCTTCAATGCAAGCACCCCAGAGCTGCCGCTTGGAGGAATTAAAAGAGGGAGATGAAGCTACTTTGTGCAAAAGGTTGGGAAGGAATGGAGGGTGAAGGCGGAACAGGAAAGGAAGGGACTCCCTGGTCTTTTTTTTTTTTTTTTTTGCATTTCTCCCTCCTCCCAGATGTCTGGGGGCCTCTCTAGCAGCTGTCACCAGATCTATTGGGTTAACCCTTCTTGGGTAAACTGAAACCTGCAGCTCCAAGAGAAGCAAGGGGGGCTCTTGAAACGCCTGCAGCTGCCACCCTCCTTAGACCAGGCTGCTATCCGGCAGGTTTTGTTTTTTTTGTTTTTAAATTATATTTATTGGGTTTTAAACAAAAAAACAGAAAAAGAAACTTAACATAATACACAGTATATAGTACAAAATACAGAATATAAAATACAAAACCACAAAGATCATAGTCAAAACAAAACCACAAAGATCATAGTCAAAACAAAATAAAAAAATTCCTTCCAGTAACACCTTAGAGACCAAATAAGTTTGTTCTTGGTATGAGCTTTCGTGTGCATGCACACTTCTTCAGATACCAGTGTGCATGAAGAAGTGTACATGCACACGAAAGCTCATACCAAGAACAAACTTAGTTGGTCTCTAAGGTGCTACTGGAAGGAATTTTTTTAATTTTTATTTTGTTTTGACTATGACAGACCAACACAGCTATCTACCTGTAACACAAAGATCATAATTTCCCATTCATATTGTCTAGTCATGTTGGGGTGACTTCCTCCAGTCTCCCCTACTGCGTTTCAGTGTCAATCATCTCTAGTAATTTCCTCTTATCTTTCATTAATTTTTCCTTAAATTACTTATATTCTCATCTTATAATCGTTATAACCAAAAAAATCATACATTACATTACTTAATCCTATTATTCAAGTCTGTAAGCTGTCATTCCTTCCAACTTTTTTCTATCTTTAAATCTTACAATAGTTCTTTAAGTATACTTTAAATTTCTTCCATTCTTTTTCCACCGTCTCCTCCCTCTGGTCACGTAGTTTCCCGGTCAGTGCGGCGAGTTCCATATAGTCCATCATTTTCATCTGCCATTCTTCTATCGTTGGTAAATCCTGTGTCTTCCAGTTTCTTGCAGTCAAAATCCTAGCTGCCTATCCGGCAGGTCTTGTACGAGGCAGGCAGAAATTCAACAGGTGCGGCTTTCTTTTTTAAAAAAATTCTGTTTGTGCTTCCCCCTAAAAATACCCGGAGGAGAGAAAAGCAATTCCATGCTGCGGACTTGCATTCCTTTTTCAGAGTTCGAAGCCATTGTTAAGGCCACATGTAATAAATTTTAATACTATTACCGGTATGTAGATATATGTGTAAAGGCTTAGTCCTCACAATAAACTTTATTCTGATTCTTTTCCAGAGTGCTGTGTTTTCCAGAAGAAACAAAAACCGAAGACCTTTTTTTCGTTCCTTCCCCTTTCTGAATTATTTTCATTTTCTTCGCTACTGGCAACAAAAGTCACAAAAAGGAATAAAACGAAGCATGGAATATTTAAGCCGCAAAGCGTCGCAGCCTGGAAGGGAAAAAGTGCAAAGATGCAGGGATAAGAATAACCTCTAAAGGGAGAGGTTCCCTTTACAAATAATAAAGATTTATATAAATCAAAGTATTCTCCAGTTGTGAGTTCCCTCACAGGTTCCATATAGTCTTAAATGAGCCAGATATTTGCAAGTTGGTAAAAATTTGACCATGCGCCTCAATATTTGTACAGTATTTCATTGTATTATGAAAAAGATTTAATAAAATCGGGGGGGGGGAGAAATAAAATCATGCCATATGTCAAAAAACAAAAATCCCACCAGGTCATTCAAGCTCTGCCCTTTAGACACATTTTTTTATTCGTTTGTTTCCACAAGCTTCTCCAACTGGATGAAAGTCTCTTGCCTTCGATGTTCATTATTTGAATGGTTTTGAAACCTATTTTCAGGTGTGTTTGTTTTTTTAAATAAAAATATTTCTATATGTCTAAATCGCTTTGAGGCATTTATGTCAAAGGCCATTAATAAATGAAGAAATGCAGAAACAATTCCTGAGGTAAATACAATGCCCTATATACAACTATTACTAACAATTCCGTTTGGCAGAACAGTGTCAAATAAAAATAAAAATAAGGTAAGGTAAGTAAGTAAGTAAGTAAATAAATCTGTATTGCCAGTAGGCATACAGAAATATCCTGTTTACCTGGATAACTGGAACACTTAAAAAAAAAAGTCAATTAAGGCTGCAGTCTTTACCTGGGAGTAAGTCCCACTAAACTCACTGGGGCTTACTTCTGGGTTGACACGTACAGAAGTGATGAATCAATGAAAGAATTCAATTCTAAATTTAATTTAATTTAATTCTTAAAAATTATGCTTGGTCGTCTGCTGCCGGGCACATTTTTTAGGTCAGCTTTCCAATAAACACACGTACAAAAGGCACCTAGGACTTTACAGAGTAAGGCTTTGGTGCCGAATAACTTAAGCCGCAATCCTTGGCTGCCTGGATACACTATATGAAGTACTTTATTTCCCTCAAAGAATTCTGGTCTCTGTAGTTTACCTCTCAACAGAGTTTACAGTTCCAGCACCCTTAACAAACTACAGTTCCCAGGATTGTTTCTGGACTTAAAATGTGCTTTAAAGCTGTGTTACGCACTATAGATCTAAAACACATTTGGAGCACATTCTTTCCCTCAAAGAATTATGGGGCCTGTAGTTTATCTGTCGCGGAGTGACAGTTCTGAGAATCCCTTCGCAAACTACAGCACCTAGAATTCTTTGAGGGAAAGGATGTGCTTTGAATGTGCTTTAAAATAAAATAAAATAAAATAAAATAATAATAATAATAATAATATATTATTTATACCCCGCCCATCTGGCAGGGTTTCCCGAGCCACTCTGGGTGGCTCCCAAAAATATTAAAATACAATAAAAGAGAACTCCTTCACCATTCAGCCTACCGGTAATACCAAATTTCTGGTATTAGGAAATTTCTCTCTGTCTACTCTGGAGCAAATGCTAGTCCTAACTCAGAGTAGACCCATTGAAGTTAAGGGACCTGAAAATCGATTATCAACTTATAGATAGATAGAAGAGGATTCACTCTACTCGACTATTTGGAGGACAAGTTATAGCGATGTATAAAAGCCATAGCAGAAACTGGTAATTGAGCAGGTGATGTGTAGGGAGAAGGGATGAATGTATTTTGAAATGATAGTTGGAAAACGTTATTTTATTGGAAGCAACAAATAAGGGAGGAAAATGGAGGGGACATCTGGGGAGCGGAGGGGGGAGTCAACTTTAAATTTTTTATTGAATTTGTATGGATTTGGTGACAAATTTGTTAAAAATTATGGAATAACATTAAGAATAATTGGCAAAAATAAAAGAAAATAAGTTAAGGGACCTGACTCAATTTATCTGAACAGAAATGCTCAGGATTGCACTACCGAGCGCCACTACCGAGAAGGCCCTCTTCATGGTTCCCTGCAACCGCAATTCTCAGAGTGAGGGAACCACCAGAAGGCCCTTGGAGCTGGATCTCAGTGTCCGGGCAGAATAATGGGGGTGGAGACGCTCCTTCAGGTATACTGGACCAAGGCCATTTAGGGCTTTAAAGGTCAGCACCAACACTTTGAATTGTGCTCGGAAACGTACTGGGAGCCAATGTAGGCCTTTCAAGACCGGTGTTATGTGGTCCCGGCGGCCACTCCCAGTCACCAGTCTAGCTGCCGCATTCTGGGTTAGTTGTACTTTCCGGGTCACCTTCAAAGGTAGCCCCACGTAGAGCGCATTACAGTAGTCCAAGCGGGAGATAACTAGAGCATGAACCACTCTGGCGAGACAGTCTGCGGGCAGGTAGGGTCTCAGCCTGCGTACCAGATGGAGCTGGTAGACAGCTGCCCTGGACACAGAATTAACCTGCGCCTCCATGGACAGCTGTGAGTCCAAAATGACTCCCAGGCTGCGCACCTGGTCCTTCAGGGGCACAGTTACCCCATTCAGGACCAGGGAGGCCCCCACACCTGCCCGCCTCCTGTCCCCCCAAAACAGTACTTCTGTCTTGTCAGGATTCAACCTCAAAAGCAGGATTATAAATCTAGTGATTTTTTTTTTATGTGTTAAAATAAAAATGATTGGCAGGGGAGTGGTGGGTGGTGGGAAGAGTATTAAACCTGTTGAATGTTGTCCCTGTTAAAACCACAGGAGCCCCGCCAGAGGGGGGAAAGTCTGCAGAATATTTCCTAAATCTTTTACAGTACTTGTCTCCTATTATCATGCAAGGGAGCTCCCATTTCCTTTCAGCAGCTTTGCAAGGGTCACACACCGGGGTCTCTGATTCCTTAAAAACTCCACCCGCATCTTTGGATATGGGGAAGGAGAGCATTTTTATCAAAGCTGCTGCTTTTCAAGTTTGATATATAGGAATATTTCACATTGGCCGTATGTAAACCGCTGTATGTAAATCCTCTGTTTTATGAACAAGCGGTATACAAATCTTGTTGGATAGATAAGATAAGATAAGCCTCCCCCCCCTTTTCTGGGAGGTCCTACAAAGGGTTAAATCTGGGAGGTGCCCTTCCACAAAATCTCCCCAGGTTTAAAAAAAAAAAAATTGTGTAAAACAGGGAGGGGTTGGTGGGAGGGGCCAACCTGCTGAAGGAGCCCCTCCCTGTCTGGTCTCAGTCTATTCCATTCATTCCAGCAAACTGCGTGTTGGAGAGCGGCTGGAAGCGGTGGTGAGTTTGAACCCATTATCTGGGGCTGGGAGGACGCTGGGCCCTTGGAACGTCCTGCCACTATATATAGATATATAGATATATATAGGCTCCATCCTTGAGATCAACCTTCCCTTGGAACGCCCTGCCACTACATATCTATATATATCTATATAGGCTGCATCCTTGTGATCAACCTTCCCCAACCGGGTGCCTTCCAAATGGGGATTTTTTTGCTGTTGTTGCTGCAAATACAACTCTCCTTGATGCTTAACTGTGCTGGCTGAGCCCAACGCATCTTAAAAGTTCACCAAGTTTGGGGGGTTCTCCATATGGGGGGGAAGGCTTGGGGGGGGGCTTCAGCTCCCGTCAGCCCCAGCCGGTGTGGCTCATGGTCACACAAGCCATGGGGGTTGGATGGAGTCCATAGGATGCTGAGTCGGAGCAGTGGCCCATCTGAGCTCCGTTTTGCCTACACGGGCTGGCAGCGGCTGCGTGCGGAGCAGAGGCTCCAGCACTGACCTGTAACTGCCTTTTTAAGTTTCTAGTGCTCAGGGTTCCAAATGAAAAGCAGTTTAAACTGGAACAAAGGAATAATAATAATAATAATAATAATAATAATAATAATGTCTAGCTCAGTATTGCGCAGACCTTCATACTAGTTTCTAGAAAGGGGTGGCTCTTATTCCTCCCTCCGGAGAAGAAATTTCATTCCTGGATGAGATGGCTGCGGGTTGTTTTCAGTGCTAGTCCTACTCAAGAGTAGGCCTATTGAAATGAATTGACCTCGGTTGGAGGGTTTGGGGGTTGTTGTTTTTTTGTATTTCTGTGAAGAGTTTCAGAACAAACAAATGGTGCAATGGCAGTTGTTGATAACTATGCTGTTATCCACAGGATCAGTGATTAAGTGGACAAGTTATGAAGCACAGCTATACACTCAAATGGGTCTACTCTTGAGTAGTAGGACCGGCACTGAATCCTGTCCTGGGTTTCCCCTCCTTTTAGTCTGACCCAAAATGATAATCCTTATTCTTATCCATCAGTTCTGCAATCCTCTCTGTTCTCTTCAGCTGAATTTTTAATTCCTGTTGCTTTTATTTTCTTATTTTAAAAAATGTATTTTAAAGTTTTCTATTAATAGTTAAATGCTTTTTTAAAGTAACGATTTGGACAGCAGCTTTGAAAACCTTATAGAAAAGTGGGGTGTAAATTTAGTAATGATTTGATGGCTTGCATTGTTATTAATAATTGCCTGACCTTCACCATAAAGTCCCAGGTAGGGTTACAACTAAAAAACAATATTAAAATCCATTTAAAACAGCTTACAATCACAAAAATAGAGTGGGTCCTATTTTAAAAGTTATTAATTTAAAATCCTGTATGTGTGTGCTGCTTAATATTTCAAAAATCTCTTAATTGGTGTACAGTTGGTGAAGATTTACCGTAAGTTTATCTTTTGCCTTTCCTTCCAGAGCAGCCTAGTAATAAAACATCTTTAAAATAAATATACATGTTTAAAACCAAAAAACGTCTCCCAAATGATTCCAATACAGATGCAGACTGGGCAAGATCTCAAAAGGCCTATTAAAAAGCCTTTTTCTCCCTAGTCTGGGACCTCACTCTATTGAGATGTTTTTATTTGCTACCTATTACCACTTTTGCTATATTTGGATAGATTTTTTTTTCACTTTGCAAGCTGCCTTGAGTGTGGTTTAGTTATGGAATCTTTCCCAACATCAGGGTCTTTTCTAGGGAGTCTTCTCTTCTCATGAGGTGGCCAAAGTATTGGAGCCTCAGTTTCAGGATCTGTCCTTCTAGTGAGCACTCAGGGCTGATTTCCTTAAGAATTGATAGGTTTGATCTTCTTGCAGTCCATGGGACTCTCAAAAGTCTCCTCCAGCACCATAATTCAAAAGCATCAATTATTCGGAGATCAGCCTTCTTTGTGGTCCAGCTCTCACTTCCATACATACTGGGAAAACCATAGCTTTAACTATACGGACCTTTGTTGGCAAGGTGATGTCTCTGCTTTTTAAGATGCTGTCTAGGTTTGTCATTGCTTTCCTCCCAAGAAGCAGGCGTCTTCTAATTTCGTGACTGCTGTCCCCATCTGCAGTGATCATGGAGCCCAAGAAAGTAAAATCTCTCACTGCCTCCATTTCTTCCCCTTCTATTTGCCAGGAGGTGATGGGACCAGTGGCCATGATCTTAGTTTTTTTGATGTTGAGCTTCAGACCATATTTTGCGCTCTCCTCTTTTACACTCATTAAGAGGTTCTTTAATTCCTCCTCACTTTCTGCCATCAAAGTTGTGTTATCTGCATATCTGAGGTTGTTGATATTTCTTCTGGCAATCTTAATTCTAGCTTGGAAAAGCGGGGATATAAAAACACATAAGAGCAAATAAAACAGGGTTAAAAATTATTTATTGCATTTATATACTGTTTATATCCTTCCTTTGTGCTCACAGATATATATATATATTTGGGGGGGGGGTTAAGGGGAGGTCTCCCTCCAATCTATTTATGCTTGCCGCAACCCTGTTTGGTAGGTTAGGCCGAGCTGGGGGTATCAACTATTTTGTTTTATTCATTATTATTATTATACTTGAGTCCCACCTTTCGTCCAATGAACTCAAGGTGGTGTGCAAAACAAAACAAATATTAAATCAGGGCCAAATGAGTCACAAAAATGTTTTCTTTGTTTATTGATTGATTGAATTTATATACCGCCCTATACCCCGGGGGTCTCAGGGTGGTTCACATAATAAAATAAAGATATAAAACCAGAAAATACCTAATAAAAATAAAAACAGCAACCCAATACCCCCCCAAATTCAACAACACATTTTAAAAGGGCATAGGATGCTTTTGTTTTGTAATGTGTTTTGAAAAGTGGCATGCTTATATGATAAATGTGTGTTAAGCAACATGGATCTGATACAGATTTTTTTTTATTTAGTAAAAAAAATGCACCCTGCTTCATTGTAAAAACAAACAAACCCTCAAAGCAGTAATAAAAATATATATATACCACCCTTCATCGTAAGATCTCACCGTATGATTAGAACAGCGCTGTTGCTTTTTTAAAGCTTTCCATTCTTTCTTCAAATTTATTTTTAAAAATCAGTTAAATTGCAGCAGGGATTTCTTTTTCTTTTTAAAAAACTCCTCACCTGTGCTACTACAGCCATTTCCATGTCAACACCTGAAGAGACCTCTTGCAAAAGCATTCAGACTGGCTTTGTGTCAGTCCTGGCTGGGACAATGGCAGTGTACTTGAGACAAAAGATTGCCCTCCCAAATCTATTTAAAGCAAAGTGATAAAATGGGATTTGCCAATCTCTGCCCCTGAGGCACTTTCCATTCCTGAAAGGGCTCAGAAAAGCTTTTCTCAGTCTCTGGCTAGCCAACATCTGTCTTAAAAACAACACAGGAAGTCGGACCATTGTGGCGGGGGGGGGGGGGCACTAGCCTTCATGGTTTTAAAAGGTGGAGGGCATGGAAAATGAGGTGGGAAGTAAATAAAACAAAAGAAAAAAATATGTATTGAAATTTTATGTGAATTTGTGGAAATTTAATTATATATATATTAAAAAAACAAGTATATATATATATTAAATCAAATCCCTGGATTAGGTCCTCTGCACTACACATTTAAAGTAGTATCATACCACTTTAAACACTCATAGTCCCCCCCCCCAAAAAAATCCTGGGGAACTGTAGTTTGTTAAGAGTGCTGAGAGGAGACACATGCATTCATTCCTCTCTGAGAGCTACAATTCCCAGAGTGGTTTAACAACGAATCCTTCCCAGAGAACTCTGGGAAATGAGGGGAACGGGGGGGGGGTGTCTCCTGACATCTCTCGGCACCTTTCACATACTACAGTTCCCAGAGTTATGTGGGGGGAACCTGGACTGTTTAAAGTGGAATGATGCTGCTTCGAATGCATAGTGCCTAGGAGCGAACTCCTAGGGGCTTTGGGGGCTCCGGCCTCCCCCCCAATAGAATATTTGAGGGGTCCAGCCTCCCCCCAAAAATTGATGGGCATTTGAATGGTGTGCGTGCATCATGTCATGTGATCAATTATGTGGGGCGAGTCTTAACCGGCCTCCCAATATTTCATTCAAATTGCCCCCCCGCCCTCCTGGTGTAGTGCAAATGGGGCCTAAATTTTTGAGGCTTGATGGTGGATTTGTTTAAATGTGGAAGTTTTAAAACCAGGTATAGCAGCAGGAATCCTGGGAAGGGGATCTGGAAGCAAGGTATAGGGGAAAGGAGTTGGAACACCTCTAGCCCTCTGTACGTTGCTGGCCGAACTGCAACCTTCTGGGGGCCACATAGATTGCGCCAGGGGCCACAGCTGACAAAGTCAGTTTTTCCTCAGTATAGCAGGTTAATTTCCGCAAAGATGCTTAAAAAGGGTGCCAAGCAAGGGTGTCCCTGTTTTCATCAGAGAAACGTCGGAGGGTATGCAGGCTTGGGGAGAGTTTCCCAAGGGCCATGTAGAGGGGCTTGGAGGGCCACATTTTGTCCCTGGGCTGAGCAATATAGGAAGTTGCCTCATACTGAGACAGAACCTTTGCCCACCACATTATTGTCTACACCAGGGCTTCCCAAACTTGGGTCGCCTGCTGTGTGTTTTTATTTGGACTACAACTCCTATCATCTCTAGCTAGCAAGACCAGCAGTCATGGATGATGGGAACTGTAGTCCAAAAACAACGGGAGACCCAAGTTTGGGAAGCACTGGCCTGCACTGACTGGCAGTGGCCCCTCAGGGTGTCAAGCAGGGGAAATTCTCAGCCCTGGATGCCAGGATTGAACCTGGGATCTTCAACCTGCGGAGCAGATGCTCTGTCGCTGAGCTCAGTCCCGTCTTCAGAAGCTGCCTTATCCCAAATCTGCTTTAGTCAGTCTAGATCAGTTCTGTCTACCCTGGCTGGCAGTACTTTAGGCAGGGGCTTTTCCTAGCCCATCCTGGAATTGAACCTAGGAACTAGAACGCAAAGCAGGTTACATTGAGGTTACAGCCCTTTCTATTACCTAGGTCAATGTTACACGTAGGTAGCCGTGTTGGTCTGTCATAGCCAAAACAAAATAAAAATTAAAAAAAATCCTTCCAGTAGCACCTTAGAGTCCAACTAAGTTTTTTCTTGGTATGAGCTTTCGTGTGCATGCACACTTCTTCAGATACACTGAAACAGAAGTCACCAGACCCTTATAGATAGTGAGAGGGTGGGGAGGGGTATTACTCAGAGGGGTGGTGGGAATGGGTGATAGGCTGATAGCTATGGTAAACCTGTTAACGACTGCAATTAGTCTTACAGAAAAAGCAAGGGGTGAGAAGGTTAAAAATAGCTTTGTCATGTATAATGAGATAAGAATCCAATGTCTTTGTTCAGACCAGGTCTCTCCATGGTTTTAAGCTTGGTAATGAGTTGCAATTCAGCAACTTCTCTTTCCAGTCTATTTCTGAAATTCCTTTGCAATAAGACAGCTACTTTGAGATCTTGTATAGAGTGTCCTGGGAGATTGAAGTGTTCTCCTACTGGTTTCTCTGTCTTGTGATTCCTGATGTCACATTTATGTCCATTTATCCTTTGGCGTAGGGTTTGGCCTGTTTGTCCAATATAGAGAGCTGAAGGGCACTGTTGGCATTTGATGGCATACACAATGTTAGACGATGAGCAATTAAATAGTCCTGAGATGGTATGTTTGATGTTGCTGGGGCCAGTAATGGTGTTGTCCGGGTGTATGTGGCAGCAAAGTTGGCATCTGGGTTTATTGCAGGCTCTGGTGCCAGTGTCCGTATTAAGTATGGTTGTAGTATTATTGTGGGTGAGGAGTTGTTTAAGATTGGGTGGCTGTCTGTAGGCGATGAAAGGTCTTCCTCCCCAGAGCTTGAGAAAGAGAACTGTCATTGTCTAGGACAGCGTTTCCCAACTGGTGTTCAGCGGCACACTAGTGTGCCGCGAGACACCGGCTGCTGTGCCGCGGGGAAAAGCCCCGCCGAAGCCGAAGCTCCGCCGGGCCTCTCCGACGCGGGGAAAAGCCCCGCCGGGCCTCCCCAGTGCGGGAAGAAGCCGCGCTGGGCCTCGGAGGCCCGAAAAAAAAAGTTGTGCCGGGGTCCTCCCGGCGTGAGCCGAAGCTCCGCCGGGCCTCTCCGACGCGGGGAAAAGCCCCGCCGGGCCTCCCCAGCGCGGGAAGAAGCCGCGCTGGGCCTCGGAGGCCCGGAAAAAAACTGTGCCGGCACCCCCCATAGAAAAAAAGCCGCGCGCTGTGGGTGCTGTGCCGCGAGATTTTTCCCCGAAGACAGGTGTTCCGTTGCCCAGAAGAGGGTGAAAAACACTGGTCTAGGAGAGGTTGTAGATCTCTGATGATGCATTGTACTGTTTTAACTTGGGAGCTGTATGTGATTACTAGTGGTGTTCTGCTATTTTCTTTTTTGGGTCTGTCTTGCAGCAAGTTCTCTCTGGGTATCAGTCTGGCTCTGTTGATCTGTTGTTTAACTTCATAAAAGGTCATAAAATTGCAGAGTTGGAAGGGACCCAAGGGTCATCTAGTCCAACCCCCTGCAATGCAGGGATCTCAGCTAAGGCATCCATGACAATAGCCCTCCAACCTCCGCTTAAAAACCTCCAAGTAGTAAGACAGCATCTTGTATTCCCTGCAGAAGTTTTTAATTTGTAGCAATTTAGCATGAATGCTGTGCATCTCCTGGCCTAGCCCAGGGTGGGGTTTAGTGGCAGTAGCAAAAGACTTTGCAAAGCGAGCGAGAGGTGCTTCTCTCCATCTCTCTCTCTCTCTTTTGCAAGTTTTTCCTTTTCCAGATCTTTTCAGCAAGGTGCAGTGTGAAATTTCCTAGCGCTTTGAAAACCTGGGAAGTGGCTGTTGGCATGTGGGTTTCTGTTCCTTCTGACATCCCTGTTTTGCGTTCTCTTTTCAGGAAAGGAGCCTTTGAAAGCAAAAAGTTGCTTGCAAGCTCTCCCGGTTCTTCGGCGGCAAAATTTCAGGGCCGCGAAACCCTTGCACGGCTTTTCAAGTCTGTTGTGTTGGGAGCAGCTGCAGAAGGATAGGGCCAGAAGTTGCCATTTTTCCTGCGAGCTTCAATACTTCCATCAGGCAAAGCTAAAATGGCCGCCACACGCCGCTGGAGGGCCGAAGCTGAGCGCACCCGGCTCCGGGAGGACCCCAAAGGTCTCGAATTGGGGGCCGGCGAGGCAGGAACCCTCGAAAGCCCCTCGGCAAGCCGTTCCGCAGACGCCGGGGGACACGCGGTACGCCAAGAGAGCCAGCCGAGAGCGGAGAGCAGCGGTCACTATCTTTGGGAGACTGAGTTCCAAGAGTTTCTGGAAGGTTCCGTCTGGGAGGAGCAGACCCCGATGGAGCTGGCCCCGCTGGCCGACACCCGGGCCTTCCTGGCCTCCTTTGAGCAGGTGGCCGTGGCCTGCCACTGGCCAAGGAGGGAGTGGGTGACCCGGCTGCTGCCCGCCCTGGGCGAGGAAGCGGAGAAGGCCTTCGTCAGCCTGGACGCCAAGGACCGCGGAGACTTCCAGAAGGTCAAGGCGGCCATCTTGAGGCGCGAGGCCCTGGCACGCGAGAAGAAGCACCAGGAGTTCCGCCGCTTCTGCTACCAGGAGGCCAACGGGCCCCGGGAAGTCCTTGCCCGGCTCCAGGAGCTGTGCCAACAGTGGCTGAACACGGAGAGGAGCAGCAAGGAGCAGATCTTGGAGGCCTTGCTCCTGGAGCAGTTCCTCAACGTCCTGCCGAAGGAAATGCACCAGTGGGTCAAGGAGCGTGTGCCGGAGAGCTGCTTGCAGGCCGTGGCTCTGGCGGAAGATTTCCTGAGGAGGTTGGAAGCGGCCGAAAGGGGGGAAGAACCAGTAAGAACCTTGCATTCCTTTCCGCCCCCCCCCCCAGTATAAGCCTAGTTTTTCAGCACATTTTTTTGTGCTGAAAAAGCCGCCCTCGGCTTATACTCGAGTGAGGCAGGCAGTGGCTCCTATGAAGCTTTCCCAGGATTTTGGGGTAAAATTGGGTGCCTCGGCTTATATTCGGGTCGGCTTATACGCGAGTATATAAGGTACATGTTTCTCCTCTTTCCCCTGGCAACAGCCTGGAGAGCCAGTGTGGTGTAGTGGTTAAGAACGGTAGACTTGTAATCTGGTGAACTGGGTTCGATTCCCTGCTCCTCCACATGCAGCTGCTGGGTGACCTTGGGCTAGTCACACTTCTCTGAAGTCTCTCAGTCTCACTCACCTCACGGAGGGTTTGTTGTGGGGGAGGAAGGGAAAGGAGAATGTGAGCCGCTTTGAGACTCTTCAGGGTAGTGATAAAGCGGGATATCAAATCCAAACTCCTCTTCTTCTTCTTCTTCTTCTTCTTCTTCTTCTTCTTCTTCTTGAGAGAAAGGTGACGGCCCAAGGTCACCCGGTGTGTTTCATGGCTGAGTGGGGATTCAAACCCTGATCTCTCAGGTCACAATCCAGCATTCTACCCATTGCACCACACTGGTTACTTGAGCACTTTGCCTTATAATAAGAATAATTAACTAAAAAAATTTTTTTATTTGTAACCCGCCCATCTGGCCGGGTCTCCCCAGCCACTCTGGGCAGCCTCCAACAGACATTAAAATACATTAAAATATCACAAGTTAAAAACTTCCCTAAATAGGGCTGCCTTGAGGTATTTTCTGAATGTCAGATAGTTGTTTATCTCTTTGACCTCTGCTGGGAGGGCGTTCTACAGGGCGGGCGCCACTACCAAGAAGGCCCTCTGTCTGGTTCCCTGTAGCTTTGCTTCTCGTAGTGAGGGAACCACCAGAAGGCCCTCGGCGCTGGATCTCGGTGCCTTCTGTTCCTTTTCCTCCACTCCTCATTGGTCTCCCTCTTTCTGCTCTTTATTTTTTTCCAGGAGCAGGAAGAGGCTGCAGATCTTCGCAAGAAGCAGGAAGTTCCGCTGGAAACGGCGCCACTGCAAACTTGGGCTAAGAGGGAGTTCCATGGGGAGCCCAGTTTATCATCACGCAAGACTTACGCAGGTAAGCAGGGGTCTTAGTTTTGCCTGGAATTAGTGGTGGGAAGAGGGGGATCCCTGGCTCCAAAGAGATCCAGTGGGGAGCAGTGTTGTGGTTGTTTTAATCAATTTTATTAAAGGTTTTCAACCTACGCTACAATAAAAGCCAAATAAAGCCAATAGAGCGCAAACTAATAAAAAGGATAGAGGAAACACCCACACACAAATAAAATTTTATATTCTATCATATGTTGCAGCCAGCTTGTGTTAAGATTTTCTGTTTCAGATAAAGAGGATTGTATTAATTGGTGTGTGCAGTTAACACATAACATTTTTGACAGGAAATGAGCTAGAGACAACCACCTGATCCTTATAAAAACTACTATTTATTGGTGCTTGTGTTTAGTTTTTTCCTCTCCTCCCCTCATCCCTTTTTCCTTTTGTGCCCTGTCGTTTCAGATTGTTTGCTTGTGGGCAGGGACGGTCATGTCGCAATTGACTGTATGCAAGGCACTCTGGGAGTATTTTTGAGTGGGTTAAAAATGCTCTGAATAAATCTCTTTTGGCTCCGGCCCCAACCACTACTCATATTTGGCCCTCAAATGGTTTCCCAGAAGGCAGTGTGGCCCCCGGGGCTCAAAAGGGCTCCCCATCCCTACCTAAAGGAAGGTCCTAGTTCTCTAGTTCTGAATGAAAGGCTTAATAGGGCTCTCCCAGCTTTTGCTGCTCTTCTCCAACTCTGCACCCTTTCAAGAAAAGAGATTCCGACTATAGGGAATTATATATATTTATAGGGAATATTATATATTTATTATATATTATATATTTAAATATTATATATTTATAGGGAAAAACTTTTTGACAGGAAGAGCCATTTGAAAGTGGAACTGTCTCCCTTGGGAGGTGGCGGCCTCTCCTTCCTTGGAGGTTTTTAAGCAGAGGTTGGGTGGCCATCTGTTATGGATGTTGCAATGTGCTCTACTTGGGGCTGGTGACCCGGAAACTACAACTAATCCAGAATGCGGCAGCTAGATGGTGACTGGGAGTGGCCGCCAAGACCATATAACACCGGTCCTGAAAGACCTACATTGGCTCCCAGTACGTTTCCGAGCACAATTCAAAGTGTTGGTGCTGACCTTTAAAGCCCTAAACGGCCTCGGCCCAGTATACCTGAAGGAGCGTCACCACCCCCACCGTTCAGCCCAGACACTGAGGTCCAGCGCCGAGGGCCTTCTGGCGGTTCCCTCACTGCGAGAAGTGAGGTTACAGGGAACCAGGCAGAAGGCCTTCTCGGTGGTGGTGCCTGCCCTGTGGAACGCCCGCCCATCAAATGTCAAGGAAATAAACAACTATCTGACTTTTATAAGACATCTGAAGGCAGCCCTGTTTGGGGAAGTTTTTAATGTTTGATCGTGTTTTTAATATTTTGTTGGGAGCCGCCCAGATGGGCAGGGTATAAGTAATAAATTATACTATACTATACTATACTATACTATACTATACTACACTACACTACACTACACTACACTACACTACACTACACTACACTACACTACACTACACTACACTACACTATACATTATTTTATTATTTTATTTTATTTTATTTTTATTTTATTTTTAGCTGAGGTTCCTGTATTGCAGGGGTAGGACTAGGTGACTCTCTGGGTCCCTTCCAACTCCATGATTCTATACTTTGTCTTTCTGGTAGGTTACGGGCAGGCCGGCGTGGCAAGGAAGAAGAAGACCTTCCAGTGGGGCCGCTACGGGGAAGTGAAGCTGCGAGCCCGGTTTCCCGGAAGAGCAAACGCAGTCCTCCCCTCCCGCTGGAAGCAGGCCGGGGGTGCCCAGGAGCACCGCCGCTCTGATAGGCTGAAGCGAGCCCAGTTGCCGAACCTGGCCGAGGCACCTCCCTCGCCACTGCCACCGCCTCCTCCTCCTCCATCTCCTCCTCCTCGGGATGTCAAGCCGAAGCTCAAGAAGCCTCCCCCCCCTCCAGACGCCGCCCCCAAGAGCCAGATCAAGATGTGCCCCGAATGCGGCCGGGGCTTCAACGGCTTGGCGACCTTCAACCGCCACTATATGCTGCACACTGGGGAGAAGCGCTATGAGTGCTGCTTCTGCAGCAAGGGCTTCTGCTGGCGCTCGGATCTGGTCCGCCATGAGTGCCAGCACACCGGGAAGAAGCCCCACGAGTGCCCCTTCTGCGGGGAGGGCTTCGACCGCAAGTGGCAGCGGGAGAAGCACGAGCTGACCCACACCAAGAGCAAGGCGAAGCTGTGAGCGGCGTGCGACTCGGCGGGAGGGAATTAGCGGGGTTTTGGGAATAGGGGCGGGAGCAGATATGGTTGCTGGGTTAAATCTCTCTGGGGCTGGCTTATTTAAGCCCGTGCAAAATTTAAAGGGATCTGCTTGCTCTGGGCAGCGGAACCGGAGAAGGGGGCTTCTTGTTGCCAACCCTGGCACCTTCCAGATGTTCTGGACCACAATTCCTGGTGGGATTTGTGGTCCAGAACGTCCCAGCTAACAAGGTGTGTCGTTTTGCTGGCCACCTGAGTGTATCTACTGGTTTCGGCAGCCTATGCGTAGGAGGCAGCCATGCCCAAATGGATCAGGGATGATCTAACCCGTTGTGTGGGGATACCCCCACCCCACCCCCCAAAAAATCCAGCCACCATCCTGCCAAAATGAGTTCTCTTCGAAATTCCTCTTACAGCATGTGTTTCTTCTACATACTAACATCCTGCATCGCTTGGCAGGATGTCCCGCCCCTCTTGTTATTTCTTCCTAATGGTGAAGCTATCCCAAAATAAACCACACACCCCGAAAATAAAAGTTGTATGTTGCATTAGCCTGTTCTCAACTAGCGACCAAGCTTAGGCAATATATCAGGGTCTTTTTTTACACTGCTTTAAGCCACTTGAATTTATTAAAGGAGTGAGTTGGAAGGGAAGATTGAGTAAAGGAAGCAGTTTGGAATTCGAGGTTGGTAGTGGGGAAAGCGTAAGGTGTTATGGGGCATGTTGAGCTTTTTGCAAGCTAGAGTTAATTCTACTGTTCATGTTACACGTGTGTTTTAATTATCTGCATTCTGATGTTTCTGTGTATCTGCCTTTTCGAAGGAAAAGAAATTTGACGGGTGCTTCTCGATAACATCTGTTGGGGATCCTTTCTTTTAAAAGCCTCCTCCACAGATTGGGTTGTGGGGAGAGAATTAGAGGGAAACATCCTGGGGGGGGGGCGCTGAAAGTGGACTGTACTATTTTAGGGTGTTAGTAGAGGGTACCATTTTTGAAAGCTCTGCCATGTTAAACAAACCTTAGTGAGTAAAAATTAGAAAAAACACCCCTTGTCATGGGGGAGACATTCTATCTCGGATCAGTTTTTGTACTTGAGCTCTCCCCCCCCCCCCCCGGGCACCATTAAAATTAAATTGGGATCCCGCCTGGGTTCCAAAATGGTACAATCCATTCCACTACCTCCAGGACTATACCACTTCATTCTGCTGTATGGATAAGCCATACCTTAGTTCCCCAAATTTAATAGTGTATCTTTACATTCTCTTGAACCCCCAGAAGGATGGTTTGGTTCCAGACTTGTTTAAGACACTGGCATACCCCCATACAAAACTGCTGTTTCTCATCTAATGGGCAACAGAGATTTCAGCCACAGTGACGGTAACTTGGGGTCACACACATTTCGAACTCGGCAAACAATGGTTTGCAGGAACCAGGGGTGGGGAAGCTTCAGCCCTCAAGACTCCTAATTCCCATCTTCCTCAGCCACCATGGCCAGAGGCTGGAGATCAGTTGTCTGACAGCATCGAGAGGGCAGCAAGTTCCCCCTTCTCTAACAGTAAACTATGGTTTGGCCAAACCAGGAAGTGGGGGAGTAGGAGCAAATCAGACTCAAGCACAGTCACTGTGGTTTGGCTATTGATGTGTGAATCCAAATAATATCTGTCCCAGAAGCTGATCCTAATGTATTGTTCTCGTTCTGTCTCTCATTAGTCATCATTGTGCCCATCTGTTTAAATGTTCAGTAGTAGCCTAGCTTTTCCCCCCCAAGCATCCTGCTAATTATGTTGACTAGAAATGAGCCAAACAGCAGGTACCCGTTGTAGGTACCAGTTGCAAACCAATGAAACCATTTTAATTTTTCTTGGTTCCCTTGTTGAGTGTCTACAGTTCTGAATGCCCACGCTTTTATACTCCTGTCAAAACATGTTGAGGTTTTACCGGTATTTATAAAGTTTCTTATCTCAGGTTTTTTGTAATCTTAAATAAAAAAAGTCTTTTGTGACAAGTTTGGAACTTGTTATGTTTGGAGCTATTAAAAATTGGGTAGTTGCTCAATGGGCCCTGTATGTTGTTCTTGACAACAGGGTGCTTGCCAACCAGCCTTGCCCTATACCAGAATACTCCATTCCTTCTCCCCCCCCCAAAAAAAGTAGGTTGTATTCTGTCACCACTGAACACAACTGTCCTTTGTGGGCTGTTTCCCTTGCCCACTAGTTAAGGGCTCTTCTTGCCAATAACCTTTCAGGCACTTCTGCAAAACTTGTGTATTGTGTATTCTGTTCATGTGTATTGCCATTTTGGCTAAATAATGATTGGCACTCACCTGTTGAGGTTCAGAACTAGAGGGAATGTCACCGTTAATGGTTAGAAACCTGAACAGCAGCCAGCATTCCGTACTGCCACACTTTATTGCAGCTTCTACTGAACATGATAAGGGACGCGGGTGATGCTGTGGTCTAAACCACTGAGCCTAGGCCTTGCCGATCAGAAGGTCGGCGGTTCAAATCCCCGCGACGGGGTGAGCTCCCGTTGCTCGGTCCCTGCTCCTGCCAACGTAGCAGTTCGAAAGCACGTCGAAGTGCAAGTAGATAAATAGGGACCGCTCCAGCGGGAAGGTAAACAGCGTTTCCGTGCGCTGCTCTGGTTCGCCAGAAGCAGCCTTGTCATGCTGGCCACATGACCCGGAAGCTGTACGCCGGCTCTCGGCCAATGAAGCGAGATGAGCGCCGCAACCCCAGAGTCATCCGCGACTGGACCTAATGGTCAGGGGTCCCTTTACCTTTACTGAACATGATAGCTTACTTTTCTAAAAAATGGAATATCCAGGTTCAGAGGCAGTATACCCCTCCACCCCACCCAAAAAAGAATCTGGTGTTTAGTGTAGGGTTGTTGGCTTGCTTGGCTTTGTGCTTCCCAGATTCCACTGGGGCTTAACTTGCGAGTCGCCATATGAAAGCAGGCTGAACATTTTTCTCTTGGTTTTTTGCCTACCTACTTTTGCAAGCCAAATGGTGAGAGAATCATAGGAAGCTGCCTTGTGCCTGAGCCAGGCCATTGATCCATCTAGCTCTCCTCAACGGTGGGGTATGGGGTGGCACTCTGCACACGCTCAGGGGCATGTGGTGTGACATGTGCCTTAATTTTGCAGAGCATGGACTGGCAACTTTTAACAGGCAGCTTCAACAGATAGTGGGGTTTACTTCTTTTTTCACCAATTAATTTTTATTAGTTTTCCAAATGTTTAGGGAAGTTTTTAACCTGTGATATTTTAATGTATTTTAATATCTGTTGGAGGCCGCCCAGAGTGGCTGGGGGGACCCGGCCAGATGGGCGGGGTACAAAAAATAAATAATAATAATAATTATTATTATTATTAAACAAATTAACAATTTAATTCAAATTTAACACCAATTTAAAAATTGAGTTTCGCCCTCCTCCAAGATTCTTATTTCCCCTCCCTCCTTTCCTGCTCTTAATTTCTTATACTTTACCATCCATTCCTATTTCCATCAACTGCATGTGCGGTTCCTGTTTAGACATTTACCTGACTGTTTTCCCAATTAATCAAATACAATTAATCTTCCTTTCTTGATCCATATAAATCATCCTATATAATAAAGAGCAAGTGTCCCTGCTTTTCCGTGTGTCACGGAAGTGCGTTCTGCGCATGTCACACGGGGACGCAGGGATTGGACAGCTCTACTGTTCCCCCCCCCAACAGGGACGCAGGCCGGAAGTCAGCGGCGGCGCACGCGCGGTGTCAGTTGAGGCAGCGCCGCCGCCTTGCACGGAGCCTCATCCCTCGCTTCTTGCTAGCGGCGCCCGGCGGCGCCCGCCTCAGCAGCAGCAGCAGCGCCAGCCAAAGTGCGGGGGAAGCGCCGCAGGCGCTCCCGCCGCCGCCGGCCGCCTCCGTGGCTCGGATCCGGCCACCTCCGCAGCTCGGATCCGGCCGCCGCCGCCAATCGCCCTCCTCCTCCCCGCAGCAGCGCCAGCCAAATCACGGGGGAAGCGCCGCAGGCGCTCCCGCCGCCGCCGCCCGCCTCCGCGGCTTGGATCCGGCTGCCGCCAGCCCCCCGGAGCCGAATCTCGCCCGGCCGGAGGGATGGAGGAGGAGCGCCCGGGTGGATCCCGGGCCAAGCAGGCCGACGCGGGATCCGCGGCTGTGCCTGAGGCGGCATCTCGGGGGGCAGCAGCCGACGCCGCCGGGGGGGGGCCACCCCTCTAGCGCCCGTTTTTCAACGGGCTTAATTTACTAGTTAATCATAATTTTAAATCATATTTACCCCAATACGGTTTACTTATCCTGTCTTCGTACATTCGCAACATTCTAGTTAACAATGCTCAGATTTTGCAGACCTTACTACGTATTCTCTTTTCACAAAGCTGTGTTTTGTGACACCTTGGGGATTTACTTCTGAGTAAAATACATTGCAGCAAATTTGTAATTGCATCACTAAGTGGAGTGCAGAGGGAAATAAGTTCCAAATGGTGCAGACAGATTGCAAGGAAATGCATGTCTCCTGAGACAATTCAGATAAAAGTTGAACGCTATGCAGAATAAGCCCAAGTGTCCCATTCACAGTTGGTAAATGGTGATAATGCAATCACCCTGGTCATTGCTTTCTTGTTAACACCTGCAGGCAGCCATTGTCTCTCTTCATTTGCAAATGAATAAAACGAGACTTCCTGATAAGTTTTAGTCCAGCATTTTGAAGCTGGAGCCTCCATTTGGAATTAGGTACGTAAAGGTAAAGGGACCCCTGACCATTAGGTCTAGTCGTGACCGACTCTGGGGTTGTGGCGCTCATCTCGCTTTACTGGCCGAGGGAGCCAGCGTACAGTTTCCAGGTCATGTGGCCAGCATGACAAAGCCGCTTCTGGTAAACCAGAGCAGCGCATGAAAACGCCGTTTACTTTCCCACCAGAGCGGTTCCTATTTATCTACTTGCACTTTTGATGTGCTTTTGAACTGCTAGGTGGGCAGAAGCTGGGACCGAGCAACGGGAGCTCACCCTGTCGCAGGGATTCGAACTGCCAGCCTTCTGATCAGCAAGCCCTAGGCTCTGTGGTTTAACCCACAGCGCCACCCGCGTCCCCAATTTGGAATTAATTTGTTACAATTGGTTCAGTTTCTATTGCAGCCTTCCTCCAAAGAAGCCATCCCAAACACAAAACATCTAAAAGTCTCAAATGCATCCCCACTGCCCCCTACCCCATAAAAAACATTATTCAGAATAGTGGGTTGCATGAGCCACCAAGAAGGATATTTTTTTCCCTGCTCTAGCAACCAGGGGATGACCAATCTGTCTCACTCTTCTCTCTCCCCATTTCTCACAACTCATATTTTCCTTGCGTACGCAACATACATTTAAAGCATATCCTCCCCCCCGCGCCTACCGTATCCTAGGCATTGTAGTTTGTTAAGGGTACTGGGAATTGTAGCTCTGCAAACTACAACTACCAGGATTTTTTGTAGGGAAGCCGTGTGCTATGAAAGCAGGACGTGTGTGCAGCTGCTGTCCTTATCCCTTCCTGAAACAAAGCGAAGCTCTTCCCTGAAATTCAGACTGTAAGCTCCTAGCGGCAGGGGACTTTTTGTGTTTTTTTAAAAAGCAACCAACACTGAGCATTATTCATTCCTAATTATTTTTCATGGGATTTGAGAGTCATCGATCGAAAATGGTGCAGATCTCCTGCTTCCTTCTACATCCGAGGCAGCTGCCCCTCTCCATACAAATTTAGTAGATAAAATAAAAAATACATCGCACAGGTGGAAGTCGGCTGGAGCACCTAAATCCCCTTCCTCTGCCTGTCAAGGGTGGGGACGGAAGAGTCCTAGCTGAGTTGGAAGAGCATGAGACTCTTAACCTTGAGTTCATGGGTTCGAGTCCTGCATTGGGTTAAAACGGGGTTGGACTAGATGACCCTTGGGGACCCCTTCCAACTCTATGATTCAGTTGGTGGAGCATCTGCACCCAAAAGGCGCCAGGTTGAATCCTTGGTATCTCCACGGAGAGGCCTAAAAGCTGCTGCTGCCAGCCAGTGTACACAATCTTGAACTAGATGGACTCTTTGTATACACTGGAATTAGCTGGATCTGCCAGTCACTGACTGTGGCTCCGCCTCCTTTTCTGCCCCCCCTGCCCCCGCCTTCGGCCCCATCAGTCTCAATGGGCACTGGATTTCCTCCCACCCCAATCCTCTTATGGAGGGGGGAGGAGAGGGAGGGCAAATTTCGTTGTACAAGTCACCATACATTTAAAGGCGTCAACAGTCCTGGCTTCCCCCAAAGGATTCTGGGAGCTGTAGTCTGATACGGGTTCCGGTTCCCTTCCCAGAGCTACAGGTCCCAGAGATTCCTGTGGAAAGTGCTCTGGGAATTGTAGCCCTGTGAGGGGAGCAGGAGGATATCCAGATGACTCTCGGCACCTTTAAAAAACCGCAGCTCCCAGAATCCTCTGGGGGAAGCCAGGACCGTTCAACGTAAGACAATGGTACCTCAGTTCCCAAACACCTGTGTTGTCAAAAGTTTTGGTTCTCGAACGCCAAAAACCCGGAAGTAGATGCTTCTATTTTGGAACGTTTTTCGGAACTCGAACGTGTGACACAGCTTCCACTGAGTGCAAGAAGCTCTTGCAACCAATGGGAAGGTGCACCTCGGTTTCGGAAGCCGAACGGTCTTCCGTAACGGATTACGTTTGAGAACTGAGGTACCACTGTGCTGTACTGTATATGGTTTTAAATGTATGGAGAGACTTTGGCTCCAGTTGGATTCAACGCTGTACACGGGGTGGGGATACCGCTTGAGATGGGGTTAATATTTGGGATGTAGCTACCGGTAGTTCAGAGCGACTTAACTGGGCTTAGGAGAGTTGCAAATCTATCCTATATAATAAAGTCCCTGTGTCCGTGCGTGCGTTCCGTGTGTCAGTGGCATTTTGCCACTGCGCATGTCACACAGGGACGCAGGGATTGGAGCGGGCGGAGAGGGGGCGTGTCCGAGAGGGCGGCCGTGCGCAGGCGCGTCGTCACTTGGCTCAGTGCCGCCGCCTCGCACGGCACGTAGCTGGGCGAGCTCCGGTCCACCTCCCAGGTGGCGTAAAGGTTCATCTGGACCGGGCGCCCCCCCTGCCGCCACCGCCACCGGCGCGCATGACCCGGGAGCCCCCGAGCCGCCTCCCCCTGGGGCCAGAGAGCCTCCTCCGGGGCCGAGTGCGGCCGGCTGAGACAACGAAGGAGCCACCGCCGCCGGAGGAGCAGGAGGAGGCGCCAGCTGCTGCTGCTGGAGCACCGCCGTCGGCCCCGCTGCCCGCCGAGCGCCCCTCTCTCCGCCATGGCTGAGGAGGAGGAGGAGGACGACGACGACGAGCCTCCCTCAATCCCCGCTAGCGCTGCTGCGGCCTCATGACCGCGGCAAGGGGCAGCTCCGGGTGAAGGGAGGGAGGAAGGAGGTGGCGGCGGCGGCGGCCCTGAGGGGGAGAAGGAGGCGGCGGCGGTGACCGAGGGAGGCACGGCCACTGGAGGGGGGCGCGGCGGGCTGAGCCAGGCCGCCCGCCTCGGCGGGAGGCCGGGCCCCCTCTCAGCCCTCGCGTGGGTATCTAGCGCCCGTTATTAACGGGCTATAATAAAGTGCAAGTGTCTCTGCGTGCCGTCTGTCCGTCCGTGGGTTTGCGCTACATGTCCCCCACGGACACAGGGATTGGACGACGCAGAGACACTTCGAGCGGCCGGCCGAAACTGCGCCGCCGCCATTGCCATGTCCGCCTCCACCTCCTCCTCAGGCCGCCGCCTCAGCCCCGTTTTTACAAAATATTGTAAAAATTTTGCCTAAACCACTCTGCTTCGGAGGAACTGCTCGTGCTTCTAAGATGGTAACATTTCCATGTTTACTTAATGAGTACAAGTTGAAGTGATGCTGACTCTTAAGAACTTTGAGATATTTTTGAAACTCTTTTGGAAGTTTATACAGTACTGTGTAGTAAAAATGCCTTCTTTGCTCTTAAATTGGAATGGCTCAATGTGTCCCAAATGAAGGATCAATGTGCCCCACTACTGGGGCACATTGATCCATTATTTTGAAAAACTTAAATGTGATTTTTTTGTCATTTTATTCCATCAAATGTGAAACATTAACCATTTGATTTTGCTTGGAATAGTACCTAATAAATATTAAATGCAAAAGTTTTCTGTTATGTGCATTGTTTTGAGGTGTGTAGAGCTTAAAGTAAAAAATGGCTCAACGTGCCCCACTTTCCCCTACCCCTGGTTTAAAACATACCATTCATGGAAAGACAAAAACAGAGGTTCAGAGACAAAATGGAGGGCTGCCCTCCACATGCCTCTGCGGAAGAGTTTTAACAGGGACGAGGGAACCTGTGGGCCTCCAGAGGTGGCTGGACCCCTAGCAGCCACAGACAGTGTTGCCCAATGGGCAGGGATGGTTGGAGTCCATTAACATCTGGAGGGCCACAGGTTCCCCACCTGTGAGGAATGGGATTCGCAGCCTTTAGTCGATCAGTCAAATGAGTTTGCCAGTTGATCAATCGAACGATCGATGAAATTGTTTCAATTTGGCAAATGCGTACGTTTTCGCTCTCTGCCATTTGCATAACATTAGTCTGATGGCTGTATGCGGCCTACCAGATACTTTTAGTCAAAGTACCACAGCGAGGCCTCTTTGGCTTGTCCTCAAATAACTTTAACTCAGCTGAAATTATTGACTATGGCCCCATTCTCATGATACATTTACAGCAGAGTCACAACACTTTAATCCTGGGAACTGTAGTTTTATATTAAGAGTGCTGAGAGTTGTTAGGAGGCCCCTCGCAGAGCTAGGATGATTCATCAACCCATCCCTCTTGCTGGGGAGCTGTGGGAGTTGCAGTTCTGCCAGAGAAATATAGGAGAAATAGGGGTCTCCTAACTTCTCTCCGCACCCTTAACAAACTACAGTTCCCACAGCTCTTTGGGGAAGCAGTGTGGGACTTTAAATGGACCGTGCAAAATCACCTGTTAAGACTTGTAATTTTGACTCTAAGGGAAGTTGAAAAGACAGGCAAGAGAGAATAAAACAAATAACATTTTTATTTTTAAAAACAAAATTAATGATATTTCATTAGTCTAGAACAGGGGTGGGCCTGTGGACTACCACCTCCCTCATCCCTTGCCATTGGTGATTTTCGTTAGGGCTGATACGAGTCACGAGTCCAACAAGGAATTAGCCACCCCATCTGCGGAACTCCCCGTCACAAGACCTTAGACCAGCCTCCCCCAATCTGATGCCCTCCAGATATTGCTGGACTTCCAAGTCCCATCATCCCAGACCATTGGCTGTGCTGGCTGGGGCGAGCCTGGGGAGAAAAGCCGGCTGATGGTTCAGAGTGGTGGGAGCTTTAGTTCAACAGTATCTTGGGGTGGAGGGACACTCGATCAAACATATTTTAAAACTGATTTAATCTGCTTATTTAATTAATTTAACGGACGCTGCAGCTCTCGTGGGGAGGGGAAGATTAAATCATGGGAAGGGGAGGTATCTTAAGATAATGCTGCCGGCATCTGATGAAATGGTGCATAAAAGCACCCGCTATAAAAAAGATTTAAATCTCGAAAGGTGCTGCAAAGTCTTTTTTGCTTTCCTCGGAAAAGCAACAATTTCACTGCTAATTCATCTTTTAATAATTAGATTTCACAGTTAAATCACAGTTAAGTCATCCAGACAACAATTTCATCGGGGTGGGGGGAAATCAATGCTGATTCATCTGGTCATAACATATTATTAAAATGACGCTAGGAAGTCCAATTCTTTCCACCCCTTTCCCTTTCACATCCTTTTTTTTGGGTCCTCTAAATCTCCAAGCCACTTTGGTCTTTCCGCCAAAATCCCTCACCGAAGGCACTTTGCAAGCACCCAGTGTTGCTTCCAGTCTTATAACCTTCCTGCAAGGTTTAATAATAAATAATAATAAATTTTATTTATGCCCCGCCCTTCCCAGTCAAAACCAGGCTCAGGGCGGCTAACAACAATAGAATTACAATAAAATATAAAAGAAAGAAAGAAAAACATTGATTAAAATACAGTTTAAAATTTAAAAGGCGCTTCGTTTATCGCCCATAATCAAAACCCTAAGGGGAGGAAACATCAGACTGTGTCCAACCCGAAGGCCAGGTGGAACAGCTCTGTCTTGCAGGCCCTGCGGAAAGATGTCAAATTCCACAGGGCCCTAGTCTCTTGTGACAGAGTGTTCCACCAAGTTGGGGCCAGTACTGAAAAGGCCCTGGCCCTGGTTGAAACCAGCCTAACAACTTTGTGGCTCGGGACCTCCAGTGTGTTGTTATTTGTGGACCTTAAGGTCCACTGCGGGGCATACCAGGAGAGGCGGTCCCGTAGGTACGAGGGTCCTAGGCCGCATAGGGCTTTAAAGGTTTGGTTATTTGCTGCTATTTAACAGTTTACTCTTTGATTTTAATGGATTGTTGAATACTGCTTTATTTGATATAAGTTATGTGAAAAATTATTCTCATTTTTGTTGTACCGGATCAGATTGCTATTGCTAACATTTTATTGTATTTTATATGTGTTGGAAGCCACCCAGAGTGGGTATAAATAATCAGATGGGCAAGGTATAAATAATAAAGTTGTTGTTGTTGTTGTTGTTGTTGTTAAGGTAGATCAATATCATCTGCCCCACATATTGCGGATGAGTGGGGCTGAGTGAGGGAGCAGAAATGAGAGAGAGGATTGCCCAAGTCTTCCAAACGTATTTGTGGAACGGAGGGAAACAGTCAATGTACAAAGGCCTAAAGGTAAAGGGACCCCTGACCATTAGGTCCAGTTGTGACCAACTCTGGGGTTGCGGCGCTCATCTCGCTTTACTGGCCTAGGGAGCCGGCGTACAGCTTCCAGGTCATGTGGCCAGCATGACTAAGCCGCTTCTGGCGAGCCAGAGCAGCGCACGGAAACGCCGTTTACCTTCCTGCCAGAGCGGTTCCTATTTATCTACTTGCACTTTGATGTGCTTTTGAACTGCTAGGTTGGCAGGAGCTGGGACCGAGCAACGGGAGCTCACCCCATCGCGG
Source organism: Darevskia nairensis (assembly GCA_034642065.1). NCBI lineage: Eukaryota > Metazoa > Chordata > Lepidosauria > Squamata > Lacertidae > Darevskia > Darevskia nairensis. The sequence continues at coordinate 63,598 of JAWWNI010001487.1, forward strand.
GGATTCGAACCGCCGACCTTCTGATCGGCAAGCCCTGGGCTCTGTGGTTTAACCCACAGCGCCCCCCGCGTCCCGCACAAAGGCCTAAGCTTCATATAAATTAAAAAAATAAATATAATTTACCCGCCTTATAAAAATTAAGGGGGAATTTCAGGCCGACGTTGCCGCTTTGGTGCTGGCGTGGCTCAGTTTATGTTTCATAAGGTGCGACCTGTCGGTGAAGCTGTCCCCACAGTCCAAGCATTTGTACGACTTGAACCCTTTGTGGGTGTTCTGGTGGAAGCTGAGGTGCGAGCTCTGGGTGAAGGCCTTCCCGCAGGTGAGGCATTTGTAAGGCTTCTCCCCGGTGTGGATCTTCTGGTGCTTGCGAAGGTTGGAGGACTGGCTGAAGGCCTTCCCGCAGGTGGGGCACTTGTGGGCCTTCTCCCCCGTGTGGGTCACCCTGTGCTTCAGGAAGCTCGACCGGTGATCGAAGGCCTTCCCGCACGTGGGGCACTGGTAGGCCCGCTCCGCCGCGTGGCTCCGCCGGTGTGCGCGGAGGAGCGGGAGCTCGCCAAAGCTCTCCCCGCACCGCGAGCACCGGTAGGTCTTCCCGCCGGCGTGCGCCTTGCGGTGCTGGCAGAACTTGGAGCGCTGGCCGAAGCTCTTCCCGCAATCTGGGCACCTGTAGAGCGGGGCGCCCACGTGCATTTTCAAGTGCTTGTGGAGGTTGGACGACTGGTGGAAGCCCTTGCCGCAGTCCCCGCACTTGTAGGGCTTCTCCCCCGTGTGCAGGAGCGTGTGCTTCATGAGGTGGGAGCGCGCCCGGAAGGCCTTCTGGCAGTAGGAGCATGCATAGGGCTTCTCCCCGGTGTGGATGCGGTGGTGCTGGGACAGGGAGGAGCGCCGGCAGAAACTCTTCCCACACTCGGAGCATTTGTAGGGTCCTGGCCCAGGATGGATGCCCAGCGGCGGCTTCAGTTTGACGCTATTCCCATTTGGGCAGGCGGCCTCGGCCTCCAGGGTCCCTGGTTGGCTCTTGTCCAGCTCCCAGCCAGCTTTTTTCTCTGGACTTGCTTCCGTCCCTCTCGCCAGCCTGTTGGGACTTCTGGGTGCTTCTTCCTGCTTGTTCCACGGGGAAACGTCTCGCCCCGTTCTCTGCAGCGGCGGCCCCTGGGGTTCTCTCTGCAAGGAACATTCTAAGAGGTGGCGGGTCTTTGCGTCCCCAGAAACGGGATCGCCTAGCATGGGTTCGCCTGGAAAGAGGGAGGAAGAACACAGCACAACTTTAAAAACTTCGCAGAATCGGCTCAACTAACAAATTCACTTAGAGGAAATTCTAAACAAAAGTTTGCAGGAAAATGGGACAGCTACCGAAGATACGTACAAAAATACACCCAAAAACACATACCCATGTCAGCATTCGAGGGTTAAGTCAAGGACAAATGGATAGAAGAACTAGGTAAAACATTCTAAGATTGTAGTAGAAATATATTGATGAAAAAGGAACTATTTGTGTACATTCAAATTTAAGAAAATACATGCAAGGGGAGATGACAGGAAGTCACACCTGGAACGGAGTGTCGGAGCGCGAACAGAGCGCGGATGCTTCTGCGCATGTCCACGCGGTCCGTGGATGCGCAGAAGCATTCTGCGCAGTTCACGCATGCGCAGAAGTGCAAGATCTCGTGAGATCTCGCGCATGCGCAAAATCGCTGCCCAAGTTGCGCACAGTTCGGGGTGCGAACGGCACCCCGGAATGAATTGTGTGCGCAACCCGGGGTATGACTGTAAAAAAACTCCTTCCAGTAGCACCTTAGAGACCAACTAAGTTTGTTATTGGTATGAGCTTTCGTGTGCATGCACACTTCTTCAGATACCTAACCCTAACCCTAACCCTTTCCCCTCCTTCTCTTCTTCCTCCCATGTGCCCCCTGTGGCTTCCCCAGATCTGATCTGGAGGGTCAGGAGAAGCCCCAGAACAGAATTCTGGGAGAAGTCCCAGAAGAACGGAAAGGAGCATTATGGGAATTGGAGTCGTGCAAGAACATCTGAATTTCCAGTGTGCTGGAGGAGGAAGGCAGAAATGGGCATTATGGGAATTGGAGTCGTCCAATACCACAGATTTCTCCATTCCTGGTCTAAAGAAGAAGAAGATAGCCTTACACAATAGAAAACCAGCTTGGTTAGCATCACTGATCTCCCAGCTGGGCCCCAGCACCTCTCCGGGTTCCAGAACCTCCTTTTCTTTGGGGGGATTCAAATCCGCCTCTGTTGGCACCTGAATCAGATACAAAATACAACAAGAAAAATCAAGAGTGTGGACGCTGTAAGCTTAAATCAGATTTGGCACCCACCAAGAGCCACATTTTAAAAGGGTATGGGATGTCAGTCAGGTCAACCAAAGGCCTGGTTAAAAACGGACGTTTTTGCCTGGTGCCTAAGGGTGTATAATGAAGGCGCCAGGCGAACGTCTCTGGGGAGAGCATTCCACAGACGGGGGAGCCACTGCAGAGAAGGCCCTGTTCTCACGTTGCCAGCCTCCGGACCTCTCAAGGAGGAGGCACACGAAGGAGGGCCTCAGAAGGTGATCTTAGGGTCCGGGTAGGTTCATATGGAAAGAGGCGGTCACCAACCTTTCTAGGCCACAATTGGAATTTCGAGAAAATGGCCGCCCGTCACAAAATGGCTCCCCGGTGGGGGGCAGCATGACACAAAACAGCTACGTTGGGTGTGTGTCGCGTAACAAAAATAGTTGTCGCATCAGTGTCAGAGAGCCTGAGCCAGAGGAACTGACCAGGAAAGCCAACCGTCCCTCGTGCACTGAGGGGATATTTACGAAGACCTTTCGTGGCTGAGACAACAACGTCCATTGTTGGGGGTCACAAGTGCAGAGAGGGCAGTTGACCTCAGGTCCTGGTAAGGAGCCACTGTGAAATTAGGATGCTAGACGAGATGGTGCAGAATTATAATGGGGGTTCCCCCCCCCTGTCTCACCTGCTGCTCCTGTTCCTCCACCTGCAGCTGCCTCAGCAGGAAATCCTCGGCCAGGGTCACCGCCTGGGAGCAGGTCTCTGGGCCGCGATCCCTGACCCAGCTCTGGACCTCCGCTGGCAGGATGGCCAGGAACTGCTCCAGGATCAGCAGCTCCAGGATCTGCTCCTTCGTGTGCCTCTCGACTTTCAGCCACCGGGAGCAAAGCTCCTGCAGCCGGTTGTACACCCCTCGCGGCCCCTCGGCCTCCTGGTAGCAGAAGTGCCGGAAGTACTGGCGGTTCTTCTCCCTGCTGATGGCGTCCCCGCGCAAGATGGCCGCCTTCACTTTCCCATAATCCTCTCTGTCTCCGGCCTCCAGACTCCCCAAGGCTCGCTCGGCTTCCCCGCTGAGGGCCGGCAGCAGCCTGGCTGCCCACTCTTCCCGGGGCCACCGGCAGGCTTTGGCCACTTGCTCGAAGGAGGCCAGGAAGGCCTTGGCATCTTCCCAGGGGGTGGGCTCCTCCGGCAGCTGGGCGGGCTCCCACCTCAAGTTGGGGGACTCCAAGGTCCCCAGGAGCTCTTGCCACTGGCTCTCCCATTGCTGAAGGAGCCCTTCACCCGGAACCTGCGCCAACTGTCTCCCCGATGCCTTGCAAAGCAATTCCCGAATGCTCCCCGCCTGGAAGACGTGAGGGGCTCTTTCGGACCCTTTCACCCCAGTCTCAGGTTCAAATTCTGAGAAGCCTGTCTCCTCTATTTTGATCTCGGGCCGTCCTTCCTGCCCAGAAGGGTCTTCTGCCTGGGGATCCGGCGATGCCATGACAAACCCCTCTGCCATTTCCATCGCCCAACACCACCCAAGGATAAGGATGGGGAATCTTCCTCCTGAACCTTGGAAGATAAAAGTCTTAAGCCCACTGGACCAGTGACCTGATTCCGTAGAAGGGCAGTTATAGCTGTTGGAGCAGTTATAGGAGCCCAGTTCTCCTGGGGTGGGGGTCTATTGTTTTATTTTTTGCATGTGTAGACAGTCAAGAGAGTCGCCAAAGATGCTGTGAAAGCTCCCAAAATAAACACCAAATCTGCCTGCAGGAGAAAAGAACACAGACCAAAATATTTTATTTAATTATTTAGAAGAATAGATATAAAACCCCCAGCTCTTTTTTATTTATTTTATTGTGGCAGTGTCCAGTAAAATCATGGAAATATCACAGAACATCCTATACCCTTTTATTCTTATTATTTTTTAATTTGTTATTTGCATTTTCAGAAACGCCCTATACCCTTTTAAATGTGTTTCTGGGACGGGGTGGGGGGAAGGTGGGTTTTTAATTGTTGTTGCTCTCTTTATTACATATTTTGTGGTTTTATCTTGTATTTTCATGTTGTGAACTGCCCTGAGATCTACGGATGAAGGGCAGTATAGAAGTTTAATAAATAATAATAATAATAATAAAATAAAAGTTTTAAAACCTTAACACTATCAAATCATAAAATACAGGACGAATGACCGACATGGAATCAAATGAATTCTCTAAAAAGTCTTGGCGGAACAGCAGGCAACAAAATATCAGGATGGCAGGTCTCTTTCCGATTTCCACAGGAACGGTTACTTAAAGCAGTTATCATACCACTTTAAACAGTCATAGGTAAAGGTAAAGGGACCCCTGACTATTAGGTCCGGTCGTGGACAACTCTGGGGTTGTGGCGCTCATCTCACTTTATAGGCCGAGGGAGCCGGCATACAGCTTCCAGGTCATGTGGCCAGCATGACTAAGCTGCTTCTGGCGAACCAGAGCAGCGCACGGAAACGCTGTTTACCTTCCCGCCGGAGCATTACCTATTTATCTACTTGCACTTTGACGTGCTTTCGAACTGCTAGGTGGGCAGGAGCAGGGACCGAGCAACGGGAGCTCACCCCTTCGCAGGGATTCGAACCACTGACCTTCTGATCGGAAAGCCCTAGGTTCTATGGTTTAGACCAAAGCGCCACCCGCATCTTTAAACAGTCTTTAAACACTTTAAACAGTCATGGCTTCCCACAAATAATCCTGGGAAGCATAGTTTCCTAAGGGTGGTGAGAGGTTTATTTATCATTTTCAATTTTACATTTACATAAATTACAGAGTTTAAACCATACAAGTATATTCAACTTCCCTTCACTCCCTTCTATGGTTCATTTTATTTTCCCTTCACTGCCGCATATTCTAATATTCTAATTTCTCCTTACTTTTCTTTTCCTGGTTTTCCCTTCCATTATAAATGTAACTGCTCAATTTATTCTAGTTTTAAGTTGTTTACAGTTGTTTTTCAAATATTCCGCAATTCCCATCCCCCATTCTTTTTTTGAAAGTTCTTTCTTCCTGATCACTTCTTCCCGTTAAACTAGCCATTTCTCCATGTTCCATCCATTTTGTCTGCCAGCGGGTGCCGAGAGTTGTTAGGAGGCCAGTGTGGCTTAACAACCAATCCCTCTTACCAGGGAAATCTTGGGAACTGTAGCTCTTCAGGCATGGAAATAGAAAATGTCATCTGACAGCTCTCAGCAGCTCACTGACAAAAACACAGCTTCCCGAATTATTTGGGGGAATGTTCCTATCTCAGCAGAGGGCTGCTGTCTCTCAAGAGCATCTGCTTTTCATGCACAATGTCCCCTCGGCATGTCCAGGTAAGGAACACACCTGATACCCCGGGGAGCTGCTGCCGGCCAGTGTCAACAGCACTGGGGTAGATGCACCAAGGGTCAGAATGTGGGGATAAGGCAGCTTTCCTAGGGGGCACCACCCCAACTTTCCTCTTGTCCACTCACCAGCCAGCTTCACCTTGGATCTTCGGCTAGGAGAAAGTCTCAAGACAGCCGGCTTCTGTTTCCAGTAGGTAAAAGAGGAAATAATTAAGGAAGGGGGCGGAGGAACCGGAAAAGCAGATGCGCTCTCTCTTTTTAATCATCTCCATGTGATTTCTCACATGCACACCTCTCTAGGAATGGCACATTTGCTACTTTAACCCTTCCCATGTGTGAGGGACACTTGGTGCATGAGCCAACTTCTGGGTGCCAAAGTCCCTTCGGACCCCCCAATAAAATATTTGAGGGGCCCGTGCCCCCCAAACGTTATTGGCCATTGTCATTCAAATGGTGTGTGGGTGCTGCGTCATGTGATCGATTATGCAGGGCAGGGCTTAACCCCAAATATTTTACTATGCCCCCCAATGTTATACAAGTGATATGTTTTCATTGGATGGGCTCCCCTGGGAGGAGGAAGACCTCTCTCATAATCTACAACCAGCAGGGTTATCCATTGAGTTTGAATGACAGAAGGTTCAGGACAGGTGAGCTCAAGTCCTTCCACACAGTGGAAGGTTTGAACTGCGGAACTTCCTCCCACAGGAGGCAATGATGCCAACAAATCCAGAAGGCTTTAAGAGAGGACTGGGCAAATTCATGAGCAAGGCTACCTGTGGTCACCAGAACAATGTTCTTGCATCTGTGAATTCCCTGCTGCAGAGATGAAGAAACTCGAGTTGGAAGGGACCCTGAGGGTCATCTAGTCCAACCCCCAGCAATGTGGGGGAGGAGGGGGTTTATTGGTTTGTGTGCATTATTATCATTATTTGCTCGTTCTTTTTAGGTATTTTGTTATTTTTATGTTGTGAACCGCTCAGAGCAGATGAAGTGTGGTATATTGTTTATTATTATTATTATTATTATTATTATTATTATTATTATTATTATACTGCCTTATACCTGGAGGTCTCAGGGCGGTTCACAAAAAGAGATCACAATATAGAAAATCAAAATAAAAGCAACAGCCCAATAACATCACCTTCCAAAAGAGCAACATTTTAAAAGGGCATAGGATGTCAGTCAGGTCAACCAAATATACAAATTTAATTAATTAATTAATAAAAGCATCCATGACAGATAGCCAGATGAATTAAGGGAAAGAAAGAAAGAAAGAAAGAAAGAAAGAAAGAAAGAAAGAAAGAAGGCTCTAATTAATAGAGTAGTTTGTTCGTTTCGGTTGTATGCTACAGAAAACAGTGAATTCCGTAAAGGCAAAAATTAGCAAAGCATATTATACTACCGTACAATGAACAATATATTTAAACGTAAGGTTCACAATCCTGCTGCGTTATCCTGCTTTCTAAACTAAAGAGATGTGATCTGATCATAATCTGGGTTGGTTGGCGCGTTGTCGCAGGAACAGCTGCCTCGTCCTGCTTCGCTGGGGGTTGGACTAGATGACCCCCCGGGACCCTTCCAACTCTACAATTCTGTGATTTCTATGAATCCTGAAATACCGTTCCTAGGGGGGTGGAGGTAATTTGCGTCCTTTGCTTCTGTTACCGTAAACCCAACATTTCTTTTGCACCTCCTGATCCAGCCGGGCTCATCTTCTCACCGGCTGCTGGCATGTTGGGGGTTAAACCGAGAGATGCGCCGCGTCCTAGAGAGGCAGCGAAAGGAGGGAGGGGCGGCAGCTTCCTGCGCGGGCTTCCGGACCTGGCAAAGGGAGGCCGGGAGCGCGAGGAGGAGCCCCAAAATCCGCGAGATGCAAAGCAGGCGGGTTTTGTGTGTCTGTTTTCAAATTGTCTGGAAGGAGAAGCCCTGCTGCAGGGACACAGGAAGCTGCCTTATACAGATTAGATACCTGCCCACCTACCACCTACTATTGCAGGCACTGACTGGCAGCAGCTTTTCAGGCGGGAGCGTTTGACCAGTCCTAGCTGGAGATGCCAGGGCGGTGCAATTTAGGTTTCTTTCTTTTTTTAATTTTTTTATTAAATTTTATTACAAAGTGTATACAAACATTACAAATAAAACATAGGCATTCATACATACATACATACCTACGTACCTCCTACTTTCATAAAGGAAAAAAAGAAAGAAAAATAAAACATAAGAAAGAAAAAGAGAGTAAGGAAGGAAAGAAAAAGAGAAGAGAAAAGAATTCGACTCTAAAATTACATTGATATAGGCAGACAAGGAACAAATGATAGATTTTGGTTAAAATCCTAGTTTAGTTATAAGTAGTGATGTGTATGGTGCTGGAGGAGACGCTTGAGAGTCCCATGGACTGCAAGAAGATCAAACCTATCCATTCTTAAAGAAATCAGCCCTGAGTGCTCACTAGAAGGACAGATCCTGAAGTTGAGGCTCCAGTACTTTGGCCACCTCATGAGAAGAGAAGACTCCCTAGAAAAGACCCTGATGTTGGGAAAGATGGAGGGCACAAGGAGAAGGGGACGACAGAGGATGAGATGGTTGGACAGTGTTCTCGAAGCTCCTAACATGAGTTTGGCCAAACTGCGAGAGGCAGTGAAGGATAGGCGTGCCTGGCGTGCTCTGGTCCATGGGGTCACAAAGAGTCGGGCACGACTGAACGACTGAACAACAACAACAACAACAACAACAACAACAACAGTGATGTGTAGTGGTGGAAGTCAATCAACGAAATTTAGGTTTTTTGGGGGGGGGCGGGAATCAGCAATGGGACTTAAAAATATGTTGCACCCCCCAAAGGGCGCACCTTCATTATCTCCAATGACAGCCACAAAAAAATGGGTGTGAGGAATTCAAACCTTTTATTTTTGTGAGCTGACAACTTTTGTTGCTGAGTAAAATTGTCTTCCATAAACACAGTTTTAACAGTGAGTCTGTAAGTGACTGTGGAGGCCAATTCTGGATCCACAAATCCTTCCACAGTGGGGGACATAGGTTTCCGGGCAGGAGTTGATCACAGTGAAGGTTTGCCAAGTGTGCCTTCCTCTTAGCACATTTCTCCCTTTTGTCCTGAGTTCGAGTAACTTCATGACACCTTTGGTAAAGGCTGTTCTCCAATTGGAGCGTTCGCAGGCCAGTGTTTCCCAGTCGTCAGTGTTTATACTACATTTTTTAAGATTTGCCTTGAGAAAGTCTTTAAACCTCTTTTGTTGACCACCAGCATTACGCTTTGCATTTTTAAGTTCAGAATAGTCTACGTTTGATAAAGAAGTACATAAGCTCCTTTCAGAAAACCGAAGACATTGCCTTCTAAAAATGACAGGTGAGGCTAAATGATAATAGTGAGAGAGAGAAAAGTAACATATAATAGAGGATCTCGAAAAAAGCATCGATGTCTTCCATGCAGGAAAAGTCTAAGGTTGTGGGTGTGTAACCCATCAAAGGACAGTATATACCGTAAGCCAGAAGGAAAAGTTGCAACCACCTCTGTTGCTGCATCTGCTTCATAGGGCTCAGACCTATGGACTGCTGCCTGGAGCCTAGAGAAGTGTGTGTAACCATAGAAGCTGCTGTAAGTGCTTCTCTTGCCAAATAAAGAGTTAACTACCAGATGTGTGCTTCTTCTTTATATGGAATGGGCTATGACAAAGCAGAGGAGAAAGAGGTGGGAGGCTCATGGAGACAAACGGGTACATCAACAGTCGCCCAAGATGGGAAGAGCTTGCAGACTTCTTACTCTGAGGATATCTTACTCCTCCTTGCTCCGTTACTTCTTACTCTGTGTATTTGTATGCTTCCTTTCCATGATTAAACCATGCTCAAGGCGGCTTACAGAAACAATCACATAATTCACACCAACAGTTCTAAAAACATAACAAACTTTTAAGTAATCACAAACAATAAATGAAAACATCTCAATGAATATACAATAAAATCGGAACAATCCTGCATAAGGTCTAGTCACAAAAATGTAATACCAAATGACAGCCGACTTAAAGCACCTCAAATATTAAAGCTAGAAATAATAATAATAATAAATTTTATTTATACCCCGCCCTTCCCAGTTGAAACCGGGCTCAGGGCGGCTCACATCAGTAAAACCACAAACAATATATATATAAAAACCCGTTAATTAAAATACAGGTTAAAAACAATTTAAAATTTTAAAATACCGCTTCAGTTATCGCCCCCCCCAAAAAAAATTGGGTGGGGGGGAACTTAGCTAATACCATGTTAACTTTAAAACTAGTTCAACACATCCTAAGACCTGGACGTGCTGTTGGTGGAGCATGAGACTCTTAATCTGAGGGGGTTGGACTAGATGACCCTCAGGGTCTCTTCCAACTGTATGATTTTTTCAAATGGGTGTCGGAATAAAAGTTAGAGGCTAATGGATGGGCTGGCTCTGCCTGGGAGAGACAAGCATGGACTGGATGTTCCCTACTCTTGATGTAATGTAAGATGTTCATATACCTCCCACATGCCATACATTAATGTTTTTCCCATGTTGGAGAGAGAGATTGAAAAAAATATTATTTCTCGTAGCAGAGTTAGCACATTGGTATCAAGCACATTAAAACTTGGTTAGATTTTACATCTGCCCTAATTCACCTTCAAACAATTGTTCCCCATGAAAATACTTAGGCTAGAATAAATCTCAGACACATAGCTTTGGAAAAGTGAAGATTTTACTTACAGAGGTTCAGAAGCTGCAACAAACAAGTCTCCATCCATTGGAAGTAAAAGGAAGAAAAGATTCCAAGCAATTTAAAAGGAAAATAAATAAGTTTTATTACAAAAAGAATTAAGTTTAATTTAATGTAACAAAAATTACATTAACTAAGATACAGGATGTAGATTTTTCTTGAGCTGGGAACCATGCTGGCTACTGGCGTCTTCCAGGAAGGCAAGAGCGAAAGAGAGAGGGAGGAAGAAGCAAAGGCTGCTTGGAGTCTCTCCCACGTTAACGAGCTCATTTCTGGCTCCGGTTAACACTTTCATGCACACAGGTGTAAGTCAGTAACTGCATATTGCCAAAATAAATTTAAAAAATTGTCCAGTAGCACCTTAGAGATCAACTAAGTAGTTCTGGGTATAAGCTTCCGTGTGCATGCACACTTCTTCAGATATGAAGTATATTGCCAGCTTCTCTTCTCTGACAAGCAGATGTGTACATGCAAAGAACATACAAACATAGCATGTTAAGTCCCTCCCCCTCAAGAGTCCCATCTTGACCCAAAGCTCCTCACATGTAAAGGTTTGCTCAGTATGTCAGCTGTCAGCTGTTTGATGGGGCAATAAACTGGTTCCACAATTCCATTCTGGACATGTTCACAAATGTAGTGATATCTCACCCCAATGTGTTTTGTGCATGCCAGGAATTTCTTGGTCCTTGACAGCTTTGTACTGCTGACCTCCATCATCTGGATAGGTTCACATTTGCTCAGCCCAAGGTCCGCAATCTCAGGGCCATGGGTTTGAGCCACACATTGAGCAAAAGGGGGTTGGGCTAGATGACCCTCAGGATCCCTTCCAACCCTACAATTTTATGGTTTAGAGCAGGGGTGGCCAACTTCCAAGAGACTGTGATCTACTCACAGAGTTAAAAACTGGCAGTGATCTACCCCCTTTTGGGGGGTTCAGGTCAAAATTGTTGAGTTTTTTTTTTTAGGAAGGAAAGCCCTGTTTTGGGTGGTTCAGATCATTTTAGGGGTGCAGGGCAAAGATGTTGAGCTTTTTTTAGGGGAGCCAAAGTTTTTTAGCTTCTTTGGAGGGAGCGACTGATCTACAGGTGATCTACCACAGACGTCCAGTGATCTACCGGTAGGTCGTGATCTACCTGTTGGACATGCCTGGTTTAGAGCTTACTACAGTGGTACCTCGGGTTAAGTACGCTTCAGGTTAAGAACTCAGCTAAGAACAGAAATCGTGCTCTGGCGGCGCAGCAGCAGCAGGAGGTCCCATTAGCTAAAGTGGTGCTTCAGGTTAAGTACGCTTCAGGTTAAGAACTGACCTCCAGAACGAATTAAGTACTTAACCCGAGGTACCACTGTACTCTAAACCTTAAAGAGGCAGCAGCAGCTGTCTGGAGGACTCCCAAGGAGAGGGGAGAGGAGAGAGGAGAGGAGACTGATGGAACACTCCGCAAGGGAGTGTTTGAAAAAGGGCGAGAGTCTGCCAGCTCTGCAGGCAAGGGGTGGCCTAACTGGGCTCCTGATCCCCACAGGGGTGACGCAGAAAGAATGTAGTTGGTCCAGGGAGCCGTGGACCCAAAAAGGTTGAAAACCTCCGACCTAGGTGTTGCCTGAGCCCCATAACCTGATGCTGCAGAAAGATTTACTTTCTCATACAGAGTACCGTATATACTCGAGTATAAGCCGACCCGAATATAAGCCGAGGCACCCAATTCCACCACAAAAAACCTGGGAAAGCTTCATAGGACCCACTGCCTGCCTCACTCGAGTATAAGCCGAGGGTGGCTTTTTCAGCACAAAAAATGTGCTGAAAAACTAGGCTTATACTAGGCTTATATAGGGTAAGCACAATTGCCGATTGGTACCAAGCACATAAAAATTTGGTTAAGATTCTACATCTGCCCTCATTCGCCTTTAAACAAATGTTCCCCATGAAAACAGCTGGGCTAGTTTCAGAAGTTACAGCAAACAAGTCTCCATCCATTGGTGGTAAAAGCAATGAAGAAAAGGTTTCAAACTGAAAAAGAAATTGTTTTCGTTACAAAAATGGTTTTCTTGAGCTGGGAGCCATGCTGGGTAATGGTGTCTTTCAGGAAGTCGGAGAGAAAGAGAGAGAGGGGGAAAGAACGGCTGCTGGGAGTGGATAACTAGAGCTCATTTCTGGCTCGGGTTAATGCTTTCATCCATACAAGGGTGAGTCAGTAACTGTATACTAGAAGGCATTTTGACATCCCATAAATTTACATGGTTTCTCCCATGTGGATTATTTGATGTTCAGAAAGGTTCCATTGCTTCTCCCTTGTGTGGACTCTTTGATGTAAAGTAAGGCTACCGCTCCCTCGAAAGACCTTTCCACAGTCTGTGCAGATATATCTTTCCTCCACTTTGTGGATTCTTTGATGTTTGGCAAGGGTTCCGCCATCCCGGAAGCTCTTTCCGCAGTTCAAGCATTTATATGGCTTCTCCCCTGTGTGGATTCGTTTATGTATACAAAGGGTCCAGCTAGCCCGGAAGCTCTTTCCGCACTCCATGCATTTATATGGTTTCTCCCCTGTGTGGATTCTTTGATGTTTGGCAAGGGTTCCTCTCATATCAAAGCTCTTCCCACACTCCAGACATTTATACTGCTTCTCTCCTGTGTGGGTTCTCTGATGTTCAGGAAAGGTTATGCTATCATGGAGGCCCTTCCCACAGTCCATCTGTCCGGAGTTACAGTGTTTCTCCCCTTTGTGGATTATCTGATGGGAAATAAGATGTCCAAGTTGACTGAAACTCTTTCCACACTCTATGCATTTATATGGCTTCTCCCCTGTATGGGTTCTTTGATGGGCAATAAGACTTCCTCTTTGGCTGAAGCTCTTTCCGCACTCCATGCATTTATATGGTTTCTCTCCTGTGTGGGTTCTTCCATGTGCGGTAAGGGAACTGCTTGTACTGAAGCTCTTCCCACACTCCGTGCATTTGTATGGTTTCTCTCCTGTGTGACTTCTGCTATGTGTATTTAACTGTGATCTATATTGGAATATTTTCTCACACACTGGACATGTAATATTCTTATTATCTTTACAGTCTTCTGGAGGGATCAGGAGTTCATGGACCTCAGCTCCCTGGGAAGCAGATTGCTTCTTCTGCCTAGGCTTTGATTGGTTTGCCTTGTGTCTTTCTCTTTGATTTCCAAATGTTTCTTTTCCGGTATCATGTGTGGTTGTTTCTGACAACGCTGTAGATGGCGCCTGATACTTCTCATTGTCCTGTCCTTCACCTGCACGAGGAGGGGGCAGACAGAAAATGAAGATCCTGTAAAAAGCGCAAATCACTCTTGAGTTTCTCCCTCAGTCATCAAACCACTCCATCTGCTCTAACCATTGAACCACCCCATCCGTCCCCAACCACTTTCACTGTCACCAAACCAACTCCATCCATTGCCAAAAACAAATCTCTCCCTGTCAATCATCAAACCACTCCAACAATCAAACCATTCCTCTAGTTACTTCTGCCATCACCAAAACAGCCCATCCATCACCAAAACAGCCAATTCCATCCATCACCAACCCCAATTCCATACCAAAGCAACTATATATGAGCAACATCCATCCATCACCAAACCAGCTCCATCCACTCTACACAGAATGTACTACAACACCAGGAGAAGCTGAAACTACTCGTGGGAGTTCCAATTTAGCAGCATCTGGGAGACCACAGGGTTTCCCTCATCCATCTTCTGTATCCAAGGACTTACCTGCCCTTTTCTTCTGGACCATCAACTCTTCTTTTTCTTCAAACCAGGTGAGGTCCAATTGGGACACCAGAGGCCCATCTTAATAGGATAAGAAGAAAGCAAAAACTGTTATCGATGCCACCTGTGACTGCAAAAGGTTGAAAACAATCCGAACCATGTATTCTATTTTCAGCCCTCCATCCCATCTGTCAGGGTTTGGGGAATCGGATCCCTCCCCCGGTGGCAGTAATTAAGCAGATCAAACGAAAAGAGCGCTCTTACCAGATAAGTTCTTTAATAATCACAGTGAGAGACAAGGAATGCATATCACACTAAAAAAATGGCATTGCTCCCAGTAAAGGTTTACACCCTCTGTCCCCATTAATCTACCTCACTCCTACATCGGGTAATCTGAGTTTGTTGCCCTTGCACTTTCTGTTCCATCACTTTCCAAGTCCGTCTAGCCTTAGGGGAAGGGGGGGTCAGGAATGCTTCCCAAGGACACTGAATCTGCCAGCTGTCTCTCTCTCCTGGTGTTTCCTCTTCTAGCTGCTCCTCACCCAGTATTCCCCAGCTTTTTCCCTCTGGACTATGCCCCTCTGCAAACCACTGTTCTAAATCAATACTGTCCTCCTGCCCTTGGGAAGGTTCAGGAAAAGGAGGGGGGCTCCCACCATTCTTCCTCAGACCAGCCCCTGACACCATCTCAACCACCCAGATATTTGAAAGAAGACAAGCATAGAGGAGAACAATGCACAGACCTTAAAACATCCATCTGGGGTCACCAAAGTGATTCAACCGTCATCCATTACTCCACCAGTCACTCCCACCATCACCAAAGCACTCCATCCATCAACAAACCCTCTCAGTCGTCAAACTCCACCCATGACCAGCCACTCCATCCACTCTGCTTAGAATGTACTACAAAAATGCCAAGAGACGATGAAACCACTTATGGGAATTGCATTACTGCAACAACCAGAAGACCATAGAGTTTCCCCCATATCTAAGGACTTACCTGCCACTCCCTTCTGGTCCAACAGTGCTTCCTTTTCTTCAGGGCAGGAGATGAGGTCCAATTGGAGCACCAGAGGCCCTTCTTGATGGGATTAAAAAAGTAGCAAAAATTATCGATGGCCCCTGTGAGTGTAGAAGTTTATAGAAAATACAAACCATGCTTACTCTTTTCCATACATCCGTTCCAACCCAAAGGACCAGATCTTTGAAACGGGCAGGAATGGGAGAGGGGAAGCACTAGATGGACCTAGAAACATCAGTCTGGTGTCACCAAAGCAACGCCATCTCCATCCATCACTGCACCATCCACTCCCACAATCACCAAACCACTCCATCTACCACCAAAACAACCATATCCATCCATCACTGACCCCAACCACATCACCAAAGCAACTGTGGTTATAGCAACATCCATCCATCTCCAAACCAACTCCATTTATCACCAATCCCTCCATCCGCACTGTCATGGATTCTTCAGTCGAGATTGCTAGATGACCCTCAGGGTCCCATCCAATTCGACAATTCTTTGATTCTACGTAGAATGTACTACGAAAACACCAGGAGACGACGAAACCACACATGGGGATTCTGATTATAGCAACCTCCAAAAAGCCACAGGTTCCCCCCCCATCCACCTTCTTCTACACCCAAGGACTCACCTGCCTCTCTTTTCTGGACCAACCACTCTTCCTTTCCTTCAAGCCAGGAGATGAGGTCCGATTGGGGCATCAGTGGCCCTTCTTCATGGAATAAAAAGAAAGCAAAAAGTGTTATTGATGGCACCCAGGACTGCAAAGGTTTGCAGAAAATCCAAACCATGTACAAAAGATGAACAGGTCAAGCTAGTATTGATACACTGGGCAAAGGATCTGGGACATAATATTTGGCAGATTGGGAAAGGTTATGGAAAACAGACCTGAAATTCGCGGCATGTTGTACTTTGAAAGAAAATGATATTGATGTACTGCTGGTATTTGACTCCTACTAAGCTGGCAAAAATGTATAGGACAAGTACAAATATCTTTAGGTTTAAAATTCCATAAATGTGTTAGTTTGCATTTTTTGGTAGAATAAAGTATTGGTTTCAAGTGTAGAGCTTCCTGTTTCCGGCTGTGAGAAATGGCTGACTCCCACACGATCGGACCTCAGCCGTGCCGGTTATTCAGGGTTGATATGGGGGTAATTAGCCCTGGCAGACTCCCCAGGGTGGGGGAGGACTGTTTCGTAGACCCGTTGACTGTGTAGAGATCTTTTCTATTCTAATTGATTCAAGAAGGTTCTGGAAGCTTCTCTGTGTGATACAAGCTGAAAGTTTCTAGGTAACAAGTAGGTTTCCTCCTAGAAACAAGCAGAAGGTTCCTGATGTTTGGGTTATTCCTTCAGAGAAGCTGAAACGGCTGGTTTCACTTTCTGTCTCTCTTTCCTTCTGGTGTGGTGATCTGTATATAGTATGCTTAGTGTTAAGGTTTTAGTCTTATTGTAAGATTAAGTTAAGTCTGCTGCAACTGGATTTCTTATGGACTATGCCTGACAGATATGGATTTGTGACTGTTATGGTCATTTGCCTTCAGTAGTAAACTCTGCTGGATGCAGCTAATTGCCTCTGGTCTATTTTTCTGGGGAACCCTGCACTGTGTTTATGTTTTTACTCTGCTGACTATACATTGGGGGTCTGCTCCGAATCAATACGAGCAGAATCAATGACCAAATGTCTGGGTGAAAACTCAAGGGAAAATCTTCTTTAGCCCAAAATGACCTCAGTGGGCACCTAAGCTGGGTGGCGCCAGTCTAATTTTGGCTGCTAACACAGGAAGGCTTGGCTTAGCCCGGGGGTAGGCAACCTAAGGCCCGGGGGCTGGATGCGGCCCAATTGCCTTCTCAATCTGGCCTGCAGACGGCCCAGGAATCAGCGTGTTTCTACATGAATAGAATGTGTGCTTTTATTTAAAATGCATCTCTGGGTTATTTGTGGGGCCTGCCTGGTGTTTTTACATGAGTAGAATGTGTCCTTTTATTTAAAATGCATCTCTGGGTGGGGCATAGGAATTTGTTCATATTTTTTTTTCAAAATATAGTCCGGCCCACCACGTGGTCTGAGGGACGGTGGACCGGCCCACGGCTGAAAAAGGTTGCTGACCCCTGGCTTAGCCAGAACTATAGTAATAACAATAACAATAACAATAACAATAACAATAACAATAATAATTTATTATTATTTATACCCCGCCCATCTGGCTGGGTCTCCCCAGCCACTCTGGGCGGCTTCCAAAAGAACATTAAAATACAATAATCTATTAAACATTAAAAGCCTCCCTAAACAGGGCTGGCGCCACTACCGAGAAGGCCCTCTGCCTGGTTCCCTGTAACTTGGCTTCTCGTAGTGAGGGAACCGCCAGAAGGCCCTCGGAGCTGGACCTCAGTGTCCGGGCAGAATGATGGGGGTGGAGACGCTCCTTCAGGAACTGACCATGGACTTCCTATATGGAGAGAACGATAAGGAATTCAAGAAAGCGAGTGCCGAGGGATCTTTACCCAGAGAGGCCAAGTTCCTGTAATTATCCAGCATGACATCTTTGTAGAGTTCTCGTTGGCCCGAATTCAGCAAGGCCCACTCGTTCCTGGTAAAGTACACAGCCACCTCCTCAAAGGATACTAGACTCTGAAAAAAGGAAGAAATATCCATAATTCTGATGGTGCCTTTCCAAAAAATGAAAAAGAAAAAAGAAAAAGAGAGAGAAATATCCAAGGAAGGGAAGTAAAAGAATACTGTTATGAGAACCCACCTCCAGAACACAGTGTGTCTTTATATACACCAGGGGTGTCAACAAAAGAGGTTTAAAGACTCTCTCAAGGCAAATCTACAAAAAAGTACTGTATAAACACCAACAAATGGGAAATACTGGCCTGCAAGCGCTCCAATTGGAGAACAGCCTTTACCAAAGGGGTCATGGGCTTTGAAGACGCTCGAACTCAGGACGCAAGGGAGAAACGCGCTAAGAGGGCTTGGCAAACCCTCACCATGATCAACTCCCGCCTGGAAACCTATGTCCCCACTACAGAAGGACGTGTGGATCCAGAATTGGCCTCCACAGTCACTTACAGACTCACTGCTAAGACTGTGTTCATGGAAGACAATCTTACTCGGCTACGAGCGATTGCCAAAGAAGAAAAAGAAGAAGACATCAGGAGTGGGGAATGTCAGGACCTACAACCTTCCAGACCTTATATTATTGGAATTCTTCGCAGGACACACAGCTCTCACAACGGCCCTGATTTGCACCCCACAGGTTTGTGCCCAGCTAGAATGTGTCCTTGATGTCTGACAATGTTTTTTCCCTTGCCTGGACGGGGATAAGAGCAGGGTGTGCAAAAAGCATGAGGGTCTGTGGTGACCAGGAGTGGCCGCCGAGACCATATAACACTGGTCCTGAAAGACCTCCATTGGCTCCCAGTACGTTTCCGAGCACAATTCAAAGTGTCGGTGCTGACCTTTAAAGCCCTAAACGGCCTCGGCCCAGTATACCTGAAGGAGCATCTCCACCCCCATTATTCAACCCCAGACACTGAGGTCCAGCTCCGAGAGCCTTCTGGCGATTCCCTCACTGCGAGAAGTCAGGTTACAGGGAACCAGGCAGAGGGCCTTCTCGGTAGTGGCTCCCGCCCAGTTGGAACGCCCTCCCATCAGATGTCAAGGAAAGAAACAACTATCTGACTTTTAGAAGACATCGGAAGGCAGCCCTGTTTAGGGAAATTTTTAATGTTTGATGTTTTATCGTGCTCTTGATATTCTGTTCCTGCCAACCTAGCAGTTCGAACTCTAGGAGACCACTGTAACAAGATGAAAACATTAGCTGGATTCTAATAACACATATAGGGATGCGGGTGGCGCTGTGGGTTAAACCACAGAGCCTAGGGCTTGCCGATCAGAAGGTCGGCGGTTCAAATCCCTGCGACGGGGTGAGCTCCCTTTGCTCGGTCCCAGCTCCTGCCAACCTAGCAGTTTGAAAGCACGTCAAAGTGCAAGTAGATAAATAGGTACTGCTCTGGCGGGAAGGTAAACGGCGTTTCCGTGCACTGCTGTGGTTCGCCAGAAGCGGCTTAGTCATGCTGGCCACATGACCCGGAAGCTGTACGCCGGGTCCCTCGGCCAATAAAGCGAGATGAGAGCCGCAACCCCAGAGTCGTCCGTGACTGGACCTAATGATCAGGGGTCCCTTTACCTTTACCTTTAATATTCTGTTGGGAGCCACCGAGAGTGGCTGGGGATACCCAGTCAGATGGGTAGCGTATAAATAATAAATTTTTACTTTTACTGTACTCGTATTGACTACATTTTTGGTTGGGGAAACAATTGTTTAAATGAAAAATGAATTTTTTATTTTTTATTTTTAATTTTTTATCCACTTTCATTGTACTTGTACAATGACAATAAAGAAATCTTGAATTATTATTATTATTATTATTATTATTATTATTATTATTACTACAACCATGCCTGCATGGCTCACAGTCGGCACCAGTCAGCTCCATCAGCTCCACTAGGGGAACCCAATAAGAGGGGAGGACTCACCTTCTGTGCCAACCAGCTATTTGGAACCTGTGGGCAGAGGCTCCGTGCCCCTGCTGTATGGAGTTACGTTTCTACTCTATTTCTACCATGCTGAGAGAATTTTATATGCTGCCTCAGAAAACACAAACCAATTTAACAAACAAAGAAGCCACAGGAGGAGACCCCCAGACCCAATTACCTGAGCTGAAGGGAGGGCCATTCCGTTCACTTCATCCCAAAGAGGAGAAGACCTGCGGCATGTCATTGGTGCTTTTCGACTACCTGCAAAAGTGGCATGAAAAGGTAGCAGGATAAACATTTTGTTTTTTCCTTTCAAAATGTACGTGGAAGGAAGGTGGCATGTGTTTGCTCAACTACTTTTTCAAGCCGGTTCTTGAACTGATTGGAAGCAGCTTGCCCATTTTTCAAGCTCCTGAGGAAGGAATGTTTTACTCTGAAGCACACCTGAGTTCTTTGTTAAGTCGTTTTGGGTCCTTTTTATGAGTAAAGGTAAAGGTAAAGGGACCCCTGGCCGTTAGGTCCAGTTGCGGATGAGTCTGGGGTTGCGGCGCTCATCTCGCTTTACTGGCCGAGGGAGCCGGCGTACAGCTTCCGGGTCATGTGGCCAGCATGACTAAGCCGCTTCTGGCGAAACAGAGCAACGCACGGAAACGCCATTTACCTTCCTGCCAGAGCGGTACCTATTTATCTACTTGCACTTTGACGTGCTTTCAAACTGCTAGGTGGGCAGGAGCGGGGACCGAGCAACAGGAGCTGACTCCGTTGCGGGGATTTGAACCGCCGACCTTCTGATCAGCAAGCCCTAGGCTCAGTGGTTTAGACGACAGCGCCACCCATGTTTTATGAGTAAAGCAGATAATAAATATAAATAGTTATGACTGAGCAACCACAGAGCAGCTCAGTACTTGGAACGAACTAGATTGTTGTATGTTGGATAAGTGATTGTTAAACTGTAATTTGAAAAAAACAAATAAATAAATTAACGGGAAACCAAAAAAACCTCACAACTGGGAAGTGTTGCTGTTGTGCTCATAGCTCGTGGACTGCCCCCAGGGATTTGCTTAGCCACATTGAGAACAGGAAGCTGGGATACACTTCCTGTGTTCTTTAGGCACCCACCTGCTTCTTTCTCCTGGATAGACTCCTCTTCCTCTTCTTCCAACCAGGAGATGAGGCGAGGTTGAGGAAACAGAGGCCCCTCTTTGAGGGAAAAGCAGAAGATACATCATTGTTAGGGGTATGTTCTTCATAGCTATCTATTTATAACCTGCTAATAATTTTAATTAACTGTTTTTTCTTTTTCTTTTACATTTTATTGTAATTTTATTGGGTTAGCCGCCCTGAGCCCGGTTCTGGCCAGGGAATAAATAAAAATTTATTATTATTATTATTATTAATTAAAAACATTCTTGTTTATGTCACTTTTTCCAGGCAAATAAGACAGTTGTCATGTGTTTCAATCTGGTTTTTAGGGCAGTGTTGGTTTTAATCATTTTTGGAATGGTTTAAATAGTTGTTCTTTTAGCTATTTTCCAGATACTTTTATTGCTTTATTCTTTCTGTAAACTGCTTTGAGGTTCTTTTTCTTTAACGTTTTAAGTGGTCAATAGATTTTGGGAAACAAACATACACATCTCTCAACCAAAGGATGCTTACCCAGAGAAGCCAATTCCTCATAATTCTCCAGCAGGACTTCCCTGTAGAGAGCCCTCTGAGCTGGACCCAGGAGCGCCCACTCTTCCTGGGTGAAATATACTGCCACCTCCTCAAAAGACACCAGAACCTGGAATAAAATGGAAGGCAGTTCCTATCACACACACAAAAATTGTGCGATGTAACAATCAAGTACATCACTTCCTGTTTCTTCCCTGTATGAATTCTTTAATGCAAGGTAAAGGAGCGTCTGCCACTGAAGCTCTTTCCACCTTCGAAACATTTGTAAGGTTTCTCCCCTGCATGAATTCAGTAAGGGCACCGTTGCAACGGAAGCTCTTTCCACACTCCCAGCATTTATAAGGTTCTATGAGTTTGTTGATGTCTAGTTAGCAGGCTGCTGCGAGTGAAGCTCTTTGCACATTCAAAACAGTTAGATAGATAGATAGATGATAGACAGATACTTTATTGTCATTGTACGTAGTGCAACGAAATTGAATGCCATCCCACATTTACAGCCACATATAAGCATTTATACATTTACAACCACACATACTCATACATACCATCCATCACGACTCCCCAAAGATCATATCATTTGGTTACAGCATTTAAATTGTTCTGTATCTCTTGCCCAAAGGCAACCGTGCAAACAGACTATATCCAGGATGAGATGAATCCTGTAAAATGTTGTTTGCTTTTTTGAGACAACGGGAGCTCTATAGTTCGTCCAAAGATGGGAGAGGATGGTTTGTCCCCCGTGTGCACTCTTTGATGTGAAGTAAGCTTTTAATATGTGATATTTTAATGTATTTTTTATTTTTGTTGGAAGCCGCCCAGAGTGGCTGGGGAGACCCAGCCAGATGGGAGGGATACAAATAATAAATTATTATTATTATTAAATCTACTTCCACACACTGTACATTCATACTTTTTCTCCTCTCTGTGAATTTGATTTTCACCACCCTGAGACGTACCTGATTTACGTCTCCCCTCTTGCCAGCTGCCTCCATCTTGAACCCTCAGCTTCCTTTGCTCTGCCTGCTCTTTGGATCCTTTTGGTGACACTTCTGATTGTTCCCCTTCTGCCAGCATCCCTTCAACATCTCCTGATGGAATAAAAAGGCAGACTGATAAAATGCTGAAGGAGCGTCTTCACCCCATTATTCAGCCTGGAAACTGAAGTCCAGCTTCGAGGGTCTTCTGGTGGTTCTCTCACTTCACTTCTGCAAGTGAAGTTGCAGAAAACCAGGCAGAGGGCCTTCTCGGTAATGGCACCCGCCCTGTGGAACGCCCTCCCATCAGATGTCATGGAAATAAATAAAGCCTCAGTCATACTGGACTTTAATGTGGACCTGAAGTTGTTTGTTTCTCTATTCTTTTTTACCACTTTTGCCCGGAATGCTCTTGCAGAAACTGCTGTACTTAACAGAAACATAATTTTTTGCCCTTGCAAGTGTAGCAGTTAGCAAAAGAAAAGTGCAGGAAAGAGAGGAAATTAAACAATGCAAGCGACTCCAAAATTTTGTTTTGGAGTGACAAACATTCATATACAGAACTTTAAGCTTTTGTTTCGATTTGTTTTAAAGTGCCTTTGATTTTTGTATCATATTGTAGATTGCTTTAAGTTTATTTTTCATAAAAAGTGACTAAATGTAACTAATAATCAGAATCATAATAAACACCTGCCACTTTGGGATTAAGCGTTGTATAACTCTCCTAAAGGCAGAAAATTGCAAACAGTACAAGGGGGGCCTTTTGTTTTTGGTCCCCCGTGCATAGTTGGAGCGCATATAAATGCTCCCCACCCCTGTTCCCCATGTCAGCCATTGCGCATAAATTGAATGCACCCAAGATGGTCACTGCCTGTACCATGGGCCATGTTTTACTCTGAACGATATTATAAGGAAACATAATAAGAACATTAAGAATAATTGAAACAGACTGTGGGAGAAATATCAAATTGCCAGCATCACCGCAGACTTCTGCTATTTATACAAGAACAACGCAGAAATGAAGCTCAGAGTAGGCTTAAATGACAGTAAGACTAATGCTTTTGGAACGTTGTGAGGAGTGAAGCAAGGCTGCATTCTGGCTTCCACTCATTTCCACTTCTATATTAATCATTTGGTGCCATGTTTAGGCGATGCAAACTCCCCGTGTCCAGACATTAGGAACAGAAAGAACTCCATCTTGATGCATGCCGGTGATTTAGTATTCCGCTCACTTTTCCGATCGGGCCTCAAAAATAACTTGGAGGTGTTCAGCACATAGTGTAATCAAGAAAGACTGCCGATAAATTAACATAAGGCTGAGATTATTATTTTTCTGGCCAACAAGAGTATAAATGGTGCTTAGATCAGCAAGCTACAGAACAAACCATTTAGGTACCTGGATATACCCTTTATTGAAAGCCTCTCTTGGAAGTGTCCTATGGAGGCAGTGAAAGTCAAAGCACAGAAAACTACTTTGGCACAGAAAACTGAAAAGCAATTGTGGCATGAATATGTCTTAAGTGTACAGCTCTGGTCCTTTAAATGGCAAGTGTGCAAGTGATGGGGCTGGATATGTCTTAGCCCCAATTAAGAGTGTTAAGACTGTCAAATTTGCAGTCAAGAGAAAAGGACATCCTGTGGCAGCCCTTCAAGTTCCTTAGGAAGGGAAACTTACAATTTAAGGATGACCCATTCAAAGTCTCCCGCTTCCCCTCCCAGGAGATGAAGACCTTTCCCCGTCGCCTCTTCGTTCCCCCCAGGAGGGACGTGGCTCCATCCCTTTTGCGCCTCTTCCTCCTGGCATCCCCCTCCTTCTCGCCCCCCAATTCCGCCCCTTGATCTGCCGACTCCCCCCCCCCAGTTACCCGCCTCCAGGGAGGACAGCCGCCGCCATGCCCAGCATCTGCCCCGGAAGCGTAACAGGAAGCGGAAGCTCCGCCTCTCCCGCCAGCCTTCCGTTCCGCTCTAGGAACGGCAGCCCCGTCGCTGCTGTTAACCCTTTCGGAGCCTCTTGGTTCCTCCGGGCAGAGAGCGGGCAGAGGCTCTCGCTTGTTCTCTTGGACTCCGAAGCAACAAAAGGGCAAAAATACAGTATTGTTTAGAAGTAAAACTTCGTATTCCAAAAAACACATCGCCTATTTTTTATGTGTTGAGGTGTTTGGGTGTGTTTGCACATCTGAAGGCAATCCTGTTTAGGAAAGTTTTTAATTTTGATGTTTTTTTTTAATAATATATTTTTATTGAAAAACTTTCAAATTCCAAAAATTTATCAAACAATACAATCTTATACAATTTCCCCCTTTCCCCCCTCCCCCAGGACTTCCCCCAGCTTCCATAACTGCTTTATTAATTCAATATTCTTTTCTGCATATTGTCAATTAGAATTTTGTTTCCATGTTGTTCCAAATCTTTAATTTTTAATAAAAAATTGTGTATGTTTATTCAAATCCTGCCAATGAATTCAAATCTGTTTGCTGTTTTTTCAGATATTTTGTAAATAGTTCCCAGTCTTCTTTAAAATCCCGGTTGTCCTTTTCACGCAATTTGTTTGTTAATTTAGCCAATTCTGCATAGCTCACCAGTTTCTCTTGCCATTGTTCTTTTGTTGGTAATTCTTCTTCCTTCTTCCATCCTTGTGCTAACAAAACTCTTGCCGCAGTTGTAGCATACATAAACAAGTTCTTTAACTTTAATTTTGATGTTTTATCGTGTTTTTAATATTTCTGTTGGGAGCCGCCCAGAGTGGCTGGGGAAACCCAGCCAGATGGGCGGGGTATAAATAAAGGATGATGATGATGATGATGATATGATGATGATGGATGCACGGCTCCAGCCAGCAGAGGGCAGGTGGAGAGACGGGCAGATCGCCCGGTGAAAATGCACTTTGCACTTTCCTAGGAATCCCACCAAAGCTCCTCCTCTTCCTCCTTCCTTCCCTCCTTTTCTCTCTCTCTCTCTTTTTATGCAAGATCCATGGTTTTGGCATGAAATCTGCAGCCGTCCTTGCAAATATAAATAAACTGTAAGTAAGGAGCCTTCCTCCCCCTTTTCCAACATGGCCTCGGCGCGTTTTATTTGACATTTCAAGCAGTGCCAGATGCGTGGATGAGGCAGAACTGGGGAACTGGGTGGAGGATGCAGCTTCCAGATTTGAAACTCGGCTGCAAACCATCAAGCAGCCAAGGAAAATCCCTCAAGAATCTTGAGTTCGGACCATCGGTTAACCGCTGACCTCGCTCAGCGTTGCCTGCGCGGACTGGCAGCGGCTCTCCGGTGTGTGCGTGTGTGTGCCCCCTTTTGCATTCAAAGTGTGTCCCTCTGCCCATGATCTGTGGTCTAAACGAAGCGGGATTCCCTCGGGGTTCAAAAGGGCGAGCTGCTTCAGTAGGAGCGAAGGAAGCTGACTTTGCACCCCTTAGGCCTTGGCACAACTAGTGTTGGCTGCACTGGCCGGCAGCGGCTGGCCGGGGAAAGGAGGCAGCCGCTGATATCCCAAACCCCCATTCAGCCCCAAGGGGAGGTGTGAGGAGTGCAGAGTGCCCTTGAATGCAAAGTAGATCCCCAGATAGGAAGGGAGAAGGAGGAAGGGAATGCAAAAATTCCCTATTTAGAGGGATAATTCCTCTTGATACCTTGGCTTTCTTCTTCTTCTTCTTCTTTCCCTGTTGTTGTTGTTGTTGTTGTTGTTGTTATTCCTGGGCGAAGGTTTGAATTTGCTTTTAAAGGTGCTACCTGATTGGATTTAAGAAAAGAAGCTTTAAAAACTAAAGGCATTTCCAAGGTCTCTTTCCTCCCCCTCCCTTCCGCTGCAGAGGCTAACAGGAAAGACTAAAAATAACTTTCTTCTTTGTTGAAAAATATTTAAAAATTGTCCAGTAGCACCTTACAGACCCACAACCAGTGTTAGCTTGTAATTTGTTAAGAGAAAACATTATGAAAATGATATACAGATGGTACCTGACCCCAGTCAAACTTGCTAGAATCTATCATTTGCAGGATAACAAATGTTGGAAGTGTGAAAATGCAGATGGAACGTTTTATCATATGTGGTGGACCTGTCCAAGGACGAAAGCCTTCTGGGAAATGATCTATAATGAAATTTAAAAAGTGTTGAAAAACACATTTACTAAGAAACCAGAGGCATTCTTACTTGGTATGGTCAACCAAGAAATTCCTAAGGGAGATCACACCTTTTTTATGTATGCCACAACAGCAGCCAGGATACTGATTGCAAAATACTGGAAAACAAAGGACTTACCAAAACTAGAAAAATGGCAGATGAAGATGATGGAATACATGGAACTTGCCGAGCTGTCTGCGAGACTCCGCGACCAGAGGGAAGAAGCGGTGGAAAAAGAATGGGAGAAGTTTAAGATGTATATTAAAAAGTATTGTAAGATTAATAGTTAGATGAATGCTGGAGGAGATAGTAATTTACAGATTATAAATAAGACTAAGTTAGGAAATATATGATAAGATTAAAATAAGTTAAGAAAGTATTATAAGTAAGGAAAATTAATAAAAGGACAAAATAAGATAGTGAGACTTAAGTAAAACAATTTAAGACTATGAGAAGAAATTGCTAAATAAGTAATTATAATGAAACGCGACAAGAGAGATGGGGAAGTCCAATTAAGAGGATAAGGAAAGAAGGGAAAATATGATTAGTGTGTGTGTTTATTATTGTGCTGTGTTTTGTTTTTTATGCTGATTAGTTGTTTAAGATAAGAAAATGATTATATGTTTGGAAATTTAATAAAAATTATTAAAAAAAAAAAGACAACCAGTGTTAGCTGGTCTCTAAGGTGCTACCAGACAATGTTTTAATTTTTTCGACTACGTCAGACCAACACAGCTACCTACCTGAAACTTTCTTCTTTGTGTGAACAAAAGCACCTCAAAGTGCAAGTAGATAAATAGGTACCGCTCCAGCAGGAAGGTAAACGGCGTTTCCGTGCGCTGCTCTGGTTCGCCAGAAGCGGCTTGGTCATGCTGGCCACATGATCTGGAAGCTGTACGCTGGCTCCTTCGGCCAATAATGCGAGATGAGCGCCGCAACCCCAGAGTCGGACACGACTGGACCTAATGGTCAGGGGTCCCTTTACCCTTTACCTTTTACTTTGTTTTGGGAACAGGCAGCTTGACAGAAGAAGTGCTTCAAAACAAAGAGTGATAGAGGGGGAGCGGAAGGGGGGTGGAGGACATCGATTGGTGGAAAGCTCTTAATTGCAACTTTGAATTTTTATTTTTCGTTTGTTTGGTAAGAAGGGAGAAAATAAAGACAAGAGAAAGAGTGACATCTAGTGAATATGGGGAAAACTATGTTTGAGGAAAAAAAATATATATATATTTTTTAAAAGGAATGCCAACAGGCACCGGCTTTAAGTGAAAAGTTATGCCCTTATTAATACAAACATCCAGAAATCCCAAAGGGGCTGCAAGGTTGTAGTTCTCAGACATATTTTATACCCCCTGAACTAACATATATTCATGAGCTAACCAGTCACAGAATTACAACACTTTTCCCCACAACAGTCACAGCCCACCCATATGATTTCCAGCCAACCAGGAATTATTATTACTATTAATTAAATTTGTATACCGCCCCATCAGCAGGAATGAAAAGAGGAGTGGAATATCAGCAGGAATGAAAAGAGGAGTGGAATAAATTCTGTGCTCCTTGAGCTGTCGCAAGAAATTTTTGAACTGAACAGAAGGGAAGAGTATCCATTCTTGGTGACAGGGTGGATTTGATTTAAATCAAATTGATTTAAATCACGATTTAACTCACTAGTCAGTAAGGCTTGATTTAAATCACTAGTCAGTAAGACTTGATTTAAATATTTTTTTTTTACAGAAAGACTCATTCTTGCTGGTATAATCTTAATATTTACAACCATATGAAGGTTTCATTTTTGGAATAATAAATTTTCAGAGTAGTTTTTACAGTTATATCAAAAATTACTGATTTGGTTATACTACTAGAAATACATAGACAGATAATTATGAAATTATGGTGAGGTTTAATAAGTTAACTTTATATTTGGACAACTTTTTTGCTGTACTTTATT
Source organism: Darevskia nairensis (assembly GCA_034642065.1). Lineage (NCBI taxonomy): Eukaryota > Metazoa > Chordata > Lepidosauria > Squamata > Lacertidae > Darevskia > Darevskia nairensis. Next base: position 91,995 of record JAWWNI010001487.1, read on the forward strand.
GGAAGGAGAAAAATAATCATTTCCTTAATAACCATTTAAACAATTTATTTAACTAAAACAATACCATGATAGCATATGTATCCATGTTTGTTAACTGATGTGGTTAAACATTTTTTTAAAAAAAAACTTAGACTGAGTTTTAGCACACTTGATAAACTTAAAACAAATCCTTATTTCCTGATGAATAACCTTTGGACTACAATGTAACTTAAATAGAAGACTATATTTAGAAAGATTTTTCCTCCAAAAGCATTTTATTTTAAAAATCCAATTTAAATCAAAAAAATCCGATTTAAATCAAAAAAATCTGATTTTTTTTTTAAAAAATCGTTGATTTTTATCCACCCTGCTTGGGGAAAATATTGAAATATAAATTAAATAGACACTGCAGAACCCACAGAAGGGAGAACACTATATAAATGAGAGGAGCGAAGGAGGAGCTTCAGTTGCAGTCCTGCCCTAAGGATAAGAGATTCCACACTGGAAAAATGGTTATAAACGCAGGAATGGTGCAAAGAGTTTCAGTTGTAGTGAAAACCATACTTCACATCAAACTGTAGAGTAAGGGAAGAAAGAGGAATCTTTACTTCCTTTTTAAAATCTTGAACTCACCTTCTTTTTGTTTTTCCCATAGTAACTGATTTCTGGCAGTCTTCTGAAGTGACACTGCAGAAAAACAGGTTGGAAGAGAGATGGCTGGAAAGAAAAGGGGTCGAAAGAGGAACGAGGGAAAGCAGGGAAATAAAACCTCTACTTCTCAGAGCACCAATGTCCGCAAACTCCCTGTTCCACAAGACCACAAAGGAAGAAGGGAAAAGTGCCCAGACTGTGAGAAGACATTCACATCTAAATCACATTTAAATAGACACTGCAAAATCCACACAAGGGGGGAGATGTATAAATGCGAGGAGTGTGGAAAGCGCTTCAGTGAAAGGGGAGACCTTACTTCACATCGGAGAACTCACAGACTTGAGAAGCGATATGAGTGTGTGGAGTGTGGAAAGAGTTTTAGTTGTATCAAGACCCTCACTGTACATCAAAGAACTCACACAGGGGAGAAGCCATATCAGTGTATGGAGTGTGGAAAGAGCTTCAGTCAAACAAGAGCCCTTACTGTCCATCAAAGAATCCACACAGGGGAGAAGCCATATGACTGTTTGGAGTGCGGGAAGAGCTTCAGAGATACTGGAAAACTTGCTGTGCACCTAAGAATCCACACAGGGCTGAAGCCATATGAATGTATGGAGTGTGGAAGATGCTTCGCTCAGAGCGGAGCCCTTAATATACATCAAAGAAGCCACACAGGGGAGAAACCATATGAATGCCTGGTGTGTGGAAAGTGCTTCCGTCAGAAAGGAGCCCTTACTATCCATGAAAGAACACACACAGGGGAGAAACCATATGAATGCATGGAGTGCGGGAAGAGCTTCAGTCAACAGGGCCACTTTATTACACATCAAAGAACACACACAGGGCTAAAACCACATAAATGTTTGGAATGTGGAAAGAGCTTCTCTTGTACTTCAGGACTTAACAAACATCAAATAATCCACACAGCAGCGAGGCCCTTTGAATGTGTGGAGTGTGGAAAGAAGTTCAGAAGCAGTAGCTATCTAACTAAACATTTAAGAGCACACACAGGGCTAAAACCATATAAATGTTTGGAATGTGGAAAGAATTTCGGCCAAAGCAGAAGCCTTGTTATCCATCTAAGAATCCATACAGGGGAGAAACCATATAAATGTATGGAGTGTGGGAAAAACTTCCGTTGTAGTGGAAGCCTTAGTTCCCATCAAAGAAGTCATTCAGGGGAGAAGCCGTATGTGTGTGTGGAATGCGGAAGGAGGTTCAAGAGCAGCGGACATCTTTTTCAGCATAAAATAGTTCACGCAGGTTTGAAGCCATATGAATGCGATAAGTGTGGGAAATGCTTCACTCAGAGTGGATCCCTTAATGTACATCGAAGAAGCCACACAGGGGAGAAACCTTATGAATGCACGCAGTGTGGAAAGAGCTTCAGTGAGAGAAAATATCTTGGTGTACATCTAAGAATCCACACAGGGGAGAAACCATATAAATGTGTTGAGTGTGGAAGGAGCTTTAGTGTCAACAGCTCACTTTATCTGCATCAAAGAACCCACACAGGGGAGAAGCCATTTAAATGTGGGGAGTGTGGAAAGAGCTTCACTGTAAAAGGAAACCTAACTACGCATGAAAGAAGCCATGCAGGCGTGAAACCATTTAAATGTATGGAATGTGGAAAGTGCTTCGGTTGCAGTGGAAGCCTTACTAAGCATCAAAGAATCCACACAGGAGTGAAGCCATATAAATGTATGGAGTGTGGAAAGAGCTTCACCCGAAGTGCAAGTCTTACTATCCATCAAAGAATCCACACAGGGGAGAAGCCATATGAATGCAAGGAGTGTGGAAAGGGCTTTTGTTTTAAATCAAACCTTACTCACCATCAAAGAAACCACCAAGGGAAGAAATGATTTACATGAGTGTGTGATTAAATCCCTTTCTTAATAAGGCCTCTTTTTTTTTTAAAAAAAAATGTATTTTTATTAAAGCTTTAAAGAAGAGATACAAAGATTAGTATCAAATACAAAATATCTTTTTAAAAGACAAAAGAAAAAAAAGAAACATAACATAAACTTTATTTGCGTAGCCGATAGGCCATAGCATCAAAAAGGACAAACACCGACAAATAACAAACATTACAATTATGGTAACCATAAAATCTTATGGCCTATTAAAGTCTTAGGTAGAGGCTGGAATATCATTCATCAGTGGCCCTCTGTCCCATGGGCGGCGTCCATTTCTCTGGTAGATTGTTCCAGGCCGATTAAGTAAATAGACCAGCCAAATTGAACAATTATAAATATAAATATAGCCTCGAGGGATGGTCAAGACAGGGAGAAAGACAATAATAACCAGATGCAGATAGGTTAATAATCTCAGTACGTAAAACTTGGCAGAGGTAATAAAATAGTAGCAATAAAACATAATGATAATAAAAATAAGATCCTAGGCAAGGAATCCGGATGACGCCACTGATGTCATTCAGATGGCAGCTCTCAGTCTCATTGCTCTCTCGATAAATTTGGCTACCTTCTCTGTTATCAAGCTGTTCTGGTCGGCTAGGAGTAAAAACAGTTTGGCTTCACAGGAGCGGCCCGGGATGGCAAATAAGAGCGGCGTGATGGTCTCGTCCCTGAGATCTTTATATAGGGAGCAGGACAAGAGAACGTGTGACACAGTTTCTACGTATCCATCTCCACAGGGACAGAGCCGGTTTTCGAATGAATTTTTTTGATATCTGCCTTCGAGGACAGCTGAGGGTAACATATTTAGTCTGGCCAATGTAAATGCCCGCCTGAATTTTGGGATGGTTAGGGTAGACAAATAAGGTGCCCGAAAATCAAAGTGGGAGGGGGGCAAATAAGCGTACCAAGCACTAAATTTCTTAATATAGGCCAGATTATTCTGCTGGTCAATATCCTTCATGCGCTGGTCAATAATGAAAGAAAGAAAGAAGAAGAAGAAAAGGGAGGGATTCCATTCCTTGCTTGTCAGCTATATACAAACAATTATTCAAAACTTTCACTCCAAGGTAACACCTGGTATACTTTCCATAAACGTGTACAGTATATTGTTCAGTCTCCAGACATCACAAGTTCATCCACCCCCCACAAAATGCCCATGAGGGGTTTCCAATAATTATTAAATAACAAAGATTTTTCCGTGATTAAGCACATCAGCTTCGCCATCTCAGCCAAGTCCAGTAATTTCCACAATACTTCCTCCATAGCAGGTAATGTTAAATCTTTCTGCATAATAAAAGTCTTGCCGCTATAATCTTGTATTCAAATAATCGTCCACAATCATTTTCTAATTGCATATCCATTAGTCCTGAAAGGAAAAGATCCTGCTTCAATTGAACATTAACTTTTAAAATCTTCTGCATCAATTTAAATATTTGTATTAGCTTTCTTACATTTTGTTTGGGGGGGGGGGGAACCAAGAGACCCAGTCTTACAGCAACGTGTTGATACTAGGCTGAAAATGGTCAATACAGATGTAATTGTGCTGAGATTCCCCTGAAGATATTGAATAAAAGAGAAAAGACTAATTATTTTTACAGGTAAACTGAAGCAGAAAAGAATCCAGTTTAGATGGGACATACCAGAGGGAGTATTTTTTACTTTTGAAGAGCAAAGATTTGCGGACAAATTTAAATCTGAAATTGAATAAACACAAATACAAAAGAGACAATACAAGATGGGGCCAGAAAACCACAACAGAAAGTGGAGGTTGGAGATACAAAATTGGGTGATAAAGGAATGGACATGACTAAATAACTTGCTTAGCTATGGATATTTCATAATTTGAAGGGGGAAAACCTGCATGTAGATTTGTTTACAAGGAACAGGGGGAAGGGTATAAACTATTTGAATAAAAAAAGAACCTAGGTGAGGACTAACAGGACTGAAGAAAAGAAAGTGGGTTGTTTTATATATATTCTCAACTCTGTCGAAACTTTCTGGTGAACACGGTATGTATGTTGGACAAACTTTGGTTGGGGACTTCCATACCCCAAATGAAGAAAAAAAACAGCATCTTATAAATGTGTTGCTTTACTTTGGTTTACTTTGGCTACTGGGGTTGATAAAGTTGACACATTACCACAGATTTCTTCAGATCGCAATCCAGTTATAGTGACTTTTAAAAAGATAAAATGGTTTCTTTGGTGACTCAATGAAACGTTGCAACAGGAAAAGGTTGTACAGGACTGCAAACAGAAGCTAAAATAATTCTTTGAGAATAATTCAGGTAAGGTACCAGATAGTTGGAGAGAGGACAGCATTACACTTATACCTAAAGAGGCTCATTAAATGGATAAAATTGATTTATACATCACAGACAGCCCAGATAATTGTTAATGGAGAACTGACAAAACCCTGTGAGATACAAAAGGGGACTAGGCAAGGCTGGCTGTTTTCCCTGTTCCATTTCATTTTGGTCTTGGAAATTTTGCTTAGACACATTAGGCAAGATGAGAAAATTATAGAGATAAAAGATTTAAAATGGAACTTTTAAGCTACAGACCTTTGCTGATGCTCGTTATGCAGTGACAGACTGGCTTCAATACCACCAATTAAAATTAAATGTTTAAATTAGATAGGCAAAATGGTTTTATGAACCAGAGTTCACAATCTGAAAGGGATCTGATAGAAAAGGCGGATAAAAAGGCTTTTGGTATAGATCAAAGAAAGACAGACAATGAGCATGTTGTTGCAAAAATGTATAAGCATTTGTTGAAATCTGAAATTCAAGAAGAAGTTAAGTAAGGCATGCATGATTAAATGGGCAAAAAAATGGTTATAATATACAGATGGAACAGTGGCAACATGTGGACCAAAGGGTCAAAATTTACACTGTATTCTGATCTTAAAAGAGAAATTTTATAAAATGAGGTTCTGTTGATATTTTAAACCTGTGAAATAGCAGCGGCCCGAATATTGGTAGCAAACTGCTGGAAGGATACAGAATTACCAAAAATTACAGAGTGGCAGTGTATGTTACAGGAATTCGCTGAGATGGCTCTATTGACGAATGATCTTAGAGGAAACTCCAGGCAGAAATTTGTGGGGAAATGGGATATATATACAAAGTATGTGCAAAAATATAATCAAAACAAAATAAAAAAATTCCTTCCAGTAGCACCTTAGAGACCAACTAAGTTTGTTCTTGGTATGAGATTTCGTGTGCATGCACACTTCTTCAGGTACCTGTAACCAAAAATATAATAACACCTTTGCTTCCATGCCAGCATTTGAGTGTAAATGAAGGATACTGAGTTGGGGAATTATGGATGTATAAGACATTAAGAATGTATTAGAGAATGTATATATGAAGGTATATTGGTTGAATTACATTCAGTACTAAGAAACACAGATGCAAAGCGATTTGACATGACAGGAAGTTGGGGGTTTTTATGAGCTTGTGGGTGTATAGGTATAGGCAGAGGGTGTATAGGTGTACATCTAGGTGTAGTTAGTTAGTTAGTTAGTTTTCTTCTTTCCCTCCCCCTGTGATAGGGAATGGTGAAGATAGCAAAAAGCAAACAAGACGTAGACAAAATACTGTTGAATGTAAATTTTATTTTGTAAATTCACACAACATCAGTTGGATTAAAATATTCTTGTATGATAAGCAGAAAGAAGTGTTCGAGGGAAGTCATCTCAAGAGGTTGTGGAAATTAGGTGAAATAAGAAATATTTGTGTAGAGTTGATCTTTTTCTTTTGTGTGTTTATACTGTTGTATTTTTAGCTCTTATAAAATGAATAAACATTATTTCAAAAAAAAAAAACCCCACCTGTGAAATAATTTGGAAGGTAGAAAGGAATTCCAAATGTTTGTTGGAAGTTTGAAAAATATGAAGGGACATTTTACTATGCTTGGTGGACATTCAAAAAAGCTTAATAAGACTATGAGCCAATTTGGTGACCCTGCAGGGCTGTTGTGTTCAAGTCAGCAACAGAGGAGAGGCTGTCCTGGGCTTCCCTCCTTCATCACAGAAGTGACCTCAAACAGAGAGTAGCCAGACATTGTTAGACTGCAGGGGACCCAGCAGTGGAAATCTATTCGAGGCAAAATTCTTGGGAGGAGGGTGGCTGGGGGCGCAGGTTTGCATAAGAGGCTCAAAACCTTGTGGAGTTGCCATGCTTGTAATTAAGAAATGCCCACTTGTTATTAATAAAATTTTGATAGATTCTAAAGGGAAGTATTCAGTGCTTTTTTTCGGGGGGATGCAGGGGTACGCATACCCCTAAACATTTTGTGAATCTACGTTTGGCCTCATTGAGGGGCAGTATGTCAATATGAGTAGGAAAATGAGAGTACCCCTAAACATTTTTTAAAGAAAAAAAATGCACTGAAAGTATGTGCATGTAAATGGGACACCGTTGGCTGAACAACTTACCTTTTGCTCAGTTTACTCCTGGATCTCTGAGCAGATCAATTTTTTAAAGAACACTCTACAAGTGTTACAATCCTTTCCGACTGGTACTATTATCTTAAAAGGTAAAGGGACCCCTGACCATTAGGTCCAGTCGCGGACGACTGGGGTTGCAGTGCTCATCTCGCTTTTTTGGCCGAGGGAGCTGGCGTACAGCTTCCAGGTCATGTGGCCAGCATGACTAAGCCGCTTTTGGCGAACCAGAGCAGCGCATGGAAACGCTGTTTAGCTTCCCGCCGGAGCGGTACCTATTGATCTACTTGCACTTTGACGTGCTTTCAAACTGCTAGGTTGGCAGGAGCAGGGACCAAGCAACGGGAGCTCACCCCGTCGCTGGAACTGCCAACCTTCTGATTGGCAAACCCTAGGCTTTGTGGTTTAACCCACAGTGCCACCCGCGTCCCACTATTATCTTAGGAGGTGACTTAAATGTTTGTTGCAATCAGGCTGTGCACAGGAGTGGCTGCTGTACATGAAGCATCCATAGAGAGCAAACTATGAGTGATCTCCTGTCTTTGACCTCCTGGACATGTGCTGGACAAAAGACTTTCCACTCCCCTCCCCCCCCCCGTTCATAATTCTTACTCTTGTATTGATCATTATCTTTTACATTAAGCACAATTACAGGTAGGTAGCCGTGTTGGTCTGTCATAGTCAAAACAAAATAAAAAATAAAAAAATTCCTTCCAGTAGCACCTTAGAGACCAACTAAGTTTGTTCTTGGTATGAGCTTTTCGTCTGAAGAAGTGTGCATGCACACGAAAGCTCATACCAAGAACAAACTTAGTTGGTCTCTAAGGTGCTACTGGAAGGAATTTTTTTATTTTTTATTTTGTTTTGATTAAGCACAATGGGAGAGAGTGCAAGATGAGGAACGACCTCATCATTGAATCTGATGATGCTCCATTCTTTTTTGTCTCTGTCAATTAAATATTTCACTAGAAGTAGAGATGCAGAAGTAGACGCTGTGGTCTAATCCACTGAGCCTCTTGGGCTTGCCAATCAGAAGGTCGGCGGTTCAAATCTCCGTGACGGGGTGAGCTCCCGTCCCAGCTCCTGCCAACCTAGCAGTTCAAAAGCACACCAGTGCAAGCAGATAAATAGGTACCGCTGCAGCGGGAAGGTAAACGGCGTTTCCATGCACTCTGGTTTCAGTCACGGTGTCCCGTTGCGCCAGAAGCGGTTTAGTCATGCTGGCCACATGACCCAGAAAGCTGTCTGTAGACAAACGGCAGCTCCCTTGGCCTGAAAGCGAGATGAGCGCTGCAACCCCATAGTCGCCTTTGACTGGACTTCATAATAATAATAATAATAATTTATTATTTGTACCCCGCCCATCTAGCTGGGTCTCCCCAGCCACTCTGGGGAGGGGGTCCAGGGGTCCTTCACTGTCCAGGGGTCTTTTACATTACCTTTTTACCTATTTCACTAGAAGTATTTGCCTGCCTAGAAGGGGTTTTATTATACAACTGCTTAAGTCCAAGGTTTTGGAAAAAGCATTTATGTGTTTAATTAAACTCTTCTATCTGAGCTCATCAGAAATACTTCGTGTCAATGCCCATAATTTCACATTTAAAAAGAAAAACCAAAAAGCTCCACCTTTTTTGTGCAGGAATGCTCCTGCACCAAACTGCTGTATTAAAAATATTTTTTTTAAATTGCTGTTGCAGGTAGAGGGAGAGAGGAAGAGAGGAAGCAGGAGTGTTTTAATAATAATTTATTGTTTCTATTTCTATTATTTATTATTATTCTTATGCGAGTAACTCAAAATCCTTGCCTGGCTTAAAGCTACACACATATTTTTGACTTCCTTTTGGGCAAATCTAGCACATCACAAAACATGTATTTCAAAAAATAATTTTCTAAAAAGTCCCCACAACGGACCTAGGTTTCCTGGCTTACAGCAGCCCTGACACCTTCGTTTTTAAATGTCTGACTGCTCCTCGCGCAAATCTGATATACAGGAAACTAGAAGTGCAATCCACTAAAATGATTCGTCCATAAACCCGAGCACCCCGCCCAAGAGGACCCGGGCAGCGTAATCCGCAGCCTCCCTGATGCCCAGAGATTGCGATTGTTTCACTGATGATTCGTTAAATTATTCTATATTATCGATGCTGCATTTGGGATGCTCCATTATGTTCTATCTCGTCGTTGTTATTAATGCTTGTAAGCAGCTTTGGGATTCGTTTGAATGGTTGAATGGAAAGTGGCATAGAAATATAATCCAATCCAATGAATGAAATCCACCCCAAGGGAGCTTTGAATGGAAGGCGGAGAGAGGCAGGAGCCGAACTCTCCGAAAAGGGCGAATCCGGGGCGCCACCTGCAGGCCGGGAGCCGCCACAACAAGCAAGTAATATCAACATTCCGCCCTTCTTTCCCCTCCCCTTCCAATCAGCTCGGAGCAGCTGGACGTTCTAAGTCCTCCCTTCGCGGTGGCTGCTGGGAGTCGTAGTTTCCTCCCGCCACCAGGACGGCGAGATTCCGCGGCAGCCGCGCTCGGCGGCACTAGCCTTCCCGTCATGCCTTGGGAGACAGACAGACAGACGCGGAGGGCGGCGGAGGAGAAGGACGGCGGCCGAGCGACGCTTGAGGTGGGCGCGGTGGGGGTGGGGGCTGAGGTTTCTGGAGGCCGCAAAGGGGGCCTCGGGGGCCACTCTGCCTTCATAGGGCTGATGATGGGGGTGGTGGAAGGAAAGAAAACCCCGTCGCTGAATCAGACCAGTGGTCGAGCTAGCTCAGTATTGCCTGCACGGGCTGGCAGCAGCTCTCCGTGATGGCGCGCCCAGGGCTCTTCCCAGCCCAACTGGGGATGGAGCCTGGGACCTTCTGCATGCCAAGCAGGTGCTCTGCCCTGGAGCCTCCTCCCTCCCCCCGAAGTGTAGGAATCTGCCTCCCACTGAATCTTGCAAAGGAGGAGACTGGAATCGCACAAGGATCGGGATATGGAGGTTTCCACAAAGCTCCCTGCGCCCTAGTCCATTGTTCAGAGCAACGGTGTTGTCCACACGGACTGGCAGCTGCCCTCCCCGAGGGCAGGCACAGGGTCTTCTTTCCCAGCAAACAGTGGCGTAGGAAGGCACTTGGGCACCCGGAGCAGCAAACATGTCGTGCACCTGGGGGCGGGATGTCGCTATGTAGCGCGCATGCGCAGTGCCGCTACGTACTATGCATGGGCCGTATGTAGCGCCGCCGCACGCGATGTACATAGCGGGTTGCTGCCGCCGCTGCTCCACCGCCGTACGGACGGTGCCAGGATCCTCTGCTTGTGGCTGCAGCCGCGAACGGGGGATCCTCTACATGTGGCTGCAGCCAGCAAGCAGACGATCCCGGCACTGTCCGGACGGCGGCGCCGGCAAACCGCATGCCTTGTCACCCCCAGAGACGTGGCACCAGGAGCGCACCGTCCCCCGCCCATTGCTCTCTTTTTTTTAATATCATTTTTTATTTATTTTCAAAAGATTTTTTACAATAATAACATTCACATACTTTTCACATCTTATACATTTTGGCTTTTTACAGCCTTGGCTTCCTTCAGACCTTCCAAGTGACTTTATAATTTCTATATTTCAACTTATATTTCCTATTTCTACCGTTGTTTTACTACCTCTCTCTCGATATTTATCACTATAAGTTCGTACTTAACAACAATATTTTTTCTTAATCTACAATGCCTCTTGTAGTCCTACCAACGTATTCAATTGCATACTTTCCTTTAAATAATCTGTAAACTTAGTCCAGTCTTTGATGAATTTCTGGTCCCGCTGTTCTCGGATTCTCCCCGTCATTTTGTCCATTTCTGCATAGTCTAATAGTTTCATTCTCCATTCTTCTATTGTCTGTGTTTGTTCTTGCTTCCATTTCTGTGCTATTAACATTCTCGCCGCAGTCACCGCATACTGGAAAAGCTTAATGTCTTGTTTTTTAATGTCTGTACCTATGATTCCCAACAGAAAAGCTTCTGGATTTTTTAGCAAATGTATATTTCAACATTTTCTTAATCTCACCATATATCATGTCCCAGAAGCTTTTCACCCTTTTACATTCCCACCACATATGAAAAAAGGTAGTCCCCCGCCCATTGCTACGCCACTGCCAGCAAAACCTGGTGAACCCAGGACCTTCTGCATGCAAAGCAGGTGCTCTGCCACGAAGCTACTGCCCTTCCCCAAGATGCCCAGATGTCCTAATTTATCTGGTTAAATAAATAAATGGGGAGAGGCCTAGGTTTAAGAAGATGGTACACAGCTGCTGTAGGAGTGGACTTTAGAGAAAAGTGTTTTCATTGTGGTGGCTTTTTTCTGCCCCTTTTTACCGCTCTACAGTATCCTTCTTGGGATGCAGCAGTTGGCGAGAGGAAGGCTCCTCCTTTTCCTGCTTTCAAGGTCCCGTGATCTTTGTGAAGGTGGCTGTGCACTTTCCCACAGAGGAGCTGTTGGCTCTCCTCGATCCAGTCCAGAGGGCCCTGCGCAGGGAAGTTATGGAAGAGAATGATGGAAACCTGGCTTCTGTGGGTAAGGCTCCTTCTTTTTCTTGGCTGAGTTACTGAAAGCAGGGAATATCGGTGGTTTTTTAAATTTTCTGTATGAAGACCCTCCTGCAGCCATGCCACATCCTTTCTGACTCAGGATTTAGAAAACCACAAGGTGGGAAAAAGAGGGTAATTTATTGTCCATTATGTTCCGACCTTTCTGTGTAACAAAGGACCAGAGTGGTCCAAAATGGATTGAATGATAAATTGTTCCTTTTTTGCTGCCCTATGCTTTCTTTAAGGGACCCAGGTGGCGCTGTGGGTTAAACCACAGATCCTAGGGCTTGCTGATCAAAAGGTCGGCAGTTCGAATCCCTGCGACGGGGTGAGCTCCCGTTGCTCGGTCCCTGCTCCTGCCCACCTAGCAGTTCGAAAGCACGTCAAAGTGCAAGTAGATATATAGGAACCGCTCTGGCGGGAAGGTAAACGGCGTTTCCGTGCGCTGCTCTGGTTCACCAGAAGCAGCTTTGTCATGCTGGCCACATGACCTGGAAGCTGTACGCCGGCTCTCGGCCAATAAAGCGAGATGAGCACCGCAACCCCAGAGTCGGACACGACTGGACCTAATGGTCAGGGGTCCCTTTACCTTTACCTATGCTTTCTTTAAAACCCTTTCCCTGGTTGCATAGGGTCCCCTGTTTTATTTACACTACAGTCACTCCCTACCCCCTCTGCCTGTCTGAAGAAGCCCCAGAATAGACTGTCTGTCACCTTTGACCCACCTGTTTGTAAGTTTTACTTCCTCCAGGAAGTGCTTCTTCTTACACTCCCCCTGCCTTCCTTTAACATAGGTTCCCTGCCTTAAGAAATCCCTTCATTCAGCCTATTCTTGAAGATTTCCTGTCCCCCCCCCAGACCTCCCTACGATACCAACCCCTTCTAATTCTGTTTTCCTTCCCCTCTGAGTTAAAGCCGGTGTGTCGTAGTGGTTGGAGTGTCTGACTAGAACCCAGGAGACCAGGGTTCAAATCCCCACTCGGCCAGGAAACTCACTAGAAGAAGAGATGAAGAAGAGTTTGGATTTGATATCCCGCTTTATCACTACCCGAAGGAGTCTCAAAGCGGCTAACAATCTCCTTTCCCTTCCTCCCCCACAACAAACACTCTGTGAGGTGAGTGGGGCTGAGAGACTTCAGAGAAGTGTGACTAGACCAAGGTCACCCAGCAGTTGCATGTCGAGGAGCGGAGACACGAACCCGGTTCACCAGATTATGAGTCTACCGCTCTTAACCACTAAACCACACTGGCTCTCTAGAATGACTTTGTCTTGGGACTGGCTCTCAGCACAGGGTTGTTGGGGTTAATTGAAGTTGGGAAGAGCCAATTATGGCACCTGGAACTCCTTGGATAAAAAGGTGGAAGACAAATGCAATAAATAAAGCAAAGCTTCCACCAGGCTTCCCCTCTGCCATTCTCTGTCTCTCACTGCTCTCTCTTCCCCAGGGGTCAGCAACCTTTTTCAGCCGTGGGCCGGTCCACCATCCCTCAGACCATGTGGCGTGCCGGACTATATTTAGAAAATAAATAAATAATGAATTCCTATGCCCCACAAATAACCCAGAGATGCATCCTATATAATAATATCCCTGTGTCCGTGCGTACGTTCTGTGTGTCAGTGGAAATTGTCCACTGCGCATGTCCCAGACGGACGCAGGGATTGGACGACGGGAGAGGGGGGCATGTCCGAGAGGCAGCGGCGGCGCACGCGCGTCGTCAGTTGGGGCAGCGCCGCCGCCTCGCACGGAGCTCGCGCCACTCTCCTCTCCTCATGGCGCCGGCGGGGGCTCCGTCCTGTGGAAGTTGCGCGCTCTCTGCCTAGCGCCGTGGGGCGAGGCGGCGAGGGGCTGTGCGAGCCCGGCGGCCGCCAGGAGCTTCAAGGGCCACGCGCTACAGGAGAGCTTTTCCGCCGTGGAATGGCCGCCCACTTGCCCGCGCGAGGGGGGAGAGGGGGCGTGGGTAACTAGCGCCCGTTATGAACGGGCTAAATTCGCTAGTTTTAAATAAATTGACACATTCTACTCATGTAAAAATAATAATAATTTTATTTATACCCCACCCTCCCCAGCCAAGACCGGGCTCAGGGCGGCTAACACCAGGTATAAAAACAATTGATTAAAATACAACTTAAAAACAAGATTAATACAACATTAAAGTGCAGCCTCATTTCAGTAGAAATTCAAATAAAAAAACTGTTTGGGGAAGAAAGCGTCAAATCTTCACCAATGCCAGCTATCCAGACTGGTCCTACATGGGCCAGGAAAAAGCCAGGGAAGTCCCCAAATAGGAGTTCCATCACAGAAGGAAAGGGGGAGGGGATCAAGTTGATTCCAAGCCAAAGGCCAGGCGGAACAACTCTGTCTTACAGGCCCAGCGGAAAGAAATCAGATCACTCTTAGTTGTGACACCCTTGGAAAGTGGAGCCAGCTGTTATTTTATTCTCCTGCTGTGAGTATTTCTTAGTTATGACTGTATTGCCAGGGAGACACCTCTCTCTGAGAGCCAGTGTGGTGTAGTGGTTAAGAGCTGTAGACTCGTAATCTGGGGAACCGGGTTCGTGTCTCCCCTCCTCCACATGCAGCTGCTGGGTGACCTTGGGCTAGTCACCCTTCTCTGAAGTCTCTCAGCCCCACTCACCTCACAGAGTGTTTGTTGTGGGGGAGGAAGGGAAAGGAGAATGTGAGCCGCTTTGAGACTCCTTCGGATAGTGATAAAGCGGGATATCAAATCCAAACTCCTCCTCTTTCTTCTTCTCTTCTTCTTTCTGTCAGGTAATCAATCTTGCGTGCAGCTGCAGAGCCAGACCTGAGACTCAATGCTGTTTTAATACATGCAATCCTTGTTTCCCATGGGGCTTACGTTCTAGGTCTCCGTACGCATTAGTGCAAAGTGTTCTGCACTGCCCCCATTCTGCTGTTTTAGGGTCACTTCCTGGTTTGGGATGTGCACAATTGTGTGCAAATCAGTCGTTACCTGTATATATTTTCCCCCCAAATTTTTTTTATTAACTTTTAACAATTAAAAACAAAACATCAAGATACATCAACATAGAATAGCAAAGAAAGCAACAATAAGAAACATAGAAACAAACATACATCCTTTTAACCTAATCCTTCTTCCTTAACATTGTGGGTTGACTTCCTCCTGTCCTCCCTTCCTGCGTTCCATATATATCATCTTTAGTAATTTCTTAACATCTTTTAAAAACATCTGAGCAGAATTATCTGGATGCTTAGGTGTGAATCTAGGATTAATAAGTAATTGTACCTATGTATTTGATGATGTTTTAAAAGTAGATGTATGAAACCTGATAAATAGGATTTATTATGAATTCAACATTGGGGGATTCGAGAAAGTCAATTGAAATATGAAATTGAGAAAATTAGAATTGCCTGGCCTATGAAAAGGGCCAGGACCAAGCAGTGTTATGGGAAAATATTAGTAAGGTTAAATGTATAATGAAGATGTACACCTCTGTGAGAGGGGGGGATGGATTTGGGCTTCCCACGGTGAGAGGGGGGAAGTATGAAAGTTTAACCGATATGTTATGTGCTTATAAAATTGTAAAAACCAATAAAAATTATTTAAAAAAAAATCTTTTAAAAACATTTTTAATTAATTACCTTAATATCTCTTCTTATCTAAAATCCTTATCATTAATTCCAACAACCGTAAACCTTAAGTCTATCTTCTACTTCTACAGCCTCAATTGTCTTCCAGCTTGCTTCTACTCTTTAATCTTACAATACTTTTTAAAATATAATTTAAATTTCTTCCAATCTTCTTCCACCGCTTCCTCCCTCTGGTCACGAAGTTTCCCGGTCAGCTCAGCAAGTTCCATGTAGTCCTGGTCGTTACCTGTATAATAATAATAATAATAATTTATTATTTGTACCCCGCCCATCTGGCCGGGTTCCCCCAGCCACTCTGGGCGGCTTCCAACAAACACTAAAATACATTAAAATATCACACATTAAAAACTTCCCTAAACAGGGCTGCCTTCAGGTGTTTTCTAAATGTCAGGTAGTTATTTATCTCTTTGACATGGGATGGGAGGGTGTTCCACAGGGCGGGCGCCACTACCGAGAAGGCCCTCTGCCTGGTTCCCTGTAGCTTTGCTTCTCGCAGTAAGGGAACCACCAGAAGGCCCTCGGCGCTAGATCTCAGTGTCCGGGCTGAACGTTGGGGGTGGAGACGCTCCTTCAGGTATACAGGACCGAGGCCGTTTAGGGCTTTAAAGGTCAGCACCAACACTTTGAATTGTGCTCGGAAACGTACTGGGAGCCAATGTAGATCTCTCAGGACAGGTGTTATGTGGTCATGGCGGCCACTCCCAGTCACCAGTCTAGCTGCCGCATTCTGGATTAGTTGTAGATTCCGGGTCACCTTCAAAGGTAGCCCCACGTAGAGCGCATTGCAGTAGTCCAAGCGGGAGATGACTAGAGCATGCACCACTCTGGTGAGACAGTCTGCGGGCAGGTAGGGTCTCAGCCTGCGCACCAGATGGAGTTGGTAGACAGCTGCCCTGGACACAGAATTAATCTGCGCTTCCATGGACAGCTGTGAGTCTAAAATGACTCCCAGGCTGCGTACCTGGTCCTTCAGGGGCACAGTTATGCTGTATATTGCATATATACTCCATATATTGCAGGATCTGCTTTCCCAGTGTTGTTCACACAGTAAATGGCTGGGATTGTTCCCTAATTTGGGAAGCTGCTCCTCCCTGATCAGGTTTCCCTTTGTATTCCCGCAGGTGATGGGAGGGAGAGCAACAAAGAGGATGGGCAGCAGAGAATGAAAACTGAAGCAGAAGAGAATTTGAGGGAGAAAGCTGCTGCTCCAGGAGGCACTGGCTTCAGTGAAATTGTGATGCCAGAAGAATGTCACACAGGAAAGAAACAGGCAAATATCCCCCGAGGTACAAGAGCCATGACTAGGATATCAAGCCTTCGGAATCTTAGAAGACCGCATGAAGGGGAGAAACCATTTAAATGTTCAGAATGCGGAAGGAGCTTCAACTACAGGAAACATCTCATTGTGCATGAAAGAATCCACACAGGGGAGAAACCATATAAATGCTCAGAGTGTGGAAAGAGCTTCACTCAGAGCAGTACCCTTTTTAATCATCGAAGGATCCATACAGGAGAGAAACCGTTTGAATGCTCAGAGTGTGGGAAGAGCTTCACTAGCAGCAGCAGCCTTTCATATCATCACCGAGTCCACACTGAAGAGAAACCTCATAAATGTTTTAATTGCGAAAAGAACTTCAGCCAGAGGAGCGAGCTTCTTGCTCATCAGAGAATCCACACAGGGGAGAAGCCTTATAAGTGCTCAGAGTGTGGGAAGAGTTTTACTCATAGCAGTAGCCTTTCTTATCATCAAAGGGCTCATAAAGGAGAAAAGCCGTATAAATGTTCTGAGTGTGGAAAGAGTTTCTGTCAGAGCAGTGGCCTCATCTCTCATCAGAGAATCCACACAGAAGAAAAACCATACAAATGCTCAGTGTGTGGAAAGAACTTCACTCATAACAATAGCCTTTGTAAACATAAAAGAATCCATACAGGAGAGAAACCGTATACATGCTCAGAGTGTGGAAAGAGCTTCACTAATAGTAGTAGCCTTTCTTATCATGAAAGAACCCACACAGGAGAGAAGCCGTATAAATGTTTTCATTGTGGAAAGAGCTTCAGCCAGAGCAATCACCTTCTTTCTCATCAAAGAATCCACACCAGAGAAAAACTGTATAAATGCTCAGAGTGTGGAAAGAGCTTTACTCATAGCAGTAGCCTTTCTTACCATCAAAAGATGCATACAGGAGACAAACCATTTAAATGTTCTGAGTGTGGCAAGAGTTTCTTTCAGAGCTATGGCCTTCTTTATCATCAAAGAATCCACACTGGAGGAAAACCATATAAATGCCTGGTATGTGGCAAAAATTTTAGTCATAGCAGTAGTCTTTCTAGTCATCAGAGACTCCACACAGGAGAGAAACCGTATAAATGTTCAGAGTGTGGAAAGAGCTTCACTAATACTAGTAGCCTTTCTTACCATCAAAAAATTCATATAGGAGAGAAACCATTTAAATGTTGTGAGTGTGGAAAGAGTTTCTGTCAGAGCTATGACCTGCTTAATCATCAAAGAATCCACACTGGAGTGAAACCGTATATATGCTCAGTGTGTGGCAAGAACTTCACTCATAGTAGTAGCCTGTCTAATCATCAGAGACTCCATACAGGCGAGAAACCATTTAAATGTTCAGAATGTGGGAAAAGCTTTAGTCACAACAGTCACCTTACTTACCATCAAAATACCCATTCCAGTGAAAAAATCTTTAAATGCTCAGAGTGTGGAAAGAGCTTCAGTTGTAGCCAAACCTTAGCGATACACTACAGACTACATACAGGAGAGAAAGCATTTACATGTTCAGAGTGCGGAAAGAGCTTCAACCAGAAGACTCACCTTACTAACCATCAAAGGACCCATACGGGAGAGAAACCATATAAATGCTTAGACTGTGGGAAGAGCTTCAGCCGAAGCAACACACTCTCTAATCATCAGAGGCTCCATACAGGAGAGAAGCCATATAAATGCTCGGAGTGTGGGAAGAGCTTCGCTCAGAGCAGTGGCCTTTCTTCCCATCAAAGGATCCACGCGGGAGAGAAATCACATAAATGCTTAGAGTGTGGGAAGAGCTTCCCTAATAACGTTAGCCTTTCTTATCATCAGAGAATCCACACAGAAGAGAAGTCGTATACATCAGGGGTGGAGATCCTTTTGGGCTCCGGGAGCCAGATCATTATCTGGCCCCACCAAGAGGGCCAAGCAGGGCAGGTAGGTGGAACAAACCACCTGTCAATCACATGATGTCATAGTGATGTCGCATGACTGGCAGGTGGCTTGCTGCACTCGCCAGTCAAAATCCCTTGCAGTGTTCCCTGGTGGCCATCAGGTGGCTGCCAGGCATTTGGGAGGCATGCAGGAAGGAGCATGTTGGGGAGAGGAGGAACAAGCCTGTGTTTCGCAAGCCTGCTGGCAGTGCTTGCAAAATGAAATGGTCCCATGCATCAATTGCTAGGCAGAGGGTGACATCCTGTTTTGGCTGCGCTCGCCCATTCCACCATGGGGACAGGCCTGTGCAGCCAAGGCAGAATTGAATCCTGCTTTCCTGCCCATCGGCTTATGTCAAGTGCTGGTGTGCTTGGCTGAAACGAAGGAGGAAGACCTGGTTGGAACATGGTGTGCACAGTGGAGCACTCGTGGGACTCGGATCAGGACCCTGGTTCGCCCATAAACGGAATTGGGCACCTAAAAATGTGCAGCCCACTAGCCTTGACTACAGCATTCACAACATCCCTGGTAGGGCGCCAAGATTAGATCAGGTGACTCTTCTATAATGTTGGAAATAGGTCTCTGGTGAATATACCCTGTTGATTTGGGGTGACTGCATTTGTTGCATCACATGTCAGTCAGTGAATATCTGCCACCTTTGCCTGTTTCATGCAAATGATTCTGCACTCCCCTACAGATTATAATTGCTGAAACCACCAGTTTGCTACTGCAAAAGGTCAATGGTGTGTCTGTTTTTACATATATTTGAGCTCAAAGAGTCACTAACTGTAATTTTTGAACCTCCTTGCCATTCAACTACCACCTTACTGTTTTCTCCTTTGACTATTAGCCATCAAAGATTTAGTCCACAAAAGATGGCCATGCCACAATCAATCTGTTAGCTTTTACAGGGCCTCAAGGCTCAATGTTTTTCTTGTTCTTTAAAAAAATAAATAAATGTGGAATCCAAGTGCACACGGAATTTCGCAGTAGCAAAAGAGAACAGGAGGACTGGGTTGTTTCTCTTGTGGTGGTGTGTAAAGATGTATAGGTTTTGCGACCTGTTACGTGCTGCAAGACCATTTGTTTTGGCAAAGTTGAAGGATTATTTTTATTTATTTATTTTGCCCTTTTTGATAGTTCCTTCTGACTGGTTCCTTTGACTTAAGGTCTCTGAATCTATTTAAATGAAGTAATCTGGACAAAATGGGTGAATTAGAAAAGCTTTTTATTATGCACAGTTGCAAGTGGGGTAACCCAAGATCAGGCACACAGGAAAAACACAGCTTTATAAAGTCCCTTGTCCGGCAAGTCCCTCCTTCCAATCCCACAAGAAGTTGGTGGCTTCGAGAACACTGTCCAACCATCTCGTCCTCTGTCGTCCCCTTCTCCTTGTGCCCTCAATCTTTCCCAACATCAGGGTCTTTTCTAGGGAGTCTTCTCTTCTCATGAGGTGGCCAAAGTACTGGAGCCTTAACCTCAGGATCTGTCCTTCTAGTGAGCACTCAGGGCTGATTTCTTTAAGAATGGATAGGTTTGATCTTCTTGCAGTCCATGGGACTCTCAAGAGTCTCCTCCAGCACCATAATTCAAAAGCATCAATTCTTCGGCGATCAGCCTTCTTGATGGTCCAGCTTCCTATTAAAAAGGTCAATCTATTAACTCTTATAGATTGAATTAAGTGTGTTTAATTCAAAGTCTTAATAAAGCATCCTTAAACAATGAAAAGGCAACAATCATTTCATTTCCTACACCCTTTATTTTACACCATTGTAAAAAATAAATTCAATCCGTATTGCTCATTGGGTAGAGCACGAGACTCTCAGGGCCGTCCTTCGAGCCCCATGTTGGGCAAAAGATTCCTGCAGGGGTTTGACTCAAAGACCCTCGTGGTTGCTTCCCTTTCAAGTGAAATCATTCTCGGCACACTCAAACACATTTCAAACACATTCAAAGGTTTTAATAAAAAAATAATCTTTATTAAATATTTTTTCAACTGAAATGGTCATCTGAGCTCAACAATCAAGCGTTAGAAACCACCCAAAATGGCATGAGATACAAAGTCCTTCTTCCTGTTCCGAGAGATTTGAATGGGAAAATCCTTTCCATTCCTGAATAATAAGGGGCAGTGGGGTGAGGGAGGCCGCGGGGCCACATCCACACCGTTTAAACAGCTATGAAGACGCTTTAAACACTCATGGCTTCTTACCCTAACTGAGAGCTATAGTTTGAAAAGGGTGCGGAGAGTTGTTAGGAGACCCCCTTGATCCCCTCCCAGAGCTACAATTCCCAGAGTTCCTAACCCTAATGCTAACCGTTAACCTTTAACCAGAGCTACAATTCCCAGAGTTCCCTGGCAAGAAGGGAAAGCTAACTCTAATCCTAACACTAACTCTTAACCCTTAACCCTAACATAAGTGATACAGCCCCATCAATAGATGATAGGTAAACCTTAATGATAGAATATTTGGAACTGGCTAAGATGTCAAAGATGAGAGGATTAACAAATCAAAAAATTTACAAGGAATGGAGTATATTCAAATCATATTTAGATACATATTACCCTGACAACAAGTTTTTAACGGTCCTGAATTGAGACTTGAAAAAGGAACAGGAATTTAAATAAGAGATTAGAAGGTAAAGAAATAAAGGTTGAGCAGATTGTGTGTTAAATTGATTCAAAAAAAGACAATACAAATACAATGTGGAAAATTGGAAGTCGTTTTATTGATGTTTGTTTATTGATGTTTGTTTACTATAAACGAGATAGTACAGGATAAAGGAAAAGGAACTAAGGCCTAGATAAATATATAAGTCAAATACTGTACAAATGTGGTGAGATTCATGACTTGTCTGTGAGTTGTTTCACTTGTCATTTGTCATTTTTGTTTGTTATGGATTGTTGTTGTTGTTTGTTTTCCCTTCTGGGAGGTATGTACGTGTAAACTGTTTTTAAAATGAATTAAAATTTAATAATAATAATAATAATAATAATAAAGCATCCGTAAACAAATAAAAGGCAACAATCATTTCATTTCCTACACCCTTTATTTTACACCACTGTACATTGTAAAAAATAAATTTAAAAATTGGTGTTGTTTAGATCCATCCATATAGCTCATTGGGTAGGTGTTGTGTATTAAGCAATAACACAGTCAAGACATTTTAATATAGAGTATTGTGTTGTATTACAGACCTTATTTGAATGTATGAGTTACAGCGGGAACAGCAATCATTTGCTGGTTCAGAGAGCAGGATTTGGATCCTCTGCCGGATTGGTTTCTGCAGGAGGGAATCCCTGCCATTGGTTCCCGCCAAAATGTATCTTCTCCCTAGTAGCCTACTGTTATTATAAAAACCCCAGTTTTCTCCAGTCCTGTGGCTGGCTCTTCCCTGTTTCCAAAATAAAGAGATGTTGTACCTGATTCTCGCCTCCAGTCATTGACCCACGACATAACATTTTGGCGACGAGGATGGGATACGGCTTGCCATGAATGGATGACAGAGGTCGGCATCCGGAGTCAGAAGAAGAGGAGGCAGAAGTTGTAGACGCTCCTGATTACACCATGGCAGGAAGTAAAATCATTGAGCCATTTAGACCAGGAGCCGCAGAAGCTTGGGATTCGTATCTCCAGCGTTTTGGTTTCGCTGTTGCCGCGCAAGGAATCACCAACGACGACAGGAAGAAGGCAGTCTTCCTGAGTTGCTGCGGGGCTGAAGTTTTTGAGTTGGCCCGAGGTTTGGTGGCTCCTCTCACGCTAGAAACGGCGACGCTGAAACAGATAACGGACCAACTTACAAGGCACCTGGCCCCGGCAGCGACCAAGACAACACGCCGCATAGAGTTCCACAATAGGAGGCAGAGGGATGGTGAATCGGTCTCCATGTTCCTTGCTGAGCTGAAGGTCCTGGCGAGGCACTGTCAATTCGTGGCTCTCGAGGAGGCGCTGCTTGACCAGTTCATTGGCGGCCTGAGCAGCAGTAAAGCCCGTCGTCGGATCGCTGCAAGGGAAGATGTGGATCTGGCAATGGCTGTGCGGGAAGCCATAGCCACTGAAACCACAGAGGGGGAAAAGCAAAAAACCCCACAACGAAGCACCAGGCCGGCCGCGGAGGTAGCTCACGCTGTGAGCAGCCAGGAGTCCAGCCCGTCCCAGAGTCCATCCCGCGCAGTTGGATCCCTGAGGGTTGGTTCATCGGGAACAAAAGGAAGAAAACTAGAATGCCCGGCTTGTGGTGGTGCGCATGAACGTCGCAACTGCCGATTCCGGAACGCCATGTGCCACGCTTGTAATAAAAAGGGCCACATCGCTCGGGTATGCAGGTCGGCTACCGGGGGAACATCGGGATCCCCGTTACCATCCTGGCGACAGGCAAGTTCATCAGCGCATGCTTTGGACGACTGCAACTACCTCACCGAGATTGAGGGGAAGACCGTTCAGTTTCCTGCTCAGGGGAAGGCGTTTGTCCAGGTCAGCATTGAGGGCCGCCCTTGCCAGATGGAGGTAGATTCCGGGTCAGGATACACGATCGTCTCGGACGAGACTGCGAGGTCGTTTTTCTCAGGGGGTAAGTTCCCTCCATTGGAACCTTTCCCCGCCACATTGCAATCTTATTCAGCTGGCCAGATACACATCCTGGGAATGTGTTCTGTCAATGTTAACTTTAGAGACAAAAGGGCCGTACTTAAGCTGGTGATCGCCAAGGGAAAGCGCTCTAGCCTCTTGGGAACAGACTGGTTTCCTGCACTAGGGTTGGGCATATCTGGGCTGAACGCAATAGCAATAGCCCCAAAAACATTCGAGAAGATTTATGAGGAGTTCGCATCACTATTTGATGGCAGTCTGGGGTGCTATAAAGGGCCTCCTATTGATTTCGAGTTGGACCAAGGGGTGGCCCCAGTTCGCTTCAAGCCAAGACGCGTGCCATTCGCCTTGCAGCCCAAAATAGAGGCAGAACTCGACAAACTAGTCCAGCAAGGGGTATTGGCACCAGTTGAATCAGCAAGATGGGAAACCCCAATAGTGACTCCGCTAAAGGCAAACGGGGAAGTGCGTATCTGCGCAGACTATAAATGCACAATTAATAAGGCAATTCGGGGAAATTCTTATCCCATTCCAGTGGTGTCTCAACTGCTGGCAAAGTTGGCTGGAGGCAAGGTATTTGCAAAGATCGACCTTGCCCAGGCGTACCAGCAGCTACCTGTAACGCCAGAAACAGCAGAAGCTCAGACTATTGTAACCCACAAAGGGGCATTTAAGGTGAACCGACTGCAATTCGGAGTAAGTGTGGCCCCAGGGATATTTCAGGGCATTATGGAGAGGTTATTAAGGGGAGTGCCTGGCACCCTCGTGTATTTTGATGATGTTCTAATATCGGGGAGGAACCCCCACGAGCTGGAAAGTCGCATCAGAATGGTGCTTAAAAAGTTCCAGGAAGCTGGGCTCCATCTAAAAAAGGAAAAATGTAGTTTTGGAGTTTCTATGGTGGATTTCCTAGGTTACACCATTGATGCTGCGGGTGTGCACCCCATGGAAAGCAAGGTTAAGGCCATCGCCAATGCCCCCAGACCCAGCAACAAAACTGAACTCCAATCATTCTTGGGTCTGGTGAATTTTTACCATGCGTTTTTACCGCACAAAGCAGCAGTGGCAGAACCTTTGCACAGGCTTCTTCAGAAGAAATGCGTCTGGCATTGGGGAAAGCCACAACAAAAGGCTTTCGAAACCATTAGGGGAATGTTGTCTGCTGAGAGCGTTCTGGCCCATTATGATGAGACGAAACCCCTCGTACTTGCTTGTGACGCGTCTCAATATGGGCTGGGAGCTGTGCTCAGCCACAGAGAGGCGGATGGGACAGACAGACCCATTTCGTTTTATTCAAGGACTCTTACTTCCACCGAGAGGAACTATGCGCAGATCGACAAAGAGGCATTAGCTGTGGTAGCGGGGGTAAAGAAATTCCATGACTATGTGTATGGGCGATCGTTCTTAATTGAAACGGATCACAAGCCATTGCTGGGTCTGTTCAACCCTGACAAACAAACCCCTCAAATCTTGTCCCCTAGAATGCTCAGGTGGTCGATTTTTTTAAACGGTTTCCAATATAAGATATGCCATGTGAAAGGGAAATTGCTCTGTCACGCAGATGCCCTCAGTCGGCTGCCACTCCAAGGAGCTAGTGATTGTGACCCGGCTCCAGCCGAACAGGTCATGATGTTGGAAACACTGCCGAGCGCTCCTGTGACCGCGGAAGACGTTGCGGCCAGGACGCGTAAGGACCCCACACTCTCCCGAGTCCTTGCCTGGGTAGGGAGGGGGTGGCCCAATGGGGGCCAAGAAGAAAAGTTCCACCCATTCGCAATACGGCAGCATGAGTTATCACTTCATAAGGGGTGCATACTTTGGGGGGACAGGGTAGTCATCCCTAACCCACTTAGGAACCGCATTCTAGAAACCTTGCATATGGGGCACCCGGGAATGGTCAGAATGAAATCCCTGGCACGATGTTATGTGTGGTGGCCAGGGATGGATAGGGAAATAGAAATGTGGGTGCGCACGTGCAAGGCATGCCAAGAGGTTCGACCTGAGGTTCCCCGGGCACCTATTCATTGGTGGGAACAGTCCAGGGCGCCATGGAACCGCATTCACATTGACTTTGCGGGGCCCTATCAAGGGAAAATATTTTTAGTTGTGGTCGATGCATACTCGAAATGGTTGGAAGTAGCCTTAGTTTCCAGTCCCACATCAGCAGCCGTTATCAAAGTTTTAAGGCAATTGTTTGCCACGCATGGCCTGCCAGAAACATTGGTGTCAGACAATGGGACAGCATTCGTGTCGAGTGAGTTCAGAGGTTTCCTTGCTGACAATTTCATACGAGGAGTGACCTCTGCTCCTTTCCACCCCTCGACTAATGGTCAAGCAGAAAGAATGGTGCGAACTGCAAAGGGGGCTATTTCACGGCTACTGGAGGGTGACTGGGCAGCCCGGATAGCTCGTATGCTGTTCTTGCAGCACGCCACACCATGCACAGCCACGGGAAAGTCACCAGCTGAGCTGCTGTTAGGTCGTAGGCTGGTGACAGCCCTGGATTTTGTACATCCAGATAGGATGCCCTCGCGTTCCGCACGGGAGCCACCCCAACCTGAAGGAGACAGAACGAGACACCTTAACCCAGAGGATCTCGTTTGGGTGAGGAATTATGCTAGAGGTCCGACTTGGGTTCCGGGAGTCATTTCGCGGGCCACCGGTCCCGTGTCATATTATGTCACGTTGTCACAAGGGCAGGTCTGGCGTAGGCATGTGGATCAGCTGAGACGCAGAATACCCAGCAGATGTGATGCCGAGGAACCTAACACCCCCACATTAAATGGGGAGTTGCCACCCCCGAGTCAGGTGGAGACGCCTGCACGGGTTAATGATCCACCAGGGCAGTCAGAAGGTGAACTACCCGCTGGGAATACGGAGTTGGCGGAAGATAATGAGCTGGGGGGGTCGTTAGAAGGGACAGCGGTAACCAATACTCCCGAGGAGACTCCTCAGCCTCCAATTCCTCATGTCACAACACCGGAGGTGAGACGATCGAGTAGAAATCGCAGGAAGCCACAGCTCCTGAAAGACTTTGTGTGTCATTCCCGCTAAGTGTGGGGGGGTGTTGTGTATTAAGCAATAACACAGTCAAGACATTTTAATATAGAGTATTGTGTTGTATTACAGACCTTATTTGAATGTATGAGTTACAGCGGGAACAGCAATCATTTGCTGGTTCAGAGAGCAGGATTTGGATCCTCTGCCGGATTGGTTTCTGCAGGAGGGAATCCCTGCCATTGGTTCCCGCCAAAATGTATCTTCTCCCTAGTAGCCTACTGTTATTATAAAAACCCCAGTTTTCTCCAGTCCTGTGGCTGGCTCTTCCCTGTTTCCAAAATAAAGAGATGTTGTACCTGATTCTCGCCTCCAGTCATTGACCCACGACATAACAGTAGAGCACATCTCTTAATTATCCTTGGAGCCCCATGTTGGGCAAAAGATTCCTGCAGGGGTTTGGACTCAAAGACACTCCTGGTCCCTTCTAACTCTGCAATTCCATGATTCTGCGATCTAAGGGCATTGTTTTCAAGTGAAATAATTCTTGGCACACTCAAACACATTCAAAGGTTTTAATAAAAAAATAATCTTTATTAAATATTTCTTCAACTCAAATGGTCATGTGATCTCAACAATCAAGCGTTAGAAACCACCCAAAATGGCATGAGATACAAAGTCCTTCTTCTTCCTGATCCCGTGAGATTTGAATGGGAAAATCCTTTCCATTCCTGAATATTAAGGGGCAGTGGGGTGAGGGAGGCCAGGGGGCCACATCCACACCGTTTAAACAGCTATGAAGATGCTTTAAACACTCATGGCTTCTTACCCCAAAGAAACCTAGAACTATAGTTTGAAAAAGGGGCTGAGAGTTGTTAGGAGACCCCCTTGATCCCCTCCCAGAGCTACAATTCCCTGAGTTCCTAACCCTAACCCTAACGCTAACACTAACCTTTAACTTTTAACCAGAGCTACAATTCCCAGAGTTCCCTGGCAAGAAGGGAACCCTACCCCTACCCCCTTAATGAAAACTACAATTCCCAGAGTTCCCTGGCAAGAAGGGAACCCTACCCCTACCCCTACCCCCTTAACCAGAACTACAACTCCCAGAGTTCCCTGGCAAGAAGGGAACCCTACCCCTACCCCTACCCCCTTAACCAGAACTACAATTCCCAGAGTTCCCTGGCAAGAAGGGAACCCTACCCCTACCCCTACCCCCTTAACCAGAACTACAACTCCCAGAGTTCCCTGGCAAGAAGGGAACCCTACCCCTACCCCTACCTGTACTCCTACCCCCTTAACCAGAACTACAAATCCCAGAGTTCCCTGGCAAGAAGGGAACTCTACCCCTACCCCTACCCCTAACGCTAGCCCTAGCCCTAACCCTCGTAACAAGTCTCCGTCCCCTGAACAAACTACAGTTCCCAGAGACCCTGAGGGGAAGCCATTCCTGTTTAAAGCGTCTTCATAGTACTTCCAATAGACGGTGCGCCCAATGTGGCCTAATGTTCGCTCCCTCTTTTCCTTCTTCTCTCTCCCCACTGCCCCATCTCTTGCAGTGCAGCAAATGTCCGCCTGCAGTCTCCCTTCAAGGCTCC
The DNA here is from genome assembly GCA_034642065.1 of Darevskia nairensis. Lineage (NCBI taxonomy): Eukaryota > Metazoa > Chordata > Lepidosauria > Squamata > Lacertidae > Darevskia > Darevskia nairensis. The sequence continues at coordinate 119,557 of JAWWNI010001487.1, forward strand.
ATCTCTCAGGTCTGGCCACGGCCTTGTCCGTTGCTCGCAAATAAAATGGTCATGAGATCTGAACAATCAAGTCCTTCTTCTTCCTGTTCCCGTGAGATTTGAATGGGGAAATCCTTTCCGTTCCTGAATAATAAGGGGCAGTGGGGTGAGGGAGGCCGGGGGGCCACATCCACACCGTTTAAACAGCTATGAAGATGCTTTAAACACTCATGGCTTCTTACCCCAAAGACACGTAGAGCTATAGTTTGAAAAGGGTGCGGAGAGTTGTTAGGAGAACCCCTTGATCCCCTCCCAGAGCTACAATTCCAAGAGGTCCTAACCCAGTGATGGCTAACCCTGACACTCCAGATGTTTTGGGACTACAACTACCATCATCCCTGACCACTGATAATGTTAGCTAGGGATCATGGGAGTTGTAGTTCCAAAACATCTGGGGTGTCAAGGTTAGCCATCACTGTAACCCTAACGCTAACCTTTAACAAGAGCTACAATTCCCAGAGTTCCCTGGCAAGAAGGGAACCCTAACTAATCCTACCTCTACTCCTACCCCCTTAACCAAAACTACAACTCCCAGAGTTCCCTGGCAAGAAGGGAACCCTACCCCTATCCCCTTAACCAGAACTACAATTCCCAGAGTTCCCTGGCAAGAAGGGAACCCTAACCCTACCCCTTAACCAGAACTACAATTCCCAGAGTTCCCTGGCAAGAAGGGAACCCTAACTCTAATCCTACCTCTACTCCTACCCCCTTAACCAAAACTACAACTCCCAGAGTTCCCTGGCAAGAAGGGAACCCTACCCCTATCCCCTTAACCAGAACTACAATTCCCAGAGTTCCCTGGCAAGAAGGGAACCTTAACTCTAATCCTACCTCTACTCCTACCCCCTTAACCAAAACTACAACTCCCAGAGTTCCCTGGCAAGAAGGGAACCCTACCCCTATCCCCTTAACCAGAACTACAATTCCCAGAGTTCCCAGGCAAGAAGGGAACCCTAACTCTAATCCTACCTCTACTCCTACCCCCTTAACCAAAACTACAACTCCCAGAGTTCCCTGGCAAGAAGGGAACCCTACCCCTATCCCCTTAACCAGAACTACAATTCCCAGAGTTCCCTGGCAAGAAGGGAACCCTAACCCTAATCCTACCTCTACTCCTACCCCCTTAACCAAAACTACAACTCCCAGAGTTCCCTGGCAAGAAGGGAACCCTACCCCTACCCCTACCCCCTTAACCAGAACTACAATTCCCAGAATTCCCTGGAAAGGGAACTCTACCCCTCCCCCTCCCCCTAACGCTAGCCCTAGCCCTAACCCTCATAACAAGTCTCCGTCCCCTGAACAAACTACAGTTCCCAGAGACCCTGAGGGGAAGCCATTCCTGTTTAAAGCGTCTTCATAGTACTTCCAATAGACGGTGCGCCCAATGTGGCCTCATGTTCGCTCCCTCTTTTTCTTCTTCTCTCTCCCCACTGCCCCATCTCTTGCAATGCAGCAGATGTCCGTCTGCAGTTTGGCCATGGCCTTGTCCGTTGCTCGCTGCCAGTATTTCGCTTTCATTTCTCCGATGAAAATAGGGACGTCCTGTGGTTCTCTTCATGACTTTGAAGGCTGGATTCAGGGAAAACCTCACCGGATCCAGACACCCCTGTAAGGCAAAGGCAAACAGATAAGTGGGATGGCCCCCATCCAACAGCATCCCCCAGCCTCCTCCTCTCTTTGGCTGCCTGTTAACAAACAAGGCTTCCAAACCAGTTTCCACCCATCTCGGCCAGCGTAGCCTCGCGGCATCCACTAGCCTGAATGCAAACTCTTCGGACAACCATCCACCACCTGCAGCCTCGCCAGCTCCATTGCCAGACATCAACCAGCTTCAGAGCTGACTATCAGCCGCCCTCAAGTAGCGATCCCACCAGCAAGTACACTTTGTACTTGCCTTCTCCTTGCTCCACAGCATCCCAGCACCGGGCGATTGCCTCCTTCCGCTTGCCAGCTTGCCACCACGGGGGGGGGGGGGGCAGGAGGCCACCAGGGCTGAGTGCCACCGAGCTGCCCATTTCTCTCTGGGGAGGGCAACTGTCGAGGCTTGCGCCTTGGCCCACATTTATACCCGCTCAGCTGCAAAAAGTTTTTGTGGCATCACAGTCAACCCACAGACAATGGCAGCAGCTGGGGAGGCATCACCATCACCCCCCTCAGCCCTCACAATGGTGGGTGCAGCTCAGCAGCCAAAACACACACCCCTAAGTTGTGCCAATATCACTGAAGGCCACACTGGAGACCCAAGGGGGCAGGTGGGGGACATTTCTCAGCCCACTGGTTGCATTTCCCTCCACACACTAGTCAAATGCACAAATGAACAAAGCAATGAAAGCAGGCCTTTACAAAAGCACCAAACCCAATAACCCAAGCTATAATTCCCATATTCTTTGTGGGGGGATACCATGAGTGTTTAAAGTGGCTTCATGGAGCTTTCAATAAATGGTGTGGATGTGCCACCCCCCCCTCCGGCCTCCCTCACCCCACTGCCTCTTATTATTGAGGAATCAAAAGGATTTCCCCATTCAAATCTCTCAGAAGAGGAAGAAGACTTTGTTTCTCATGCCATTTTGGGTGGTTTCTAACGCTTGATTGTTGAGATCATATGACCATTTCAGTTGGAAAACTGTTTAATAAAGTTTTTTATTATTATTATTAAAACTTTGGATGTGTTTGAGTGTGCTGAGAATGATTTCACTTGAAAGGGAAGTGACCACGAGGGTCTTTGATTCCAACCCTCTGCAGGAATCTTTTGTCGCGCTGCATAAATGCAGAGTTTTTCAGTGAAAGAAGAAGAGCTTTACTGAGTTAAAGTAAACTTCTTCATAAACAACATGATTCCAAACAGTTTTACTGAGATTACATACAAACTCTGCTCACAACTAAGGCTGACTGACTCTGACTAAAATCTTACAGAAAACTCAGAGAGAAAATGGCTGCTACTTTTTAAGGAGAATGAGTCACATGCCAGAGTGACTCAACAGTTAGCAGTTAGGCCTGAATAACTTTAGTAGGCCCGAATGGTTGTGCAGTCCCAGCACTTCCCAGCCTGCTTTGCTGCTTCTGCTCTCCTGTGTCTTTGACACATGACATCTTTTGCCCAACATGGGGCTCGAAGGGCGGCCCTGAGATTAAGAGTCTCGTGCTCTGCCCAATGATGCTTTATTAAAACTTTTGATTAAACACACTTCCTTCAATCTATAAGAGTCACCCTGCGAGGTAGGCTAGGGTGAGACGCAGTGATTGGCCCAAGGTCTCCCCGTGACTGGATCTGAACCCAGGTCTGCCAGATCCAACGCAGGAACCCCTGCCCCACCTTGACTTGTGATTCATACATTTTGCTAGGCTTCAGAAGCCCAACCTTTTCCCGAAAAGCACAGAAATGCAGCCCCAATGCACAGGAATATGCTTTCTAGTGCTGTCAGATCATTGGTCCATGGAACCCATGTTTGTCTTCACTGACTGGCAGCAGCAAGCCAGGACTTCGGACCGGGGATCTCTGCCAGATGCCGGGAACAGAGGCCAACCAGAGAATATTGAGAAGCAAAGCAGCTAGTAAGCCTGATCTTTAATAAACTGCTGCAACAGGGTCCCCCACACAGAGACGGAGGAGAGGCACCCAGAAAAATGGTATGCAAGCTCTTATATGTTGTTATTGTTTAGTTGAGTCGTGTCCGACTCTTCGTGACCCCATGGACCAGAGCACGCCACGCACTCCTTTCTTCCACTGCCTCCCGCAGTTTGGTCAGACTCAAGTTGGTGGCTTCGAGAACACTGTCCAACCACCTCATCCTCTGTCGTCCCCTTCTCCTTGTGCCCTCCATCTTTCCCAACATCAGGGTCTTTTCCAGGGAGTATTCTCTTCTCATGAAGTGGCCAAAGTATTGGAGCCTCAACTTCAGGATCTGTCCTTCCAGTGAGCACTCAGGGCTGATTTCCTTCAGAATTGATAGGTTTGATCTTCTTGCAGTCCATGGGACTCTCAAGAGTCTCCTCTATGGTGCTGGAGGAGCACGCCAGGCACGCCTATCCTTCACTGCCTCTCGCAGTTTGCCCAAACTCATGTTAGTGGCTTCAAGAACACTGTCCAACCATCTCATCCTCTGCCGTCCCCTTCTCCTTGTGCCCTCCATCTTTCCCAACAACAGGGTCTTTTCTAGGGAGTCTTCTCTTCTCATGAGGTGGCCAAAGTACTGGAGCCTCAACTTCAGGATCTGTCCTTCTAATGAGCACTCAGGGCTGATTTCCTTCAGAATTGATAGGTTTGATCTTCTTGCAGTCCATGGGACTCTCAAGAGTCTCCTCCAGCACCATAGTTCAAAAGCATCAATTCTTCGGCGATCAGCCTTCTTTATGGTCCAGCTCTCACTTCCGTACATTACTACTGGGAAAACCATAGCTTTAACTATACGGACCTTTGTCGGCAAGGTGATGTCTTTGTTTTTTAAGATGCTGTCTAGGTTTGTAATTGCTTTTCTCTCAAGAAGCAGGCGTCTTCTAATTTCGTGACTGCTGTCACCATCTGCAGTGATCATGGAACCCAAGAAAGTGAAATCTCCCTTTACCTTTTTACTATTTCAGACACGTGGTTTATATACTCATGTATGTGTTTGCCTTGGAAATTTATGAACATATGATTTATATATATGAGACATTAGAATTCCTAGAACACATTTAAAACACATTAAAAGGTTTTAATAAAAAATATTACTTATTAAATAGTTTTCCAACTGAAATGGTCATATGAACTCGACAATCAAGAGTTAGAAACCACCATAAATGGCATGAGAAACAAAGTCTTTATTCTTCTTGTACCAAGAGATTTGAATGGGAAAATCCTGTTGATTTCTCAATAATAAGAGGCAGTGGGGTGAGGGAGGCCGGGGCCACATCCACACCATTTATTGAAAGCGCCATGAAGCCACTTTAGACACCCATGGTTTCCCCCACAAAGACTATGGGAACTATAGTTTGGGTTATTGGGTTTGGTGCTTTTGTAACTAGATTTGTAATGGCTTTTAGTCAAATAAAATGATTGATTGATTGATAGATTGATGCAAAAGCACTTTTTTCCTGACTCTGCATGTCATTCCTTGAGCATATTCCTGTGCAAAAATAAGGCCTGCTTTCATTGCTCTGTTCATTTGTGCATCTGACTAGTGTTGTGTGGAGGGAAATGCAACCAGTGGGCTAAGAAATGTCCCCCACCTGCCCCCTTGGGTCTCCAGTGTGGCCTTCAGTGATATTGACACAACTTAGGGGTGTGTGTTTTGGCTGCTGAGCTGCACCCACCATTGTGAGGGCTGAGGGGGGTGATGGTGATGCCTCCCCAGCTGCTGCCATTGTCTGTGGGTTGACTGTGATGCCACAAAAACTTTTTGCAGCTGAGCGGGTATAAATGTGGGCCAAGGCGCAAGCCTCGACAGTTGCCCTCCCCAGAGAGAAATGGGCAGCTCGGTGGCACTCAGCCCTGGTGGCCTCCTGCCCCCCCCCCCGTGGTGGCAAGCTGGCAAGCGGAAGGAGGCAATCGCCCGGTGCTGGGATGCTGTGGAGCAAGGAGAAGGCAAGTACAAAGTGTACTTGCTGGTGGGATCGCTACTTGAGGGCGGCTGATAGTCAGCTCTGAAGCTGGTTGATGTCTGGCAATGGAGCTGGCGAGGCTGCAGGTGGTGGATGGTTGTCCGAAGAGTTTGCATTCAGGCTAGTGGATGCCGCGAGGCTACGCTGGCCGAGATGGGTGGAAACTGGTTTGGAAGCCTTGTTTGTTAACAGGCAGCCAAAGAGAGGAGGAGGCTGGGGGATGCTGTTGGATGGGGGCCATCCCACTCATCTGTTTGCCTTTGCCTTACAGGGGTGTCTGGATCCAGTGAGGTTTTCCCTGAATCCAGCCTTCAAAGTCATGAAGAGAACCACAGGACGTCCCTATTTTCATCGGAGAAATGAAAGCGAAATACTGGCAGCGAGCAACGGACAAGGCCATGGCCAAACTGCAGACGGACATCTGCTGCATTGCAAGAGATGGGGCAGTGGGGAGAGAGAAGAAGAAAAAGAGGGAGCGAACATGAGGCCACATTGGGCGCACCGTCTATTGGAAGTACTATGAAGACGCTTTAAACAGGAATGGCTTCCCCTCAGGGTCTCTGGGAACTGTAGTTTGTTCAGGGGACGAAGACTTGTTACGAGGGTTAGGGCTAGGGCTAGCGTTAGGGGTAGGGGGTGGGGTAGTGTTCCCTTCTTGCCAGGGAACTATGGGAATTGTAGTTCTGGTTAAGGGGATAGGGGTAGGGGTAGGGTTCCCTTCTTGCCAGGGAACTCTGGGAGTTGTAGCTCTTGTTAAAGGTTAGCGTTAGGGTTAGGGTTAGGAACTTGGGGAATTGTAGCTCTGGGAGAGGATTAAGGGGTGTCTCCTAACAACTCTCCGCACCCTTTTCAAACTATAGCTCTACGTTTCTTTGGGGTAAGAAGCCATGAGTGTTTAAAGCATCTTCATAGCTGTTTAAATGGTGTGGATGTGGCCCCCCGGCCTCCCTCACCCCACTGCCCCTTATTATTCAGGAACGGAAAGGATTTTCCCATTCAAATCTCACGGGAACAGGAAGAAGGACTTGATTGTTCAGATCTCATGACCATTTTATTTGCGAGCAACGGACAAGGCCGTGGCCAGACCTGAGAGAAGGAGCCTTGAAGGGAGACTGCAGACGGACATCTGCTGCATTGCAAGAGATGGGGCAGTGGGGAGAGAGAAGAAGGAAAAGAGGGAGCGAACATGAGGCCACATTGGGCGCACCGTCTATTGGAAGTACTATGAAGACGCTTTAAACAGCAATGGCTTCCCCTCAGCGTCTCTGGGAACTGTAGGTTGTTCAGGGGACAGAGACTTGTTACGAGGGTTAGGGCTAGCGTTAGGGGTAGTGGTAGAGTTCCCTTCTTTTCAGGGAATTCTGGGAGTTGTAGTTCTGGTTAAGGGGGTAGGAGTAGGGGTAGGGTTCCTTTTTGCCAAGGAACTCTTGGAGTTGTAGTTTTGGTTAAGGGGTAGGGGTAGGGTTCCCTTCTTGCCAGGGAACTCTGGGAATTATATTTCGGGTTAAGTTAGTGTTAGGATTAGAGTTAGGTTTAGAGTTCCCTTTTTGCCAGGGAACTCTGGGAATTGTAGTTTTCATTAAGGGGGTAGGGGTAGGGTTCCCTTCTTGCTAGGGAACTCTGGGAATTGTAGCTCTTGTTCAAGGTTAGCGTTAGCGTTAGGGTTAGGAACTCGGGGAATTGTAGCTCTGGGAGGGGATCAAGGGGTTCTCCTAACAACTCTCAGCCCCCTTTTCAAACTATAGCTCTAGGTTTCTTTGGGGTAAGAAGCCATTCCTGTTTAAAGCGTCTTCATAGCTGTTTAAATGGTGTGGATGTGGCCCCCCGGCCTCCCTCACCCCACTGGCCCTTATTATTCAGGAATGGAAAGGATTTTCCCATTCAAATCTCTCGGGAACAGGAAGAAGGACTTTGTATCTCATGCCATTTTCTAACGCTTGATTGTTGAGATCAGATGACCATTTCTGTTGAAGAAATATTTAATAAAGATTATTTTTTTATTAAAACCTTTGAATGTGTCTGAAATGTGTTTGAGTGTGCCGAGAATTATTTCACTTGAAAGGGAAGCGACCACGAGGGTCTTTGAGTCCAACCCCCTGCAGGAATCTTTTGCCCAACATGGGGCTCGGAGGACAACCCTGAGATTAAGAGACTTGTGCTGTACCCAATGAGCTATACGGATGGATCTAAACAACAAACACTGTTTATTTTTTACAATTTACAGTGGTGTAAAATAAAGGGTGTAGGGAATGAAATGTTTGTTGCCTTTTCATTGTTTAAGGTCGCTTTATTCAGACTTTGGATTAAAAACGCTTAACCTAGATCAGTGATGGGCAACCTTTTGAGCTTGGTGTGTCAAAATTCGCCAAAAAACCGAGCATAACTCGGGTGGTGTGTCATTTCGAGAAAAAAACATAATTTCACAATATTTATAGTTTAAATAACAAAAATGTATAATTGTAATATATAACTATTTAATAAACCAAAAATTAATTATTTAACTTACCTGCTTAGTGACCTCTTTGTCAGTCAGTTTCTTTTGTTTGTCTTGATATTATTTAACTTGTGTGGGGTGCTGTGAACTAAGATAAGTGAGGGGGAGGGAGAATTCTTTAACTAACCTGCCTATTGGTGACTTTTTTGTTGCTGAATTTCATTGGCTAAAAAACCTTCAATTGAAGGTTGGTATGATGAAGTAAAAAATTATTGTTTTAAAAATTCAAAAAAAGGGGGGAGGTTTTTTAAAAAGGGGGTTTCTTTTTAAAAAAAGAAGAAAGAAAAGGGGGAGAGGGGGTATTTATTATATTTTATTTTTTAAAAAAGAGGGAGAACAGGGGGTAGCAATAAACCTTTTTTCTTCCCGTTCTCCTTCCTTTCCCTCTCTGGGGCGGCTGGGGTGACAGCGGCAGCGAGGCAGACCCCCTCCGAAGCGCCGTGGGATGAGTGGCCCCAGGCCCCGAAGCCTCGCTAGGCCGCCGGCTGGGCAGAATAATCTCGGCCCCAGCCCGGCGGAGTCACGGGAGGCCTCAGCGGCTCCCCGATTGATCCGCCGGGTGCTCCTGACACCCGCACTGTGGCAGCGAAGACTGCAGAGAGAAGGGTGGTCCCAGGCGTCGGGACCTCGAGGCCCCAGAGCCTCGCTAGGCCGCCGGCTGGCCGGGTGCTCTCGGCCCCAGCCCGGCGGAGTCACGGGGGGCCTCAGCAGCTCCCCGATCGATCCGCCGGGTGCTCCCGACACCCGCACGGCAGCAACGAAGACCGCAGACAGGAGGGTGGTCCCAGGCCACTTGGCGACGATTCACAACCCAGCCTGGATTTTTTTTACTGGTATCTGAACCTTGATCCACTGTTGCAGCCCAAAATGGGAAACTTATATTGAGATAACAATGCAGTCACCACACCGAAGCAGCTTAAGATCCAAATAGTTTACTGTTGCAGAAAATGAGGCTCAGTAAAAGAGTTCCAGACATAAGATATACACAGCTTGTAGGCTTCTGCAGATACAGATATATACAGATACATAAGAGTACAAGGCATTTCCATTATTCTAAGTAAACTCACCAATTCAGGACATAACACTGGACAACTAATAGACTCTACTACTGAGCTGACATGCATTAATCACAGATATAGGGGCACTGGGCCATTACCATAGCAACGCTCATAAAGGAAATTAACCCTTTCTCATATCCAGTTACTCAAACACCCCTTCTTTAATTTTGCTCATGATAATTGGCTTTCATTTGATGGCAGAAAACCTAGCCATTTCACCATTTATTCACATTTACATGCTGCAACAGGCTTTATCAGTATATCTGTCAGAATTTTTTCTGTGGGGCAGAATTGTAATTCAATTGGTTTCTGTTCCATGTGGTCTCTTACATAGTGATATTTGAGATCCACGTGTTTAGATCTCTGTTGGACTTTCTTGGACTCAGCCTTATGAATACAGGTCTGGTTGTCCTCAAATATTGTGACTGGCTCCAACACAGGTAGACCCGTATCATTTAACAGTTGTTTAAACAATCTTCTCCCCAGTTTGTAAAGCTTTTCTCACACCCACCTGTATGGAGTCTCTGATGATAACGAAGGCCGTTGCTCTGAGCAAAGCTCTTCCCACACACTAAGCATTTATATGGCTTCTCCCCTGTGTGGATTCTTTGGTGATTAAAAAGCGTACTGCTCTGAGTGAAGCTCTTCCCACACTCTAAGCATTTATACGGCTTCTCCCCTGTGTGGATTCTTTGATGACTAAGAAGGATACTGTTATGGATGAAGCACTTTCCACAAATGGAACATTTATGTGGCTTCTCTCCTGTGTGGATTCTCTGATGACGAGAAAGGCCAGCACGGTCAGTGAAGTTATTTCCACACTCTGAGCACTTATAAGGTCTTTCACCTGTGTGGGTTCTTTCATGATAAGTAAGGTTGCTGCCATGACTGAAGCTTTTCCCACACTCGGCACATTTAAATGGTTTCTCACCTGCATGAAGTCTCTGATGACTACGAAGACTTTTGCTATGAGTGAAGCTCTTTCCGCACTCTGGGCATTTATATGGTTTCTCTCCTGTGTGGATTCTTTGATGACTAAGAAGGTTACTTTGCTGGCTGAAGCACTTTCCACAACTGGAACATTTATGTGGCTTCTTTGTGTGGATTCTTTGGTGATTAAAAAGCGTACTGCTCTGAGTGAAGCTCTTTCCACACTCTAAGCATTTATATGGTTTCTCCCCCGTGTGGATTCTTTGATGACTAAGAAGGCGACTGTTCTGGCTAAAGCACTTTCCACAATTGGAACATTTATGTGGCTTCTCTCCTGTGTGGATTCTCTGATGACGAGAAAAGCTACTACGGTCAGTGAAGCTCTTTCCACACACTGAGCACTTATATGGTTTTTCTCCAGTGTGGATTCTTTGATGGGTAAGAAGGTTGGAGCTCAGACGGAAACTCTTTCCGCACTCTGAACATTTATACCGTTTCTCTCCTCTGAGTGAAGAGCTCTGAGTAAAGCTCTTTCCACACTCTAAGCATTTATACAGTTTCTCTCCTGTGTGGAATCTTTCATTACTAAGAAGGTCAATTTTCTGGCTGAAGCACTTTCCACAACTGGGACATGTATGTGTATTCTCTCCTGTGTGGATTCTTTGGTGATTAAAAAGCGTACTGCTCTGAGTGAAACTCTTTCCACACACTGAGCACTTATATGGTTTTTCTCCAGTGTGGATTCTTTGATGAGTGAGAAGGTTGTAGCTCAGACAAAAACTCTTTCCGCACTCTGAACATTTATACGGTTTATCTTCTGTGTGGATTCTTTCATGTACAAGAAGATGTGACTTGTACTTGAAGCTCCTTCCACACTCTGAACATTGAAACAGTTTATCCCCATCATGTTTTCTTCCAATGGTGCTAAGGCTTGATATTCCAGTTGGGTTTTTTGCACAGAGAGAGACACTTTCCTCTTTCTGGCCTGTGTCAGGTCCTTCCAGCACTGAAATTTCATTGACGCTAGCACCATCTGGAACAACAGCGTCCTTCCTCACATTTTCCTCTGCTTCAGTTTTAATTCTCTGGGGTTCACCCTCACTGCTCTCCTTCTGATCACCTGCAGGAATACAAAGAGGAACTTGGTCAGGGAGGAACGGATACCCAAATTACAGAACAATTCCAATTAACAGCTATCTGAAACAGAGAAGGGGAAGGATAGTCAGGAGGCAGCCACTGTTGATGGGCAATACCCTGTTTCCCCTATTTTAAGACGTAGTCATAAAATAAGCCATAGCAGGATTTTTTTTCGCATTTGCGAAATATAAGCCGTACCCCGAAAATAAGCCATAGTGATAGGCGCAGTTCTGGAGGGCGCCAAGGAAAAGGCTGGGCTGGGTGTTCAGTCCCGCCACCAAAACCAGTCAGCCCCAGAAGCAGCGCTCAGGAACTCTGCAGAGCAGGGTGCACAGGAAGGGGCAGTGGGCATGACAAAGGCACTCCAAAGGTCTCTTCGCCCGCGCGCTTGCCCAACTCTGCTCGGCGCAGAGCGCACGGGGTGGCTGCCGTGGCGGAGAGGGAAGGCGGCACGGGCTTTTCCTGCTCGCCACCATGACGAAATCCCCCAAGCCGCCCCGCGCATCGCCCAAGAGCCCCCTTGGAAAACAAGGCTTCTGTCAAGTTTCGAGGAGGGAAGGCGGCGGAGGAGGAGCAGGAGAGAGCGCCCAGCGAAAGCGGGTCTCTCTGGTGCCCGTTTCCTCAAAGCTTAGCTTGGATTCTCCCCCCGCTGCCAGCAAGAAAACAAAGAGCTCCGCGCCCGTCCCGCGCCCGTCCCTATCTGAAACAGAAGGGGAAGGATAGTCAGGAGGCAGCCACTGTTGATGGGCAATAACTGGCTGCATATGTGGAGTATGTATAGAGCAGGGAAGGTTGACGGCCACATTCCCCCTTGACCAATGTTTCTGGGGGATTCATGACGACGGTAAGTGTAGCCAAAGGTGGGTATGGCCAGTCCACACTGTCTCTCTCACACATACACCTTTGCTTGTACACACACACACACACACACACACACACACAGAGCCCCCACCTCACAGCTGAACTGTGGGGCTACCTTTGAAGGTGACCCGGAAACTACAACTAATCCAGAATGTGGCAGCTAGAATGGTGAGTGGGAGCGGCCGCCGAGACCACATAACACTGGTCTTGAAAGACCTACATTGGCTCCCAATACGTTTCCGTGCACAATTCAAAGTGTTGGTGCTGACCTTTAAAGCCCTAAACGGCCTCGGTCCACTATATCTGAAGGAACGTCTCCACCCCATCGATCTACCCAGACACTAAGGTCCAGCGCCGAGGGCCTTCTGGCAGTTCCCTCGCTGCGAGAAGCCAAGTTATAGGGAACCAGGCAGAGGGCCTTCTCGGTAGTGGCACCCAGCCTGTGCAATGCCCTCCCACCAGATGTCAAAGAGAACAACAACTACTAGACTTTTAGAAGGCAGCCCTGTTTAGGGAAGCTTTTAATGTTTGATTGATTATTGTATTTTAATATTTTGTTGGAAGCCGCCCAGAGTGGCTGGGGAAGCCCAGCCAAATGGGCAGGGTATAAATAATAAATTATTATTAATTATTATTATTATTATTATTATTATTATTATTATATCATCAAATAATCAATCTGAGAACCAGGGAAGAGTCGGTTTTCCTCCTCATTAGAGCACTGGGCTGCACCTATCCCAGTGCTGGGTCCGCTCCAATATCTTTCATCTTTTTGTCTCTGCTGGTAAAATCAGTGGGGTCTTGGGAGGTCAGAGAAATTTGCTCCGTGGACAGCGGGGAGGGCAGACCAGACCCTCAAAATTGAAGGTTGTTCATTGTATATTATAGAGCTCTGGAAGCTCAGAGTGAATTTGACATTGCACAAGACTTGTCACATAAAACAACCTCCCATTTCCTAGTTTCCCCACACCATTCCTGGGGTTCTCCCAGTCTGCCAGACCTGATTTAGAGGAAACAAAATAAAAAAATTCCTTCCAGTAGCACCTTAGAGACCAACTATGTTTGTTCTTGGTATGAGCTTTCGTGTGCATGCACACTTCTTCAGATACATGCATGCACATGAAAGCTCATACCAAGAACAAACTTAGTTGGTCTCTAAGGTGCTACTGGAAGGAATTTTTTTTATTTTGTTTCGACTACGGGAGACCAACACGGCTACCGGTACCTACCGGTAACTGATTTAGAGGGGCACACAAGCGGAAGAGAGGATGGAAATAGGCACATTGCATTCATGGGATTTGTTTTACACCCTAGCATCTCAACTATTTAATTGTATCCAGCCCTCATTATGCATCAGGCCGCATGTTTCATCCATAGCACCTCCAGTCAACAGAGCTCAAAAGCAGCAGAAACAACTCCAACTGAGACCCTGTGTCGTGATCCTATAGTGCTGTTCTGGGTGTGTGAGTGACTTTGGGCCAAGAGAAGAAGGAGACTTACCCAGAAGGGCCAGATTCCTGTAATTCTCCTCCATGATGTCCCTGTGCAAGGCCCTCTGGCCCGGATCCAGAAGGGTCCACTCCTCCTCTGTGAAACACACGGCCGCCTCCTCAAAGATCACCAAACCCTGAAAACAGGAAAAAGGGAAGAGCTTTATCTCACAGGTAATTTAGCAATCCAAAGAGGCAGTGAAGGCGAAGTGACTTCAAGTTCCCTTGTGGAATCGTTCTAACTTATTCGTTCTGTGATGCTTCCCCAAATCCCCACGTTATTAGAGCAACAAAAGAGAGACAAAAGAAACAAATAAACCAATATGTTTGTGGTATGAAAAATTATGAGATTACAGCAGGAGGGTATGAGAGCTGCACTGATTAGGAATGAAGCAGTATGGCTACGGCTAGCTCGAAACTTTTGCAGGCGGAATTGTGTTTCACCCCTCTCTGCAGGATAGCACAGATTCCTGGACTGATGTTGGAGTACATGAAGTCTCCCATGACTACTACATCTCTCCTTTTTGAATGTTTGGTAATCTGCTATAGGAAAGCATCAGACGATTATTCATGTATGCAACGACAGCAGCACGGATTCTACTGGCCCAGAGACGAAAAGAAGATTAAAGTCCTGACCAGAGACAAATGGCTGATGAAGACGATGGACTACACCAAAATGGCCAAATCAGAAACCAGGAAGAGAAGAAATTTAAGAAGGAATGGGGAAAAATCACAATGTACTTAAGAGAACACTGTGAACAACTAAAAACTTAGGCAGGATTTGAGTAACATTTGTAATGTACTATAAACTAAGGTAAAATTGGATTATTTAAGAAAAATAGACAGTGGGAAAAGATTGAAAATGGTGACCAGGTATATTATATTTATAAAATCTTTTGAGTGCTGGTGTATTTTTTCCTGAAATCCTCATCATGTTATTGATCTCTGTGTAAAATTCCAAAGAGATCTGATCATTGGTTATGGAGAAAAGAAATAAAATACACACAAGGCCGAGGATCTCAAGAGGGACCGAAACACAGATTTCACGAAACCTTGAAGTGCTATAAAATTAAAACCGTTTGAGATAGAGGAAATTTTTTTAAGGGGGTTTATTTCAACCATAAGTGAAGGGTGTACACAAAGTTTCATCAAAATCCGAGACAGTGGGTGGCAAATCCCTTGTTTTTTGCGTTGATTTGATGTGGAATGACCCTGGGGTTTCCCCCTTTCTAAGGGCCTCACCCCATCTGCACAAACACACACACAGAGGGACTTTCCTCTATCCCACGATGGCTAATTCCCCAACCCAGATCTCAACCCTACATCTGCATCTCAACACAAACCTACAACTGGCATCCCAATCCAAAAGGGAGAGGCCTCAGGGAGCTCCCAGCTTAGCAGAGAGTGCCATGGTGGAACTCTGCATGGATGGGAACACAGGAATTGGCCCATTCAGCTCGCTATTTCCTACACGAACCGGCAGCAGCTCTCTGGGGTTTCAGCCTTTTCCAAGCCCTACCTGGAGACACCGGGACTGAACGGGTAGTGCAATGCAGGTGGTTACAGCCGGGGAAAGGAGTCTGGGCACTGAGCTGGAAGGAAGAAATGTAAGAAAAGCCACTATCCCCCAACAGCCCCACACTTGCCAGATTTGGCTCGAAAGGGAGCTGTGATGAGCGCAAAGGGCCTTTGGGTGCAGGGGTCTCCCAGAAACAGGGAGGCAGGTGGAAGGGAAACCCAAGGCAGGGGAAGGGGTTGGGAAGGGCCTCTAGGGGAGAGAAGAAATCCAGCCAGGGGTGGCAGAGAACAAAAGGGAGGGAGGCAGCCAGCCAGAGTCTGGGAAGAGAATGGAAATTTGTAGCAAAGCTACAGGGAACCAGGCAGAGGGCCTTTTTGGTAGTGGCACCCGCCCTGTGGAACGCCCTCCCAGCAGAGGTTAAAGTGATAAACAACTACCTGAAAATACCTGAAGGCAGCCCTGTTTAGGGAAGTTTTTAACCTGTGATTTTGATGTATTTTAATATCTGTTGGAGGCCGCCCAGAGTGGCTGGGGAGACCCAGCCAGATGGGCGGGGTACAAATAAAATTTTATTATTATTATTATTCCAAACAGCCCTATTGGTGCCACCAGGGCTTTTAGGCCCAGGCAGAGTGATCAGGAGGGCAGCAAACGATGGGCATCTTGGGGAAGGGCGGGGGCTGCTTTGCATGCAGAAGGTCGCTGCCAGTCCGTGTGGGCAACACCGTTGCTCTGAACAATGGACTGGGGCGCAGGGAGCTTTGTGGAAACCTCCATATCCCGATCCTTGTGAGATTCCAGTCGCCTCCTTTGCAAGATTCAGTGGGAGGCAGATTCCTACGCTTCGGGGGAAGGGAGGCGGCTCCCGGGCAGAGCACCTGCTTGGCATGCAGAAGGTCCCAGGCTCCATCCCCAGTTGGGCTGGGAAGAGCCCTGGGCGCGCCATCACGGAGAGCTGCTGCCAGCCCGTGCAGGCAATACTGAGCTAGCTGGACCACTGGTCTGATTCAGCGACCCTTCCCTCCCCCCACCTCCATCATCATCCCCCGACGCCCCCTTTGCGGCCTCCAGAAACCTCAGCCCCCACCCCCGGCTGCGCCCACCTTAAGCGACGCTCTGCCGCCGTCCTTCTCCTCCTCCGCCGCCGCCCTCCGCGCCTCTCTCTCTCTCTCTCCAAGGCATGACGGGAAGGCTAGTGCCGCCGAGCGCGGCTGCCGCGGAATCTCGCCGTCCTGGTGGCGGGAGGAAACTACGACTCCCAGCAGCCACCGCGAAGGGAGGACTTAGAACGTCCAGCTGCTCCGAGCTGATTGGAAGGGGAGGGGAAAGAAGGGCGGAATGTTGATATTACTTGCTTGTCGTGGCGGCTCCCGGCCTGCAGGTGGCGCCCCGGATTCGCCCTTTTCGGAGAGTTCGGCTCCTGCCTCTCTCCGCCTTCCATTCAAAGCTCCCTTGGGGTGGATTTCATTCATTGGATTGAATTGTACTTCTATGCCACTTTCCATTCAAACGAATCGCAAAGCTGCTTACAAGCATTAAATAACAAGATAGAACATAGTAGAACATCTCAAATGCAACATCAATCATATAGAATAATTTAACAAATCATCAGTGAAACAATCGCAATCTCAAGGCAGCAGGGAGTCTGGAATTGTGCAGCCCGGGGCCTCGGTGGGGGGGGGGTGAGATCTGGTCCAGTCCGGACCATTCATCTTAGTGGATTGCATTTAAACCCCGCCAGGGACCGCCTAGTGCCATGCATGGCTCTCCCCTTCCATCATGCGCAACAACCCTGCAGGGAAGGCTGGCCAAAATGTGTGGGGATCTTGATAGGGAAATTCCCAAATGGGGGACCGGACTTGCCCCATAAAGGTCCGGACCCCAAGACACGAGGCGATGACCTCAAGAGAGCCCCTGCTCCTGCCCCACACTGTAGTTGCATAAGCATACACATAAACCCTGAAATAAAGGGTTCCCTTCCTTTTCTTTTCCTATAAATTGTGAAACTCAGCGCTAGAACCTCTCTGTCCGCTATTTTTCCTTTCTTCGTGTCGGTCTACCCATTATTTCCTATGGGCAATGCTTTCCTATGGGTGCGTCTGAGCCAATCAAAGCCATGCATCTCCTCTGCAGAGCGGAGCTACATTCGAACTCTTTGCACGCTCTGTTACCTTCTAACGAGGTGTTGACAGACCCTGCTGGGAGAACAAAGGTGATTCAATCAGGAACGGATAGTTATCAATTAAATATTGATACTTTGTAACAAAATGGAGTCTAGACTAGGAAATGTCGTTTTAAAACTTTATTCCTTGCAGTCAAACAGCAAATCTTCAAATAATCATAGAAGATCACTGCTTTAACAGATTTTCTCCGTTCTGGTGTCATTTTAAAGCTTGTAAAAAGGGCTTCCAAACCTCTCGGTTCCCGCCATTGCTCGGGCATCAGGAATTGACTTCTGATGCCCTTTTGTCATCCACCATTGGACACAGGACAGGGAGGCACGTCTCCTCAACCCTCCATAATCCCTTAAGCGAAGGGACACGTACACGCTCACCCAGGGCCTCAGGAAATGCCACACTTGGACAATCCTCTCAAGCACCCATCCTCAGGTTGTCAAGGCGACAGACAGCCCCACAATGTTCCTTATTGTTCTGCCCCGGTAGATGTTCCAGATGTATATTGAACCTCACCCAAAACCCATTTACCTGTTCCTGTAACCCACCACTCATATGTAAATCTTGTTTACCCACATGCTGATCTTGTTGAACCCTCCTACTCTCCACCCTTTCTTGACGTTTTGCTTATGTGTTAGTGATGTAGTTGTGATGTATGGTGAATTGTATTCTGGGTTGTAGCGGGAAGTTTTAAAAGTTTCTGTCGCCCTTTGTTCTGGGTCCAGTCTCGTGGCTGTAACCTGTTGCGCAATAAACTCCTTTGCCTTTGCTCCAACTTCTGGCTGTTCTCCTTTGATCTCCGCTGCGAACCACGGGCTTCTCTCGTAGGGCTGGGTGCTGAGCAACCTCTGACCCAGGAATTTCCTCTAACAATCTGAACAGATCTGACTTTGTGCATACTCAGCTGTGGCCCATCTCCTGAGGAGTTACTTCATGGCTGGCTTCCTCCCCCCTCTTGCACAGCTGAAACACAGTGCTGGGTTACCAAATAGGCAGAGCAGTCCCCAGCCTATGAGACCCACACCTTTTAGGGCAGGGGCCAGCAACCTTTTTCAGCCGTGGGCCGCTCCACCGTCCCTCAGACCACGTGGTGGGCCGCACTATATTTTTTTGGGGGGAAAGAACGAATTCCTATGCCTCACAAATAACCCAGAGAGGCATTTTAAATGTAAAAACACGCTGATTCCCGGACCATCCGTGGGCCGGACTGAGAAGGTGATTGGGCCGCATCCAGCCCACGGGCCTTAGGTTGCCTACCCCCGTTTTAGGGGCCCTGTGACAACGGATGAAAGTAATATTGATTTGATTAAAATAGTTGATTGGTAAAATAAGAAACATTATTAGGAGATAATTTGTGAGCCCCCCCCCGAGATTTCAGCTGCCTAAGGGCCTCCACATAGTTTAATCTGGCACTGCCGAAACATTTTCTCTTTAATTATGCAGTTGCCACTTCTGAACCTGTTTGCTATCCATGCCCCTTTCTTCGTGAATACCTGGTTTTTAAAATATATTTCAGTAGGAACATGTGGGAGATGTCAATTTCAACCGTATCCCCTTACAATTGGCATGTGTTTCTGCCACAGGCTGACTATGGTCCACCACCCTGAAGTTCCCTCTGCTTCTTACTAGTGTTAGGATTGACGTATTTCAAAAAGTAAAAGTTGCAGAGTTTTTTCTAGGAAGACCCAAATATTATTGAACTTTTTTTTTAAAAAAACCCACAAACAAACCCCTAAGTTTAGCTTTTTTTTTCTTTTTTTACGAAAATGCCAAAAAACCCATAATTTTTCAGTTTGATTACCGAAGAGCTGGAAATTTTCCCCGGACGTATCTTCCGCCTTTGAAATCCTGGACTACTGTTCAATTGCTCAAAAACACTATGGTCTTAGTTATTTATAGGATGTTGCTTCGGTGTGAACCTTTTGACACGATCATTCCATGCTGCCAACATTCCTAGGATTCACTGGCTTGGCTCTCACATAATGCTAAGCTGTGGTTTATTACTGTCAAGGTGAACCAGTCAATAAGCCATAGCTGAAGCCGAGGCACTGGGCAGATGGTCACTTAACATCAGAGCAGCCAAACCTTGAGAACCATTTCCATTGTTGGCCCCTCTTCATTTATGGCTCTGTAGCTTTTAGCAGTAAAATCCTGCATTCACATATAACACAAAACCCTGGCTAATGTCAAATGAGGATTACAAACGTTTGTTAACAAGTGACTTTTAATAATATTTGACAGACCACAGTTTAATAAAACATCATTTATAGAGAAAAGGCAAGCAAGAGATTACATGACAGATGTTTGCAAAACTATGCATGGCAGGAAGAAAGTAGAGAGAGGAAAAGTTTTTTATCCCTCTCTCACAACACTAGAACTTGTGGATACCCAATGAAGCTGGAAAATTCAGGACAGGTAAAGGAAAGTACTTATTTTACACTGATAAACGGTGGAACTCACTCCAGCAGGAAACAGTGGCGGCCACCAATTTGGATGGCTTTAAGTCCATCAATGGGGGAGGATGGAGGCTGTGCTTTGAGCAATGTTCGGCGTAGCAAGCCCAGGTGGTACCCGGGGCGGAATTTTTTTTGTCACCCCCCACCACTTTAATTTAAAAAAAATTAAAAATAAAATAAAAAGTGTCACCCCCCTCTGATGGTGCCACTTTGCGAGGTGTGGGGGTTTTGTGTGTGTGTGCCTATTATCTCTTTTTTTTCAATAAAGTTAAAATAAAAAATAATAATGTAAAAAAATAAAAAAAATAAAAAAGTGTCACCCCCCCGATGGTGCAACTTTGTGAGGTGTGGGGGTTTTTTTGTGTGTGTGTGTGTCTATTATCTCTTTTTTTTCAATAAAGTTTAAAAAAAATAAAAATAAAAAAATGATAAAAATAAAAATAAAAAAGAATAATAATAAAAATAAAAAAGTGTCACCCCCCTCTGATGCTGCCACTTTGTGAGGTGTGGGGGGTTGTGTGTGTGTGTCTATTATCTCTTTTTTTCAATGAAGTTAAAATTTAAAAAAAAAAATTAAAAAACTTTTTTTTTTTTAAAGTGTCATCCTCCTCTGGGGTGGAACCCGGAGCGGCCCGTCCCCCCGCCCTCCCCTTGCTACGCCCCTGGTTCTGTCCCCACTTGCAGGAAACCACAGGAGTGGAGAGTACCCATTTTCCTGATCCAGCAAGCTCTTCTTCTGTTAACCATGTTTTGGCGTTATGTGCAAAAGAGACTATGGTCTTTCCTGTGTAAGTTCGTTCCTTGTGACAGATACCACATCTGACTGAGGATTTAAACGACTTATTCCCTTGTGTGGATTTGGTGGTGATATGCAACCACTCTGCTCACCTGAAAACTCTTTCCATGGCAACTACAGTGGTACCTTGGTTGTCGAACTTAATCTGTTCCGGGAGTCCATTCGACTCCCGAAACTGTTCGAAAACCAAGGCACGGCTTCCGATTGGCTGCAGGAGCTTCCTGCACTCAATCGGAAGCCACAGAAACCACATCGGACGTTCAGCTTCCAAAAAACATTCGCAAACCACAACACTTACTTCCAGGTTTGCAGCGTTCAGAAGCCGATTTTTTTGGGACCCAAGCCATTCAAAAATCAAGGTACCACTGTATAGCGGACCTTTATATGATTTCGCTCCTGTATGGGGTTTCTGATGTACACTAAAGGACCCCTGGATGGTTAAGTCCAGTCGAATTCAACTATGGGGGTGCAGCGCTCATCTCCCCTTTCAGGCCAAGGGAGCCGGTGTTTGTCTGCAGACAGCTTTTCTGCGTCATGAGGCCAGCATGACTAAACCATTTCTGGCACAACACACCGTGACGATTGCCAGAGCACCCGGAAACACTATTTACCTTCCCACCACAGTGGTACCTATTTATTTACTCGCACTGGTATGCTTTCAAACTGCTAGGTTGGCAGGAGCTAGGTTAGAGCAACGGGAGCTCACCCGCATCGCGAGGATTCGAACCGCCAATCTTATGATCTGCAAGCTCAAGTGGCTCAGATCACAGTGCCACCCGCATTCCATACTAAGACGTACCCTTCAGCTGAAGCCCTTTCCACATCCCAAACAATGCTATTCTTTCTCTGCAAAATGGATTATTTTATGGTTAAAGAGGCTATTGCTTTGGCTGAGCTCTTTCCACACTCTGAACATGAAAATGCTTTCTCCCCTGTGTGTAAAGCAAGGGTTTGGCTACAACTGAAGCTCTTCCCAAACTCACGTCTGATAATTAAGAAGGTCACTATTCCGGCTGAAGCACTTTCCACAATTGGAACATTTATGTGGCTTCTATGTGGCTTCTCTGATGAAGAGAATGGCTACTATGATCTCTTAAGCTTTTTCCACATACAGTTTCCCTCCTGAATGGATTCTTTATTTAACAGCACACAGCTCTGAGTGAAGCTCTTTCCATACTCTAAGCATTTATATGGTTTATCCTGTGTGAATTCTTGCGTGTGAGGAAAGGTGTCTCTTGTACGCAAAGCTGCTTTTACACACTGAGCACTTATATAGTTTTTCTCCAGTGTGGATTTTTTGATGATCAAGAAGTTTGGAGCTCAGGCGGAAACACTTTTCGCACTCAGAACATTTAAACGGTCTCTCTCCTGTATGGACTTTTTGGTGAGAAAGAAGCGCAGAGCTCTGAGTAAAGCCCTTTCCACACTCTAAGCATTTATAGGGTTTCTCCCCTGTGTGGATTCTTTGATGACTAAGAAGGTGGCTGTAGCGGCTGAAGCTCCTTCCGCAATTGGAACATTTATGTGGCTTCTCTCCTGTGTGGGTTCTCTGATGACGGGTAAGGCCACTACGGTCTGTGAAGCCCTTTCCACACTCTGAGCATTTGTATGGTTTTTCTCCAGTGTGGATTCTTTGATGATTAAAAAGGTTGTAGGTCTGTCGGAAACACTTTCCGCACTCTGAACATTTATACGGTTTCCCTTCTGTGTGGATTCTTTCATGTTTATACAGTTTCCTGCTATCAGCAAAGTTATTTCCACACACTGAGCACTTATATGATCTCCTCCCAGTGTGGATTCGTTGATGAGCAGGGAGCTTGGAGCTCAGACGGACACTCTTTCTGTTCTCTGAACATTTATCCCGTTCCGTGTGGGTTTTTTCATGTAGATGAAGAAGTGACTTATACTTGAAGCTCCTTCCGCACTCTGAACATTGAAACAGTTTATCCCTATCATGTTTTCTTCCAAGGGTGCTAAGGCTTGATATTCTAGTTGATTTTTTTGCACAGAGAGAGACACTTTCCTCTTTCTGGCTTGTGTCAGGTCCTTCCAGCACTGAAATTTCATCGAAGCTAGCACCATCTGGAACAACAGCGTCCTTCCTCACATTTTCTTCTGCTTCAGTTTTAATTCTCTGGGGTTCATTCTCTTGACTGCTCTCCTTGTGATCACCTGCAGGAATACAAAGAGGAACTTGGTCAGGGAGGAACGGATACCCAAATTACGGAACAATTCCAATTAACAGCTATCTGAAACAGAGAAGGGGAAGGATAGTCAGGAGGCAGCCACTGTTGATGGGCAATAACTGGCTGCATATGTGGAGTATGTATAGAGCAGGGAAGGTTGACGGCCGCATTCCCCCTTGACCAATGTTTCTGGGGGATTCATGACGATGGTAAGTGTAGCCAAAGGTGGGTATGTCCAGTCCACACAGTCTCTCTCACACATACACCTTTGCTTGTACACACACACACATACACACAGCCCCCACCTCACAGCTGAACTTTGGGGCTACCTTTGAAGGTGACCCGGAAAGTACAACTAACCCAGAATGCGGCAGCTAGACTGGTGACTGGGAGTGGCCGCTGGGACCACATAACACCGGTCTTGAAATACCTACATTGGCTCCCAGTACGTTTCAAAGTGTCCTTCCTAAAATTCTTTTCGGCTTCAGTTTTAATTCTCTGGTGTTTATTCTCTTCACTGCTCTCCCTCCCATCACCTGCAGGAATACAAAGGGAGACCTGATCAGGGAGGAACGGACACCAAAGTTCGAGAACAACCCCAACTGACGTCTGTGTGAAAAGCAGAAGGGGAAGGATAGTCAGGGGGCAGCCACTGTTGACGGGCACTAAGCATAGCTGTCAACCCTCCCTTTTTTGGCGGGAAACTCCTTTATTCCAATGCCGTTTCCCACTGCTATCCCGGATTGTTGATATCCCTTAAATTTCCTGGATTTCAAAGGAAGCAGCTCCTCTCCCTCCCTGCCAGCCAGGGAGGCTCCTCAGCTGCGTTGCTCGGCTGCCAATAAGGAGCCTGAGACCGACTGGGGGCGGAGCTTGCATGCCTTGTGCAGCCAGACCCTCACGCCCAACCAGACAGCCAGCCTGCTTGCCGTCTACCCGCTCGCTCTTTCGCTCTCCCGTTCGCGCGCAGCCTCTGGAGCACAGGGTGGCGAGGCTACTTGGTGCTATTGCACCGCCCTTGCGGCACCCCTTATTTTCAAATCCAAAAGTTCGAAAAAATCCCTTATTTTCAAATCCTAAAGTTGACAGCTATGGCACTAAGACTGAGGGCCGCGTTCGCCCTTGATCAATGCTCCTGGGGGCCGCATGCCGAAGGTAAGTGTGGCCAAAGGTGAGCATGGCCACTCCACATTGTGTCTCTCACACATACACCCTTGCATGTACACACACACAAGCACACAGCTCCCACCTCACACCTGAACTGTGCATATCAGCTGGGCTGGGAGTTCTCAGATCAGTCTGAGAAGCAGGAAGGAGTAGGGTTTCATCCTCATCAGAGCACTGGGCTGCACCCATCCTTCATCTCTTTGCATCTGCTGCCAAAATCAGTGGCGTCTTGGTAGGTCAGATAAATTTGCTTTGTAAATCAGACCCTCAGAATTGCAAGGTTCTGTATTATAGAGCTCTGGAAGCCCAGAACAAATCTGACACCACACTTGCCAGGCAACAAAATCTCCCCTCTCCTAATCCCCTCGTGTTGTGCCTGAGGTTCTCCCAACTTGCCAGAACTGATTTGGAGGGGCACGCAAGCAGAAGAGAGGAGAAAAATAGACCCACGGCACTTGTGGGGTTCATTTTACATCCCACTAGCATAACTAGTGGACCATAACGAGCTGGACCATAAAGAAGGCTGATCGCCGAAGAATTGATGCTTTTGAATTATGGTGCTGGAGGAGACTCTTGAGAGTCCCATGGACTGCAAGAAGATCAAACCTATCCATTCTGAAGGAAATCAGCCCGGAGTGCCCACTGTAAGGACAGATCCTGAAGCTGAGGCTCCAATACTTTGGCCACCTCATGAGAAGAGAAGACTCCCTGGAAAAGACCCTGATGCTGGGAAAGATGGAGGGCACAAGGAGAAGGGGACGACAGAGGACGAGATGGTTGGACAGTGTTCTCGAAGCTACCAACATGAGTCTGACCAAACTGTGGAAGGCAGTGGAAGACAGGAGTGCCTGGCGTGCTCTGGTCCATGGGGTCACGAAGAGTCGGACACGACAAAACAAAGCATAACTATTTAGTTGTATCCAGCCCTCGGTATGTATCAGGTCACATATTTCATCCTTAGCGCCTCTGTCAGCAGAGCTCAAAAGCAGCAGGGACAACAACTGAGAGCTTGTGCTATGATCTTATGATGCTGTCCTGGGTGGGTGGGGAACCCCAGGTTAAGAGAAGGAGAAGACTAACCCAGAGAGGCCAGATTCCTGTAATTCTCCTCCATGACTTCTCTGTGCAAGGCCCTCTGGCCCGGATCCAGAAGGGCCCACTCCTCCTCTGTGAAATGCACGGCCACATCCTCAAAGGTCACCGGGCCCTGAAAGCACAAAAAGGGGAAGAGCTTTATCTCACAGGTAATTTAGCAATCCAAAGAGGTAGTTAAGGTGAATGTGGGTTCCCCTGCGGAATCCAAAGGATGTCTGAAGAGCCCAGAAGCCCCAATGGGATGCAGGATAAGAGGCATCTCTCTTGCTTCCCAGCGAATGTTACTTCAGAGTTATGGTGCCTCTGATCGTGGAGGTGGAACATAGCCATTGTGGCTACTAGACAAGGTCAGTTTCTCCCTCGAAAAGCCGTCACCCTTGCTGGAGAACATGTCAAGAGCAATGCTGGATCAGGCCAATAGCCCATCTACTCCAGCTCCCCGTTTTCACAATGGCTACCTACATACTGTATGGGAAATGCACCCAGAAGACAAAAATGTATCGAGTATCAGGTAGGTAGCCATGTTGGTCTGACAGTCGAAATAAATAAAAAAAATTAAAAAATTGTCCTCATCCTCCCTGAATTTGTTTAATCCTCTTTCAAAGCATCATTGGTAATTAAGAATGCTTTTCAAATACACTCTGAATACCACTTTTTGGGAAGGGTAGGGAGAGCAGCACTGTTGTGCTTATTTCCTGCACTGGGGCATCTGGCAAATAATAATAATAATAATAATAATAATAATGATAATAATAATACCCTGTTCATCTGGCTGGGTTTCCCCAGCCACTCTGGGTGGCTCCCAACAGATATTGAAAATAGAATAAAACATCAACCATTAAAAACTTCCCTAAACAGGCCAGCCTTCAGATATCTTCTAAAAGTCAGGTAGTTGTTTATTTCCTTGACATCTGCTGGGAGGGCGTTCCACAGGGCGGGTGCCACCACCGAGAAGGCCCTCTGCCTGGTTCCCTGTAAGTTCACTTCTCACAGTTAGGGAACCGCCAGAAGGCCCTCGGAGCTGGACCTCAGTTTCCGGGCTGAATGATGGGGGTGGAGACGCTCCTTCAGGTATACTGCGCCAAGGCTTTAAAGGTCAGCACCAACACTTTGTATTGTGCTCGGAAACTGCCACTGTGAGAACAGGATGCTGGACTAGATGGGCTCTTGGCTTGATCCAGTCGGCTCTTTGTATGTTCTTACTGAAAGGAAATCCTAAAGATGTGAATGGGACTGAATACCAGGCGCTGGGAATCACAAGTGGGGAGAGCAAGGCTGCTGAGCTCATGTCTTGCTTGCAGGCTTCCCATTGTGGCATCTGGTTGGCCATTGGCCTGATCTTGCAGCCAGGCTCTTCCAAAGTTCTTCTGCAGCTAAGGAAGAACATATTAGAGTTGCAAAAAGAAAACAGAAACTATGCAGAGCAGGCATAGGCAACCTTGGCCCTCCAGATGCTTTGGAACTACAATTCCCATCATCCCTGACCACTGGTGCTGTTAGCTAGGGATCATGGGAGTTGTAGTCCCAAAACATCTGGAGGGCCGAGGTTGCCTATGCCTGATACAGACCATTCAAAGCTTGCACATCGGGCAACTGTACCAGAAGCCGAGGGGAAGGGGCAGATCCTGCACAGCTCTCTGTTCCTTCTTCCTGGACCCGATTCAGCAGCTCTCCAGAAACAGTTTCTGCTCCACGCAGAGAAGGAGAAGGTCTGGAAGAAAACGTCACCATCATTTTTGTAACGCAGCGGGGGCTCTTGTCTGGGGGTGGCGGCCGCAAGACCAGGACTGTGATTCCTACGTCGCAGGGTGTCCGACTAAATGCCCCTTCTAATTCTCCAGTTCTATAATTCTGTGGTTCTGTTGTTTTCACCATCTGCAAGGGAGACAAAAGAAGGTCCTTTGCAACAGCGGGAGGCACCTCAGGCCAAATGTGGACCTCCAAACCTCTCTGTCCGGCCCTCTGAACCCCCCTCCAAGGCCACACCTCCTCAAGGGCTTTCCCCCGGTTGGAACGTACCACTGAAATGTGAGCATGCCTCTTGCTTGCACAGCTAGAAGGATGCTTACTATACCAAAGTTAAGAGTCACATTCATTGCTCCACCCACTTTTTGCCTCTGGCTCCGCCCACCAGGGGGGTCACACCCCCCCCACCAAGGAGGCAGCGATGGCCACCAGCTTTGATGGCTTTAAAAGAGGATTAGACAAATTATTGGAGGAGAGAGCTATTGAAGGCCTCTAGCCATGATGCTCTGCACCTACACTTGGGTTTTATTCTTTTAAGGCTTACAGCAGTTTCTTTTTACAGACCATTGATCCATAAAATGAAAGCAATAAACCATGTACTGCAGTCACACAATCAATCAGTAGCTGAACTGGGTTCTACATACACAGGTAGGTAGCCGTGTTGGTCTGTCATAGTCAAAACAAAATAAAAAAATTCCTTCCAGTAGCACCTTAGAGACCAACTAAGTTTGTTCTTGGTATGAGCTTTCGTGTGCATGCACACTTCTTCAGATACACTGAAACAGAAGTCACCAGACCCTTATATATAGTGAGAGGGTGGGGAGGGGTATTACTCAGAAGGGTGGTGGGAATGGGTGATAGGCTAATAGCTGTGGTAAACCTGTTGACGACTGTTAACGACTGCAATTAGTCTTACAGGAAAAAGCAAGGGGTGAGAAGGTTTAATATAAGGGTCTGGTGACTTCTGTTTCAGTGTATCAGAAGAAGTGTGCATGCACACGAAAGCTCATACCAAGAACAAACTTAGTTGGTCTCTAAGGTGCTACTGGAAGGAATTTTTTTATTTTGTTTTGGGTTCTACATAGTCACATAATAATAATAATAATAATAGTAATAATAATAATAATTTATTTGTAACCCCCCCCAATCTGGCTGCATCCCCCCAGCCACTCTGGGCGGCCTCCAACAGATATTAAAATACATTAAAATATCACAGGTTAAAAACTTCCCTAAACAGGGCTGCCTTCAGGTATTTTCTGAATGTCAGATAGTTTTTTATCTCTTTGACCTCTGAAGGGAGGGCGTTCCACAGGGCGGGAGCCACTACTGAGAAGGCCCTCTGCCTGGTTTCCTGTAGCTTTGCTTTTCATAGTGAGGGAACCGCCAGAAGGCCCTTGGCGCTGGATCTCAGTGTCCGGGCTGAACGATGGGGGTGGAGATTCTCCTTCAGGTATACAGGACCGAGGCCGTTTAGGGCTTTAAAGGTCAGCACCAACACTTTGAATTGTGCTCAGAAACGTACTGGGAGCCAATGTAGGTCTTTCAAGACCGGTGTTATATGGTCTCGGCCGCCACTCCCAGTCACCAGTCTAGCTGCCGCATTCTGGATTAATTGCAGTTTCCATGTCACCTTCAAAGGTAGCCCCATGTAGAGCGCATTGCAGTAGTCCAAGGGGGAGATAACCAGAGCATGCATCACTCTGGCGAGACAGTCTGCGGGCAGGTAGGGTCTTAGCCTGCGTACCAGATGGAGCTGGTAGACAGCCGCCCTGGACACAGAATTAACCTGCGCCTCCATGGACAGCTGTGAGTCCAAAATGACTCCCAGGCTGCACACCTGGTCCTTCAGGGGCACAGTTACCCCATTCAGGACCAGGGAGTCCCCCACACTCGCCCGCCCCCTGTCCCCCAAAAACAGTACTTCTGTCTTGTCAGGATTCAACCTCAATCTGTTAGCCGCCATCCATCCTCCAACCGCCTCCAGGCACTCACACAGGACCTTCACCGCCTCCAATCATTTCCACACAAAACCTATTTCCCAAAGTCAAGACTCATATTCAGAATACAAACATTACAGTGACACAGAGCATGTGCAGACTGCCTTTCTTGCATCACTTAGTGAATGTCAGCCAGCCTCCACAAATATGGCCTTGGGGAATCTGGCTTCCCAGGAACAGCTTCCAAACAGACTCCAGCACCTCACTCTTTTAACTAAAAGAAATCTTAGCTGATTAATTCTTAGGAATGTTAATTAATGCTGCATTAATCAATTAAATAGGTACAAATCCCTATATGAATATTAATTCTGAAGATAAAGAGTGAATGCTTTGTTTCAAATGACACCCAACATGTCACATGGGTACATCATTCCAAATCTAAGAAAAAAGAGCCGCAAAAACAAAAACAAAAAATAGCAAAAATAGCAAAAACACAGAGACTTCAGCGTAACACTCAAAACGGAGCACGTTCAGTTTCCGAAAAAAAGTTTGCAAACTGGAACACTTAATTCCAGGTTTGCAGTGCTTGGGTTCCAAGTTGTTTGCGTGCCAAGGCGTCTGAGAATCAAAGTACCACTGTATTCAAAACCACTGACCCAAAGTGTAAGCACCTGGATGAAGCCATCTCTCACCTGCTGTTCCTCCTCCTGCTTCGTGTCCTCTGCCAGGCTCAGGTGGAAACCTTTGGCCAGGGAACTGGTCTCCTTTCTGCATCCCCTCACCCAGTTCTTCATCTCCGGGGGGAGGACAGCCAGGAACTACTCCAGGATCGCCAGGTCCAGGATCTGAGTCTTGGTGTGTCTCTCTGGCTTCAGCCACAGACGGCAAAGGCGGTGGAGTCGGCTGCAAACATACAAGGAAGTGCGCTTCACTGACTGGGACCAGGAGCTCCTGGCTTAGCTAATGAAAGGAAAGCACAAAAACACACACATGGTGGGTGTCAACCTTGCATGGTTGGAGCATCTATACCACTCCTCTGGGAATAGAGGCAGCTTTATGGAGTGAGATCACTGTCCACACTGACAGACAGTAGCTCTCCAGGATTTTGGGCAGGCAGTGTCTCTCCCAGCCCTAACTGGAGATACCAAATATCTTGGAGAGCCGCTGCCAGTCCGCGCAGGCAACGCTGAGCGAGGTGAACCGACGGTCTGACTCAATATTCTTGAGTTTTTCATTAGTTGGCTGCTGGTTTGCAACGGTGTTAAAAACTTGGAAGCAGCATCCACCCAGTCCCCCAGTTCTGTCTCATCCACGCAGCAACTAGCATTGCTTGAAATATCAAATAAAACGCGCCCTATTGGAAAACGGGGGTGGGGAGAAGAGTCTCCTAACTTACGGCTTTATTTATATTTGCAAGGACGACTTCAGATTGTAAGCCTAGGCGCTGAACCACATGGATCTTACATTAGAAGAGAAAGAGACAGAGAGAGAGAGGGAGAGGGAGAGAGGGAGAAATGGAGGGAAGGAAGAAGGGAGGGAGGAAGAGGAGGAGCCTTGGTAGGATTCCTGGGAAAGTGCAAAGTGCATTTTCCCCGGGCGATCTGCCGATTACCCCTCCTGCCCTCTGCTGGCTGGAGCCGTGCAAGGTTGACTGTGTAGAAACGTTTATATATATCAGGGGTGGCCAACTCCCAACAGACTGTGATCTACTCACAGAGTTAAAAACTGGCAGTGATCTACCCCCTTTTGGGGGGTTCAGGTCAAAGTTGCTGAGCTTTTTTAAGGAAGGAAAGCCCTGTTTTTTTGGGTTCAGGTCAAAGCTGTTGAGCTTTAGGGAATCCAAAATTGTTGAGCTTCATTGGGGGAGCCAGTGATCTATCAGTGATCTATCAGAGACGTCCAGTGATCTACCAGTAGATCACGATCTACCTGTTGGACGTGCCTGATATATATAATACTGGTATAGCAGGCTTAAACGTTTCCTTATTTGAATTTACACAGCAGCAAGCGGATTGCTGACTCGTTTGCGTCCTTTTTAATAATTATGTCTTCTACCTTCCTGCCTTTTTGGTTGTTAAGCCCTTTTGTCCCTCTTAAAAGAAAAAAAAATACATATGAATCTGAATGATAACAATATAAACTATTTTACTGTCAGATTCATTGAGTACATTCATACTTAGGTTACAAAGGATATAAAGTCCTAAAAAGTCCTCCATCAGAGCATTTACTACTTAACACATCAGCAGCAGCCCAACCGTCCAACGGACCAAACAAACTGTCACATAGAGTCATTAGTCCTCTCTTTTTTGCAAGCTTTTTTTGCAGAGGACCCTCCCCGCCCCATTTTGACTCGCAGGTTCTCGAAATCCATCCCTTGGTAGCGCTTCAGTCAATATGTTTTATTTATTACATTTATATCCCCCCCCTTTTCCCCTCCAAAGGATCTCAACGCAGCGTACGCAGTTCTCTCCCTCCTCATTCCTCCCCTCCAACAACCCTGCAAGGTAGGTTAGGCAGAGAGCCGGTGCTCACCCAGTGAGCTTCATCATGGCTGATCTGAAGCCCCCACCCTGTGCGTGTTGTACGGTTTATATAATATAGTTGCAGAGTTAAACGTTTCTTATTTAAACCTGCACAACGGCAAACGGATTGCTGACTCGTTTGAGTCTTTTGTCCTTTCTTGATTGTCAATCCCTTTATTCCTCTTAAAATAAAGATACACATGAATCTGATTAATAACCAAAATAAACTAATTTGCTGACAGATTCATTCATGTACATATTTAGGTTACAAAACAAAAGATATAAACTATATAAACTGAGAGACTCCATCAAAGCATCTACAACCAGCAGCAGCAGCCTAATCTGACCAACCGACCTGACAGATTCACAGATGGCAGCTAGTCATCTCGTGGAATGTTGAATTGACTGACATATCCCACAGTGGGGATTCCTCTGTGAAGAGATATGGACACACAGAAAAACTTTCTGACAGTCAGAGCTGTTCAGTATACAAAGAAAGTATCAGGTGTTATAATAATTGTGATCAAACAAAACCAAAACTCCAAAACACCAAATTGGCTAATAAATATTGAGAAGAGTTTACTCAATCAAACATGTAAAAATGAACACATTAAGGTGCAGCGTGCAAATCCAAGTCTGTAAAAACTCAATAAACTGATGGCATAATACTGAGACTAATGATAATATCCTAGCGTAATCAAATTACACAAAAGTGTTGCAAATGGTACTGAACGCGCAAAGTCTTTTGTGAGGGAACGGTCACAGTCAGGCAAGAAAACATGGCACAGCAAGTAGAGAATCTACAATTTAATTGTATGGTGTTGTAAAAACTGCACGATGAACTGAAGAAGCTCCCGTGAAACCTGATTATATCTGGGATTCAGGTATTCAGAGCTACTTTCGCTGAGGGACGGAGAGGAGGACCTATCTGCAATTACCATCACGCATGACCATGTTTTCTTGCCTGACTGTGACCGTCAGTCTGGATTTGCACACTGCACCTTAATGTGTTCATTTTTACATGTTTGATTGAGTAAACTTTAGTCAGAGCTGTTCAGCAGTGGAAAGGATTCCCTCAGGAGGTGGTGGACTCTCCTTCGTTGGAGGTTGGACGGCCGTCTGTCATGCATGCTTTAGCTGAGATTCCTGCATTGCAGGGGGTTGGACTAGATGATCCCTGGGGTCCCTTCCAACTGCCCGTTTCTTTTAGGTCAATCTTTTTTTTTTTTTAATTAAAACAGAAAAAGGGGGGAAGCATTACAGTTGTCAAAGCAATGTTATACACGTCAAAGCAACAAACTGACACCTCACAAGCAGCTGATAAAACTTTTAAAAAAATAAATAAATAGTAGATAAAAGCAGGTGATGATTTAAAACAAAAAACTAATAAATCAATACCCCTGCAGTGCATACAATATCCAAAACATATCAGTCGGGCTGGTAAGTTTGTTATTCGTCTCTCTCTCAGGAAGGATGAGTTCAAAGTCAATTGCAAAATTTTCATATAAAAATTGATTATTATTATTTTTGCATGCTACGTCACTCGCTGCCCTTCCTTTGAGAGACCGGCGAGGCCAAGTGCCTACGGTGACCGTGGTGCTGAAAGAGTTAACGTGGCCAAAGAGCTGCGGGGGCCTAGACAAGTCGCGGGGAAACTGGGGAGCAGGAAGTGAAGGCGATCCATAGAGAAGGGTTCTTTCTTCCTGGCTTCCTTCCTGCCACGCCTCCTGCCTCCCACGTGGGGGAGGGGGTGCTGCCTTCCAAGGGTGAGCTTTAAGCTGGGGCTTCTGCATTGAAGGACAAAAGGCAGACGGGCGGGCGAGGAGGAGGAGCAGAAGCAAAGCCTTGAGATTTGGAAAACGGGAGCGGGGAGATGGGGAAGGGTCCCCTGGGTGGGTGGCGGGTGGAGGGATCCTGCAGGGGGGTGGGGGTTAAAAATGCATATATGCCTTTGCAGGTCAGGATTTGTGGGCTGTTTCTGTCACTAACCTTGCACCCATCTCTAGCTGCTCATTTTCCCCTCGCAGGTTCCCAAATCAGGTTTCTGTGTGTTTTTCTTCTTTTTTAGCGCAGCAGGCAGATGTTCAGCAGGTGAAGCGCAGAGATGTTACTACCGGTAGTTGATCCTCACCGAAAGGGCCGCTCAGGGGTAGAGCATCTGTATTGCATGCCAGGTTCAGTTCCCAGCATCTCCAGGCGGGGTTGTCCCTTGCCCCCAAACCCTCCAGAGCTGCTGCCAGTCAGTGTAGACAGTATTTAGCTTGATGGGCCAGTGGTCTGACTCCGTAGAAGGTACATTTTCAAGGAAGGGGAGATTCCTGGGTCTTTTAGCAGTTGTGCAGAAGAGGGGATTTATTTAATTTTGTTTCTAGTTCCTTGGGGGCAAGTTGCAAAGGAACAAAGGAAGCTGCCTTATACCAAGTTGCTCCATCTACCTTAGACTTGCCTACACTGACTGGCAGCAGCTCTCCAATGGTGCCATTTCTAGTCTTGCTCAAGGCAGATCCACTAAAGGGAACAGACATGACTAATCTAGGTTCATTCATTTGAGTGGATCTATTATGAGTAGAGCTTAATTTGATGCATTCCAGGGTCTCAGGCAGGGGACACCTCAGAGCAGCTGTCCTGCCTCTGAGCTGTTTGCTCCCTTCCCCTTTTAGTTGGATAGGTTTTGTTTTGAGGGTTCGATTGCTGTTGGCTTTTATGTTTTGCTTTTTTATATATTTGATGGCTGCTGTTAACGTTGAGGAAGCTGCCTTTTTCTGAATCAGGCCATTGGTCCATGCAGCTCCCAAGTGTTTAAGTTGCTTTGGGTTGCCCTGGGCAAGATAAAGTGACTGACAAATTTAATAAATCAATAAAAAGAAATAGCTCGGTATAGACTGCAGTGACTGGCAGCAGCTCTCCAGGGTTTCAGATGGGAGTCTCTCCAAGCCTTGGCACAAAAGAGCTTGTTTCACAAGTGAACAGGGAAACGGGAGGCATCATAACATTTAATGCCGGTGCTGCACATGGAGACCCATAGGTCCTATGCCAAGCACTGCCCTCCCACAAGGTTCCGGTCAGCCCCTTCTGCGTACCGGTAACTGCAACAGGGAACCCACAGTCACTTTTACATCTGATTGCCCAGTGATCTGGATGGGGAGGTGCACCTGTTGAACCCACCGTGTGTGAGGCTGTTAATAGCACAGGAGCGTTGCCAGAGAATAGAAATGCTGGTAGCTTCCTTGGGGTTTCCATGTACCACAACTTAAGAGACCGCCTTATCCCTTCTGTACCCAGCACATCGCTGCAGTCTGGAGGAAAAATTACTGCTAGTTCCAAAGATCTCAGAAGCCCTCAGAGCAGGGCTTGTAGTGTGGCTGCTCCTGTTCTGTGGAATAGCATCCCTGTCAATCTGCACTTTGGGGAACCGTGGAAGACATTTTTATTCCAACAGGTTTTCCCAGCTGGATAAATGAGTCTTCTTTGCTAGGGATTTTAGTCTTGTTATAAACCGGTATTTGTTACCTTTGTCTGTTTTTAACTGCTTTTAATTACCTTCTACGTAAATCACCATGAGAGAGGGTGGTTCAGAAGGCGATGAATAAATCAGTGACAATAATAATAGTTAGCAACTCAAAGCTTTTTCTTAAATTAAATCTGTTTTTCAAGTTGGACAGGGTTTTGGATTGCCAGTAGCCATGATAATCTAACAGGAAAGTCTGTGTGTCCGAAATTGCATTCATTGCAGGGGGTTGGACTAGATGACTCTGGGTCCTCTCCAACTCTGTAGTTTTATTATTCGTAGATGCTGAAGAAGAAGGAACAGTTAGAGATTCTGCCTTGCATGCAGAAGGTTCCAGGTTAAATCCCTGGTATGTTCAAGTACGGCTGGGATAGCCTCACCTGAAACGCAGGAGAGCTGCTGCCATAGTGCAATTGTAGCTCAGTATATAAAACAGCTTCCTATGTCCAGCTCCATTAGGCTTTTTATTGTTCTTTTTTATTACTACCATAGAATTGTTGAGTTAAAGGGACCCCCAAGGGGCAGAGGGCCTTCTCGGTAGTGGCGCCCGCCCTGTGGAACGCCCTCCCATCAGAGGCCAAAGCGATAAACAACTACCTGACATTTAGAAAATACCTGAAGGCAGCCCTGTTTAGGGAA
Source organism: Darevskia nairensis (assembly GCA_034642065.1). Lineage (NCBI taxonomy): Eukaryota > Metazoa > Chordata > Lepidosauria > Squamata > Lacertidae > Darevskia > Darevskia nairensis. The sequence continues at coordinate 154,888 of JAWWNI010001487.1, forward strand.
GTTTTTAATCTGTGATATTTTAATGTATTTTGATATTTGTTGGAAGCCGCCCAGAGTGGCTGGAGAGACCCGGCCAGATGGGCGGGGTACAAATAATAAATTTATTATTATTATTTATTATTATTATTATTATTATTATTATTATCCAGCCAAACCCCCAGCAATGCAGGGACCACAGCTAAAGGATCCCTGACAAATGGTCCTCCAACCTTTGCTTTAAAGAGAGACTGCCACCTTCCGAGGTAGTCAGGCTGCCCACAGTAGGAAACCGAGAACCGGGCTAAGCTAGGCCTGATCTGGAGAGGTGATTTTTGTTGCGCTCTTAACATTTCTAGGCCGGGAGAGGGAGAAGATGGCTGCCGTGGGAAGTGGCGCCGCGATGTCCTTAGGCCTTCACTACCAGCCAGTGCTTGAGCAAGGGCCTCGGCCCGGAGAGAGAACAGGCGAGGAGGAAGAAGACGCAGCAGGCCCCAAACCCGACAAGGACGTCAACAAAAGACCCAGGAAAAGCGTTCCGGCCAGCATGGCGGCGGAGCTCCTGCGATGGCCGGCCTCGCAGCAAGTGAAGCAGGAGCCAGGCGACGGGATCCCGCAGGGCTGGGACGGCCCCTGGCAGGAGTTCCTGAAGGCGGTTCAATCCCCGCACCCGGGCTGGGGCAACCCGCAGCTGCCCGCGGCATGGGAGGAGAGCAGCAAGGCCTTTGAGGGAGCCGCCGACGCCTGGATGTGGCCCCGAGGGGACTGGGCAGCCCGGCCCTTCCCGGGAGAGCCGCAGCCAGCCCCCCAGCACCCTCCGGAAGGCAGAGACAGGGGCGACGGAGCCAGCGGGAAGTTAAAGGCCCAGAGCTCGAGGCCGGGCCTGGTCAGCGCAGAGTCCCAGCGCCGGCGCTTCCGACAGTTCGGCTACCGGGAGGCCGAGGGTCCCCGCGAGGTCTGCGTCCGGCTGCGGGAACTGTGCCGCCAGTGGCTGGAGCCCGAGCGGCACACCAAGGAGCAGATCCTGGAGCTGCTGATCCTGGAGCAGTTCCTCACCATCCTGCCGCCCGAGATCCAGAGCTGGGTGAGGGAGTGGGGGCCGGAGACCTGCGCCCAGGCGGTGGCCCTGGCTGAGGGCTTTCTGAGGAGGCCCCGGGAGCCCAAGAGGTGGGAGCAGCAGGTGAGGCAGCTCTCCGCCCCTCGGGACTTTGGAGGGTGAGCAGAAGCAGGGAACGGGCCCCTAACCACAGCGGGGAGAGAGCATAGCTGGGGTGGAGGGAGCAGAGGCGCCACTAGACTATTCCCCCCTCCTGACCAGTTCCCCTAGTCACCGGTAGAACGTAGCCAGGAATGAAAGACAGATCCTAGTGGAGTCAGGACGTAATTCAACAGGTAAAGCTGCCACCCCCCACCCCCCCGTAAGCTGAGCGATCCCCGAACGGAGGTCCAAGGGGCAGATCACCCTGCTGGTTACCGGAATCACACAGTCCCCCTGGTCCCTTTACTGGGACACAGGCAGAAGTTCAACAAGTAGTGTCCGAATGGTTAAGTACCAGTTCAGCTTCCTTAGGCAAAAGGCACAGAGTCCAAACAACAAAAATCCTTTTCAGGTTTATTGGAAAAACTAAATAATCAATCAAATCTTTATTACGGTCCAGAGACCCAACAATTCATTACAAAACAATACACAATTTCGACAGCCCGCCTTCAGGTTACACAAGCATTTTGTTCAGACTTAGGAATAGGGATCATTGGTTCTTGCAACCACCGATAGAAACTTCGCCACTGCTAATGTTCTGTCATTTGTCCGGTCTTCCAGTAGGAACCTGACATAGTAAGCCTCTGATTTTCCCGGGAAAGGTACTAGCAAGGGTAAAATCAGTTCAGCCCTGGCTTGCTCGAATTTCACACAGTGCAGCAAAATATGTTTTATAGAGTCAATGTCTTGGGCACATGAGCATAGTCTGTCCTGGTATGGAACTCCTCTCAATCTGAAAAACTAAATAAAAGGGTTGCACATTTCAATTAACGGTTACAAACAGAAAATAAAAACGTCGTTTAATATCGCTAAACTAAAACAAAGCATACTTACAAAGCAATGCATTTCAAAGTAAAACAGGAAATCAAGATTCCATTCCCTGGCAATGCCCGCAGGCGAACCATTGCAAGATGACTGCAATTTGCATCTCTATTCCCCCAGCTATTATCCTTCAAGATCCTACACCTGGACCAATAGATGACTTAAGACCATTGTAATTTAAAGGTAAAGGGACCCCTGACCATTAGGTCCAGTCGTGTCTGACTCTGGGGTTGCGGCGCTCATCTCGCTTTATTGGCCGAGAGCCGGCGTACAGCTTCCGGGTCATGTGGCCAGCATGACTAAGCCGCTTCTGGTGAACCAGAACAGTGCACGGAAACGCCATTTACCTTCCCGCTGGAGCGGTTCCTATTTATCTACTTGCACTTTGACGTGCTTTCGAACTGCTAGGTTGGCAGGAGCTGGGACCGAGCAATGGGAGCTCACCCCGTCGCAGGGATTCGAACTGCCGACAATCTGATCAGCAAGCCCTAGGCTCTGTGGTTTAACCCACAGCACCACCTGGGTCCCAATACCATTGTAATTTACCAATAGCTAAAAAGGGAGGTTATTTTTCTTAATTGTTAGAGAATCAGGAATTCACACAGCTGCCCCTTTCTTTAATCTTAGAGTCCTTGAAGATCAAACGGACTCCTTCTTCCTTCCCAGAGATGTACCAGGCTTCTTCTAAGCTGTAAATTAGCTGATAACCCCCTGCAGCTGTGTCCAAATCTACCTTGTAAATCAAGTACCCTCCCATCAGGATGTAAGTCCCTTCACACTTTTAGAGACAGAGGTCTGCATGATAGAAACCAGACCCTCACTTTCCCAGGAGGCTGCAGTCCCGTAACGCCACAGTCCTACCTGAACCAAAGTTTAATACATAAAGAATGTCTACATTCACTACAATAGCCATTGCGGCTCATGGTAGCCACCGACAGCCGTCTCCTATCTCCAATCTGCCGAATCCTATTTTAAGGCCGGCGAAGTTGTTGGCCGCTCCTCCTCCTTGTGGCAGGGAGTTCCGCAGTTTAACTCTGCTCTGTGTGAAGAAACCTTTCCTTTAGCCTGCCTTGCGTCTTCCGCAAACCTTCTTTGTTCTCCCTTGTGGTTCTAGATCTCAAAGCCTTTTCAGGAAATGCCCAAGGCAGAGCAGGCTCCATCAGACGCGGGGCTGTGGCAGCTGTACAGGGAAGCAAAGCAGGACAGCGAGGGCAGCTCAGTGGGTAAGTGTTCCTCATGCCTGTGCAGGGGGGTGTGGCCTGGGGAAGGTTCCGAGGGCCAGTTAAAGATGTGCAGAGGGCCACATTTCCCACCCCTGCTCTTTTGGTGAGTTATGAAGCCTTCTTTAAAAAATATATAATGCCTTGCTTTTAATTTGCAATGGTATTTCTCTTTTACTGATCCCATTCTAACTGTTTTATTATATTCTCTTGTTTTTATTGTATTTTACTCTTCTTGGGAACCCCTGCAGGGTGTTAGTTTTTCATCGCCTGAGGTTAAAAACCCCCACAGCATATCAAAGCTATCATAAATAAATATAACAGGGTACCCTAACAAAACACGGCCTAGGCCTTTGCCCAGTTTCCTTATTATTATTATTATTTATTAAATTTATATACCACCCTTCATCCGAAGATCACAGGGCGGCTGACTTCCGAAAGCGTAGGGCGGGTGATATGAATGGGGAAGCAACTTGCAACCAGAACCCTCTCCATATTTTGCCAGGTGTATCTCCCCAAAAATGGCTATTGGCCACAATGGCTACGTTTTGCCATGACTCTTAAAGACAGTATGTGTCAGTGAATGCCAGTTTCTGGGCATCACGAAGGAGAGCAGCTATTGCAGTCTTATCTTAAGATCATAAAACGACAGTGGCCCATCGTGTAATCTCACAACCAGATGACCCAATGAGAAACACCTGTGTGGGACCCATTCACAAGAGCCCTCTCCCATAATGTTTAGAAGCATTACTGCCTCCAAGCCATTGATAGCATTATTCTCCATGAATTTCAATAATAATAATAATAATAATAATTTGTTATCTATACTGGCTGGTCCTCCCCAGACACTCAGGGCAGCTCTGAACAGAATATTAAAAACATGATAAAACATCAAACTTCCCTAAACAGAGCTGCCTTCACAAGTCTTCTAAAAGTCAGATAGTTGTCTATTTCCTTGACATTTGATGGGAGGGCGTTCCACAGGGTGGGTGTCACTACCAAGAAGGCCCTCTGCCTGGTTCCCTGCAACCTCACTTCTCGCAGTGAGGGAACCGCCAGAAGGCCCTCAGAGTTCGACCTCAGTGTCTGGGCTGAACGATGGGGGTGGAGAGAAATATAATATATTTTATTTCTACTATATATTTTGGAAAGTTGTTTATCCTCTACTGATCCGGACAGATTTGGATATCACAGCCAAATTTTGCACAAAATTCCCGAAATTTTTTAAATCTTTGAAAAAGAGTAGGGTGTTGTGTATGGATACCACTGGACGCCATTTTGAATCAAGATGGTGGGCTGAACCTTTCAAAAATGAAGACGCTCCAGGTATACTGGGCCAAGGCCGTTTAAGGTTTTAAAAGTGAGCACCAACAGTTTGAATTGTGCTCAGAAATGTAGTGGGAGCCAATATAGGTCTTTCAAGGACTGGTGTTATATGGTATTGGTGGCCGCTCCCAGTCACCAGTCTAGCTGCCACATTCTGGATTAGTTGCAGTTTCCGGGTCACCTTCAAAGCTAGCCTCACGTAGAGCTCATTGCAGTAGTCCAAGCGGGAGATAACCTGAGCATGCACCACTCTAGTGAGACAGTCTGCGGGCAGGTAGGGTCTCAGCCTGCGTACCAAATGGAGCTGGTAGACAGCTGCCCTGGACACAGAATTAACCTGTGCCTCCATGGACAGCTGTGAGTCCAAAATGACTCCCAGGCTGTACACCTGCTCCGTTAGGGGCACAGTTATCCTGTTCAGGACCAGGCTTCTTCTAAAGCCATCTGAGTTAATAATAATAATAATAATAATAATAAATTTTATTTATACCCCGCCCTCCCCAGCCGAAACCAGGCTCAGGGCGGCTAACACCAGTAAAAATCACAACAAAATATAAAAACCATTAATTAAAATACAGGTTAAAAATCAATTTAAAATTTAAAATACCGCTTCATTTGTAGCCCATAAAACAAAACCAAGGAGAGGAAACCATCAGACTGAGTCTGACCCGAAGGCCAGGTGGAACAGCTCTGTCTTGCAGGCCCTGCGGAAAGATGTCAAATCCCGCAGGGCCCTGGTCTCTTGTGACAGAGTGTTCCACCAAGTTGGGGCCAGTACAGAAAAAGTCCTGGCCCTAGTTGACACCAGTCTAACGGCCTTGTGGCTCGGGACCTCCAACAAGTTGTTATTTGTGGACCTTAAGGTCCTTTGCGGGGCATACCGGGAAGTTGGTGGCCACCACTTCCTCCTGTGAGGCCAAGTTCCAAAGATGAACTGTGCGCCACGTGGAGAAGTTATTTTATTTGTCCTGCATCTGTGAACATTTATGCTGGATGAGATGGGTCATTGGCTTGGTCCAGCAGCCAAGTCTCTCCTTACGTTCTATAAAGAAATCAGTTCATCATTCAGTTCTCTTGTTTGCAAGGAATGACCAATGTGTCTCTCCCTTCTCTTAATTCCCAGCAGGCGATGGGTGGGTGAGCGAGAATGAAGAGGAGAAACCTCGGCTGAGATGTTCCGAGAAAAATGGGCCTTCCGGGTCGTATGGAGAGAACACTTTCCTATGTCCAGAGCAGTTGGGCTCCTTTGAAAACCAACACAAATCAGAGAATCCACACGACGTCCCCTTGGGAGACGGGGAGTGCAAACCGGTGGCCTGTCCAGGAGTCGTCCCGAAACTCGGCGACCTGGCGGCTCAAGAGAGGATCCACAAGGACCGGAGGAGGAAAGTGTGCACCGAGTGCGGGAAAGCGTTTGGCCGGAGCTCTGACCTCCTTAAACACCGGAGAACCCACACGGGGGAAAAACCCTTCCAGTGCCTCCACTGCGGGAGAAGCTTCAGCGACCGCTCCAACCTCATCGCACACCGGAGAATCCACGCAGAAAAGAAGCTGTACCAGTGCTTGGACTGCGGCAAGAGCTTCTGCCAGAACTCGTACCTGGTCCGCCACCGGAGGACCCACACGGGCGAGAAGCCCTACAAGTGCTCGTACTGCGGCAAAGGGTTCAGCGACAGCTCGAACCTGGTGGTGCACAAGAGGACCCATACAGCGAGCGACAAGCCCTACCGCTGTCCAGATTGCGGGCGGAAGTTCAGCGAGCCCTCGCTCCTAGGCCGCCACCAGAGGATGCACGCCAAGGAGAGGCCGTACAACTGCTCGGACTGCGGGAAGACGTTCCGCCACCGCTCGGATCTGGTCCGCCACCGGAGGACCCACACAGGGGAGAAGCCATTCAAGTGCCTGGACTGCGGCAAGGGCTTCAGCCAGAGGTCTCACTGCAGCACCCACGAGAGGCGGCACACGAGGCAGAAACTGTACCCGCAGCACTTGGAGGGGGGGAAAGGCTTCGCCCCGGCCGAGATCGGACTTCCCGCAAAGGAGGAAGCTGCGGAGGCGGCTCAAAGGATCGCTACCCAGAAGGACGTGAGGGTGGGACATATGTGTGTTCTTCTCCACACCGAGTGGGGTTACTTATAGCCAGGGCTGGCGCTAGGTAATTTGACATGATGGGACTTTCCGGTTTTTGTTTTGTAAATGGCAAAGTGCATTATTACTTCAAAATGTGGCAAGCCAGTCCTGCTGTGTTTGAAGGCCTTTTCCTCTGCTCCTTCTCTTGAGTAGGCCCTGGACCTCTGCCTTCAAGCTCTGCCCTGACAGTAGCCCTGGCTTACAGTCCACCTTGTTTGTAAAAGCCCGTTTGCTTGGTACCGATTCTTAACACGCCCCGAGCGACTAGCATGGACGTTTTACGAAAATGGCTTTTCGCTGCCGTTTCCCCACAAGTTACTAACTTAGCCCATCTCCCGAGTATACTTATTACTTTGTGTTTGTGGACTACTATATTTTGCCCAATGTATCTACCGAAATTGGGATCTGACAAAGAATTCCGCCTCCTGTTGATGAGTTTGGCTTTTTTTAAAAATCAAAGCAGGTTTCTATGTCCTCATTTGTGCCAAGATAGGTTTGAAAGTTTATATGAATACACACATTTGGAGGTGTCTTGGGAGCCAAAAGAGGGGGTCGAGCGAGTGGCGCTTGAGTGGGGTTCACATCACTGGCTCTTTTCCCCCTTCAGATGACTTGGAGGATAAAGCTCCCCACTTATTCTTATTCTTGTTATGAATCAGCCCTTTACCCCAAAGTTCCAGTACAGGTTACAACCTCTAAAGACAATAATTAAAGGGAATTTAAAACAACTTACTGTCACCAAAATAAGGTGGGTCCTAACAATATGCGCAAGCAGGTAAATGCATAACTTTTCAGCCGGCCCTCCTTGACTTTGGGCGTCAGAGAGGGGGGAGGCAACCAGGTGCCTAGAAACATAGATTGCGGAGAGTTGGGTTCAAGTCCCTTTTTAGCTTGTTAAAGGAGAAATCTGAGGGCTCCCTTGGACAAAAAAACAAGGACACCAGTCAATAGGCTTGGTCTTTATTGAAGACTGTCGCACAGGACTCCCACCTGCCATCAGGTGGAACATGGTGGAAACCCAGAACAGAGGGAGACCCCAACTTTTATTAGGTTACTAATCCATAAGCTATTGGGGATGCGGTGTTTCAGTGCGCTGCTCTGGTTCGCCAGAAGCGGATTTGTCATGCTGGCCACATGACCAGGAAGCTGTACGCTGGCTCCCTCGGCCAGTAAAGCGAGATGAGCGCTGCAACCCCAGTCAGACATGACTGGACCTACTGGTCAGGGGTCCCTTTACCTTTAATCCCCAAGATACACCCCCAAAACTATATCACCCTACATCACGGATACATCAGAAAAAGGGAAGGACAGAGGAGGTAACCTGAGTATTTCCACACCTGTCCCATCCTCCTCATACCCCTCCCAGACACACATTTCCTCAAGACAAAAGGATGCCCCTTTCCTGCCCTGCAGGAGGAGGGTCCTTCACCCTTCTTTGTTCCAGTCCAAGTTGAATCCACTCCCAGCTGGTGGGTCCTTTGTGAGTGGGTGGGTCTGGCCCCCCTGGCAGACATGCTGCTACACTTAGGGGATGATGGCTGCCTTGTGAGCACACCAAATCTCCCCCTATGGTGTGGATCTGATACACGGTGGATTTTATATGAATTTATAACAGAAACACTAGAGGGAAAGAAATATCACTCAAGAGTGTGTGTGTGTGAGAGAGAGAGAGAGAGAGAGAGAGAGAGAGAGAGAGAGTCGTGCTTATGGAACTGGGAGGTTTGGGGAAATTCCTGTAACAAGCTTTAGGAATTCAGAGTCCCCTGGACCAGTTGCTGTTCCTGATACCAGTCAACCTCACAGAGCTGTTTTGGGGATAAAAAGTGGGGTGAGGGGGGAATAAGTGATGTCACCAGCACTAGGGACCCACGTTGCTAGCATCTGCTCACAACACCTTGCCATAATTTAAGCTGCATTTCCGACAGTCATAGCAGTTTGTTTCTCTGCTCCACCCACATCACTACGGTTTGAAAAGTTGCTGGTTGCAGCAATGCTTGATTTAGTGTGAATGTGCTTCTCAAACCACTTTCTTTGAACACAGGCATCTGTTTGTGAGGAAATAAGAATGCAGTTTCACAGATCAATGAAAAACAAGCTAAAATAGGTGACATAAAAGGAAAGGGGAATAGGGAGGGAAGAGGAAAGGAACAAGCTCAGATACTAGTTCTTAAATTTATAAGGACCAGTTGGGCGCACAGATTAAATAACCCTTATTGGTTTCTCTCTCTCTCTCTGCTCTGCAACCTCATGCAATATTGGCATTTGCTGAGTTCTATGTACGCCTATTCCCAGCCTGGCCTGCTTTAAAAAGGGTTCAATCTAAGCCCTGATGTCTCATCCATTGTGTCATTTAAAGTCACACTGTGTTGTGCGCCTTCAAACAGCATTGTTGAACATGCTTATTGCTCCCATTGTTTTTCTGCATTCTGACTGCCAATGCAAGAGAAATGTGTTAGGGATACAGCCAAGAACATTTGTGTGTTTGTGGGGGGCGTTGTTCATTGTAGGCAAAATGGCCACTCATGTCAATTTATACCTGGGGTTCCCAATGTGCCCCCATGCTGCCTGCCCAGGCCCTTGACCCCTCCTATTTGTAATGAGGGTTGCTTTTCTACCAGAGGATGGTGTGGAAGGGGCTGCAAAGTGGTGTGCAGGCATATAGGGACACATTTCCCCAGAGTGTCTCTGGGTCCCACATGGGGCCCATAGAGAAAGAAGATGAGACAAACAAGCTAGAGGCCACCAGCTTCCCGCTCGGGTCCAGAACATTCAAAAGCAGCTTATTGTCATGCTCCTCTCTGTGCTGCAGGGGGTTCCCTCTGAGAACTGCTGATGGCCGGATCCCCGTAGGTGAGGGCAGTGTCTCATGTGTGCATTTCTTATGTGGTGGCAGCAGCCACAACCCTTCGCTTGCCTGGTGCTGCCCACCTTTCCTGCTGCTCTCAGCGTGGTGTTGCCTGTCAGCAGTGGGGGTGGGCAGGGGGCAGGACCCCCAGCTCAGGGTGCCCGGGGCAAGGGGTGCGTGCCACCGCCAAAGAACAGGGGAAGGTGTTGGAGGGAAAGTGATAAAACCAAGCCTAAGGTGGAGGGGATCAGGGCTTATCTGCTCCTCTTGCCAAAAATATTATTATTCAAGTTGGCTCCCATGCTTCTAAAATTGTTTGCTGGAGGCTGCAGGGGGGCAACGCTGGTTTTGCTCTCTGGTCCTGCTTGCAGGTTTTCCACAAGAGGGGTCTGGGTAGCCCCTCTTGGGTGCTGGACCAAATGAGCCACTTTGGTGTCCTTCCACGGGGTGAGAGGAGGCTCACAGGGAAATGTACGATGACACGCAAAGGAGGCCAACGTCATATAGGGGATGGAGCAAGCGGAGGCGCCCCTCAGGCAGGTGAGGGGGCAGGTGTCGTTATTCCGCCATCTGCCACCACCCGTGGGAAACGCAGGAAAAGGAGAGCAGGCTGCACCGGTCAGTAGTCAGTGGCCCTGATAGTGGAGCCAGAGAGAGTCCTGCCAGGTCTTTGAGAGGGGTCAATTCCATAGGCATGTGTTGTTCCAGCTGTTCGTATCCAAGGAGAGAAATCAGATGCACCTTGTGCTGAAATGACGCTCCTTGGGGGAGCATTGTGTATTTGGGGTGGGGCTGAGGAACACAGGGAAGGTGCCCTGCGTAATGTATAGGGCAGCACAGCCCATGGGGCCCCTTCCGGAAGCTGCTGGACTGCAACTCCCATCCTCTCTGACCCCTGGCCGTGCTGGATGGGTCGGAGAGTTTTGGAGTCCAGCATTATCCAGAGGACACCCCATTTGATGCCCCTGATATGCAGAATCCAGCCTGTAAATAAGGAACATTAATGCATCAACCCTAAACATCTGGGCAGAAACCCCACTCAATGCAATGAGGTTTATTTCTGTCTAAGTGGGGAGATGGGGAGGCTGTATTTGCAGAGGGCATTTGAAGCGGACACCCTGTTCAGTTTCTTTTTCATTTTCTTCCCATCTAAGGTCTCCAGAGCAAGGAGCTATCCTGCCTGACGTGGGGGAAGGGGTTCATTTTTTAGTCATCTAGTAATTTAATGATGCAAGATTTTTTCAGCTGCATAAGGTCTTGTGGGGAGAGGAAGATTTCCTAGAATTGCAGAGTTGAGGGTCATCTAGTCCCATCCCCTGCAGGGCAGGAAACCTTTGCCCAACATGGGGCTCAGACCCACAACCCTGGGGTTAAGAGTCTCGTGCTCTGCCAAATCAAACATCTCAAAAGGAAATCGAGATTGAAAGTAAGGGAGCCCATTTGAGGAAAATATTATTTATTGGGACAGTTAAACGTGTGACTGTCTCTTTAAGAAGAAAGCGGCAGAGGGGATTATGGGGAAAGGAAAATGCAAAGCGACAGAAACCCATTTTTGTTTTGTTAATTCTGATGATTTTGACTGGAATGAATCTTCTCAAAGGGCCCTTGAAAAACTGCCCAACGTTTTCTTGGTGGGTAAATGTTTTTTATATCAGTCACTCTAAGTCTGGAGAGAAACAGCTAATGGGCCTGAGAGGCATATTTAGTCTCCTCAGGAGATACTGAGGTGGGTTTTCTTTTCCCACAGATGAAAGTAAGGGAGGAGGGTCTCTCCAGAGAACGAGGCTCCTGAGAACGTGTAGAGTTCGGCTCCTGAGTCAGCGTCAGAAAAAGACACACGTCCCCCTTCATAGTCCAGAGTCACCCGGATCCTCCTGGGCTCCTCATTCAGGGACAGAGGAGAGGAAAGAGGGGAGGTGCAGGCCCTGTACTTGCCTACAGACTTCTCCACAGCCCAGATCCCCACCTCAGGACTGAAGTCGAAATAGCCCTTTCTCCTCACAGACTTCCTGGCAACCCCCACAATCCACACTTCCCCTCTTCCCACAGTGACTTCCCAGAAATGTCTGCCTGCTGTGAATCCCTCACATCCCAACACACAAGACCAGAAGTTGAATCTCTCAGGATTGTCAGGCAGGACTTGCTCTTTGTCTCCCCTTCTCACGCTTTTCCCATCCTCGGACAGGATGAGTTCAGGATGGGCTGTGTCTGGATCCAGAGTGACATTTGCTGTTGGGGAGAAGATGAGGGAAAGAGAAGATTAGGCAGAGTCAGCCAAGAGACAGAAACAGACATCTTGTTAAAACAACAACAACCAAAACCCCCAGATTCCCCTTCAGATCAATGGGATTTCTTTGCATCACATACAAGACTGAGACTCCTTGCAGACTTTCATAAGAATAAATATCTTCCTTATTCGTTTTTTAATCAGTTTTCTTCACTTTCTTATATCCGATGTGTATTGTGCCTGCCCTCCTCTCAACCCAGACATTTTCTAAGAGGAAAAACCACCCAGTAAACCTTTTACTCATCTCTTCTGTGTTAGTGAAGGAGAAAGAGAGGAGAACTGGAGGAGGCAGGAGAGGAGAGAAGCTGCTTTCCTCTAACAATCTATGTGCTCTTTGGGGACCTCTGGGTTGGGGTAGGGGATGAGGACCCCCGTTATAATAATAAATAATACTAATAATAATAATTTAATCACATTTGCCTACTGCCCTTCATCTCTATAGGTCTGAGGGTGGTTCACAGCGTAAAAATACAACACAAAAACACATTTAGGCCTCCCCTCACTTTCGTGGGGTTTGCGTTCTGGGCCCTCATGCCCATGTGAAAATCGTGTTAAGTGGGGAGCCTGTTTATTCCTGCTCTCCATCTCTCACCCACTTGGTCTCTCCATGCCTTCCTCCCCACCATCTTGGAAGTTTAGGGCTTGCCGCCTGGGAAGAGGAGGCAGGTGGCAGGGCGATTGTACAAATGACTGCTTATTCCATGCTTCTCTTTTGGATTTAATATATAGCATAAGACTAGTTCCCTGGGGGAAAGGGGGAATTAACTCAAAAAGTTACCAGTTAGGGGCACAGACAGTCATGATAGGAAAGTGTAGGGTTGCCATGATTTGAAGAGCAAAAAAGAGGACACATATACCAACTTCTACTCTTAACCATGGATCGCTATGATGGCACTCATTTTAAATACCCCTACTCTATGTAGGCTTTCAAAGCTGTGATACCCTGCTAGTAGCAATTTTCTTAACTTTAAACAACAAAAGAATTATAATAATACATATTGCTCTTTTGCTTGCCACATGAAAGTATTTGGGCTCATGTTCACATCTTTGTGAACACAAGTGTTAAACATGTACGTATTGACTCTCCTTAAGGGCAGGGGGAAGTTAACTCTTGCCCTCCTGGACTACTCCAAGATCTTGTAGCTGAGCCAGCATCCTTTTAGTTCAGCCACAAGAGAAGGGATTTTGCTAGCTTAAGATGCTGCTCTGTTGCGATTCTCTGATCTAGGCTAGCTTAGCTGGGTGCCTTAGATCTGAGTCTAATGCACTAGAAAAAAAATTCATGGGTTCACGTAAACCAAAAAACCAACCAAACAACCTGAGACATTTTGCCAAATTTTAAAAATCTACCAGGGGAGAAATTTTAATCATGAAAATAGAGGACCCATCCGAGAAAAAGAGGACATGTGGCAGCCAGTCCTGAAAAAGGTCACATGGAGAAGAAACTCAACTGTAAGCAGAAATGAAACTCTTCCCTGTTCAGTCTGATCCTTCTGGGTAATTTATCTCCCCCCTCTTCACCTTCAAGTCCACCTTCTCTGCCTTTGTGGTATAAACAGCAGGGCTAGAGTCAAGTTGTACAGAAGAGACTCTTTACTCCCCCCCATGAAACACTAGTCCCCCCCTTCCTGTGAATTGGGTCTCCATGTGAAATTTACCTCTCTGAAGATTTCTGAATGACTGAACATCTGAGGAAGGAAAAAGAGAGGCTTAATGGGCTACACTGCAATAGCTCAAAGAAAATCTTTTTACAAAACATCACCATAACATAGCACCTGTTGTTTCCTTATTTCAAGCAAAAGATTAAATCACAGAACAAATAATTGCAAAGATGACAACTGTAGGTCTAAGTAGTGATGTTAAAGATTCTCCAAAAGTTATTCTCGAGAATTTAATATCACTAGGCCTAAGGAATTAAAACAACTAACGTGTTTAGCTGTAATTCCTGCACTGCAGGGGGTTGGACTAGATGATCCGTGGGATCCTTTCAAACTATTCCATGATTTCATGGGGAAATCAGAAATGGTAAACCATACTAGAAAATGGTGGAATGCAATCATTCAAAATCCACAAATGAAATGGGAATCTGTACTGGAGGGCTGGAGGAAGGTTTAACACAGGGGTCCCCAAACTAAGGCCCGCGGACTGGATAAGGCCCAAGGGACTTGTTTATCCGGTCTGTGGTGCCGCCCGCTGTTACCAGCGCTGCACGACTGCCCACTTCCGGGTCAGAGGAGCACTGGAAATAGCTTGTGCGCATGCGCAAGCGTTATTTCCGGTGCACATCCGGGTCGGAGGAGGCCTGTGCACATGCGTACAAGTTATTTCCGGTGCTCCTCTGACCCGGAAGTGCGCCAGAAATAGCATATGGGCGTGCCCTCCCCTGCCCTCCGGCATGCCGCGCGATAAGTTTGCTGACCACTGGTTTAACATCTGCCCCAAGTAAACTGTTGGGGAAAAGCTGTTGAAATCGAATTTCCAAGCATGCTGACAAACCAGATTGCAGAGGAAGAATCGGCAGAGCTTTGCACTGTAATTCCAAGGGTCTCGTGCAATGGAAAGTCTTCCCTCCTGGAATGGGGCTGATCTCATAAGAACTGTGGGAACTCTCAGGAGATTGGGATGGCTGAAGCCCGAGAAATGGCTGGTGAGGTTGAAACTCTGAGGAAGAGGCGGCTCAGTCGTCTCTTCTGCTGGGAGACCAGCCTGGCAGGAGGTGGAGGAAGGACTGGGTGCTTGCGGGTGCCCTTTATAATACGCTTCATGAAGGGGAAATCCAAGCAAATATCGAGAAGCCCCAAAAGAACCTCTCCAGATTGTGTGGAGGGGAAACAAAATGCAAGGGAGGTTCCCTATACAGGAGAACTTGACAAGATGGACGTTGGATTGAACCTGCAGGATTCTCCTTAAGGGCTTTTGTAAGATATTGTAAGGCTCTGAGGCTTTTTCCTACAAACAAGCAGTATATAAATTTTATGAAAGAAAGCTAAATCTATAAAATCGAGGGGGAAACCAGGATCATAGTCTATGGGCAGGAATAGAACTCAGACTGGTATGCAAGTTCTTCGCAGGGAAGAAGAAGCAGAGTTTGGATTTGATATCCCGCTTTATCACTACCCGAAGGAGTCTCAAAGCGGCTAACATTCTCCTTTCCCTTCCTCCCCCACAGCAAACCCTCTGTGAGGTGAGTGGGGCTGAGAGACTTCAAAGAAGTGTGACTAGCCTAAGGTCATGCAGCAGCTGCATGTGGAGGAGCGGAGACACGAACCTGGTTCACCAGATTACGAGTCTCCCACTCTTAACCACTGCACCACACTGGAAATTGTTCCTCCCCTGGAAATTTACCTTTCTGAATCTGTTTTCTGAATAACAGAGCATCTGAGGAAGCAAAAAAGATATAAAGTGTAAGGGCAACACTCTTCCACCTGGAATAAATCTCCATACAAAAGTAACACTTCATAACGTGGCATCCTTAAATTCAAGTACGGTGAAACCTCAGTTTTAAATCTCTCCGTTATTGTACGTTTCAGCTCCAAAAATGTCAAAAACCTGGAAGTAAGTGTTGAAAGAGCCACGCCTTGGAAATTGATCGTAATCCGGAGCGGATTACGTTTGACTTCTGAGGTTTGACTGTACAATTATTAAATAGTACAGTGGAACCTCAGAAGCCGACCACCTTTGAACTCAAAGGTTTCGGCTCCCGAATTATAGAAAATCGGAAGTGATTGTTTTTCGGAAGCCAAAAGTCTGGCACGGCTTCCGCAGCTTCTGATTGGCTGCAGGAAGCTTCTTCAGCCAATCAGAAGCCACGCCTTGGTTCTTTAACCATTTTGGGATTAGAACCGACTCCTAGAATGGATTAAATACAAGAACCAAAGTACAACTGTAGAAAAAATAATTTAAAAACAAGAAAATCATAGGAAGAATCTATGAAAATAACTAAAGCTTTAAAACTCAGCAATCATAAAGCAAGCACACAAATAGCAAAATTTAAAAAATCAGCATGACTTCTGATGGTCTCTGAACTTTGATACAGAAATTGGGCTCTACATTCTTGGATTGGAGGGGAGGCAGAGCAATAGGAATCCCGTAAAAGGAGGCAAAGTAGTGGGGTAAATTATTAAAACCAAAATTATGAAACATAAGAAAGAAGCAAAGGTTTCTGAGGAAGGCTTGTCAGAGCTCTCAGGCAAAAGGAAGCCCTTCCTCACAAACCTTCTACAAAACTTTCAGATTAACAGCAATAATTGTGCCTTTTGGGGCTCATGTGCTCTTGCTTCCATCCTCAATGTCTCCATCTCCTCTCAGGAAATCTTGAAGGCTGAAGCCCTAGATATGCCAGCTGCAGGGGGACGTCTGAGGAGGAGACGGCTCAGGCCTTGGCTCCACTGCTGAGAAACAATCCTGAGCAGGAGGCAGAGGGGGAACTGGGGGCTTCTCAATGTCCTTTGACTCCATTCAGAGCAGGAGAACCACCAAAAGAACAATCCCAGATGGTGTAGACTGGTAACCAAAAGGAAAAGGAGGTTCCGAATAGAATAGAATAGAATAGAATAGAATAGAATAGAATAGAATAGAATAGAATATAGAATATAGAATATAGAATATAGAATATAGAATATAGAATATAGAATATAGAATAGAATAGAATAGAATAGAATAGAAATTTTATTGGCCAAGTATGCTTCGACTACATTGCAATGTAAGAAAACGTACCTCATACAAACACTATTCCCCTTACGCTACAACAGCACAACAAAGGAACCCCATACCACCAACTGACCTCCCTTCCACACACAACTACAAATTCAACAGTTTGATGGCACAAGGAAAAAAACTATTCCTGTGCCTAGGCGTTTTTGTGTATTTCCTGTAATTTCCTGTTTTTGTGTTTTCCTGTAATGACGTCTGGATGGAAGTAAATCAAACAGGTAATGACCAGGATGCGAAGGATCTGCTACAATTCTCTCTGCTATCTTCCTGGCTTGAGCAGCATAAAGTGTCTCTATTGGAGGCAAACTAACACCAATTACCCTCTCTGCAATTCTTACTGCTCGTTGGAGCCTCTTTTTATCCAGCGTAGAGGCTGTGCCATACCAGACAGTAATAGAATTACAGAGAACAGTTTCAATGGTGCCTCTGTAAAATTGGATCAACGATTCTTGGGGCAAATTAAATTTTCTTTGTTGTCGCAAGAAATACAATCTCTGGTGGACCTTTTTAATAATAATATTGATGTTGCCTGACCAATTTAAGTTTCGAGAAATCATAGAGCCCAGGAACTTAAAGGACTCTACCACTACAACCATGTTACCAAGAATGGAAAGTCTAAACAGAAGCACCTGGGAGGGAAAAATCCTGACTTTGCTCTACGCTCTGGTTCAGGCTTTCTTTACAAGCTCCAGCGTCACAATATACATGGGCCATTCTGGGGAACAGGAAATGAAGGCTGGGGCACCAAGAAGGAAGGTATCCTGGGGTTACTCAATTCCATGCAAAAAGAGCCTGGCATGTTCAGTTCTGAAGAAGTAATATAATTCCCAGTTTGAAATCCTGGCAGCCAATTTTCATTACCTTTCCATTGTTTCATTGCATCCTCCACAAGTTGATTAGGATCACAGGATTCCAAGATCCTGTTCCTCAGCTCAAGAGGGAAAGGTAGTGGCTTCTCTGGACTCTCTCTTTTCTCATACCTGGTGAAAAGAAAAACAATGTCCGCCCATTGAAATCCACAATTTCTGTTAAAGGAAAGGAAAGGAAATGAGAAGAGGAAGCCGGCTGTGGGAAGCCTAGAGGGACAGGCAGGCACTGAGTGGGGAGTTTCTTCCTCACTACAGACTCCTCAGATGAGACAGATCTTCCACAGGTGCACAACCATATCAAATGATTCATCTAAAGGTCATTCAGGCCAATACAAAACAAATTATACACATTACAAAAGCAAAACCAAACCTCACAAAGGAAATAGCGCGAATTCATTGGGGAGAATTGGGGTGCTATAAGTTCCAAAGAGGGGGCCCTGCTTTTACCTGTGAGATGCTGCAGGGAGTGAGTCCTACAGTCTCTCCCCTGCAGCCCCTGGAGGGCCATGTCTGAGGTTCTTGCATCCCAGCCTCATGGAGGGATGCTAATGGGAATGAGCCAGATCCACTTACCTCTCCAAGGTGCTTCTCACATCCTAGAGGGGAAAAGAGAAGAGAATTCACTGCACACCACAGACCACACTAGGAAGACCCCCTCAGACCCTGGCCCTTGGATGTCAGTGTGCCTGGCACATGCCAAGGTTTTGGGTAGGAATGGCTGAATCAGCCAGTTTTGGTTTCTCACAGGTTTTATTTTATCCAATCTGAAATTATTAATTGTTCTGATATCAAGTTCTCCACATTTCCACATCAGTTTGCCATTATTGTTTAAAATCCTTATGAAAATCCACCAGCATTTAAGGGAATTTCACGTTTGTGGATTCAATAGAAAATTCCAACCCATCTCATGTCTTACCGGTAGATTATGATTTATTAACTTTAATTCAGTTAGAATTGTGCAATTCAGATGTAAGTAAGCATGTAGGATAATCCTACTAAGGAACTGTCCCAAATTGTCTTCCATATAAGTCTCCAAATTTCAAATTCTATTCTCCAAATGGAAATGAAAAAAGCACCTGCAGCATAAAATGCCTCCAAAGGGGAAATAAAACAGCTGAGTGTTTTTTTGGGCTGATCCACACTTCTGTTTTTCCTGTGCCCAGAAAACACAGGTCCAAGTGGTTTTGCCTTTGCCCTGCCACTTTCCCTCAGGAAAAACCTGCTCCTTAGTGCAACATCAAAGCAAATGTTAATCCGGAGAAAACCTGTCTGATGTTTGCTCTCATTCAGCAGTAAACAGTGGGTTTTCCTGGAGGAAAGGGGTGGGACAAGCAGCAGTCTGGATGGGTCCCTCTGTCTTGCTCTTTGGTCACTGTGACTGAGCACCATTTTGGGCCGATCTGGATCCATGGGGAATCAAATCAACCCAGAAGTTGTGGAGGAAACGGGAAGAGAAGCTTGGTCAAGAGACTGGCTCATGTCGGAAGGAGGCCTGAATGCATCTTCAGCGAAGCCCATCAAAGGGCAGGAAGGCAGCATTGCCAAGCAGGAAGGTATTCAGAGAAAAATCTTCAGCAAAGAGCAGAAGAACACCTCCCGTTCCATCAAGACCACAGAAGAATCTCTAGTCTGCATTCAGGTGAGTTAAGCATCCCAGGTGTCTTGGGTCTTCCTGTCCATTACAAACCTGACTAGAGGCTCCATCATCTGAGCCCCTGCACTTCTTCCATACATGAAAGGGGCACAGAAAGGATGGGAGACAGCCTTTTCCTGGAGCCTTGGGCTGTTCCTGCCACCGTCTTACCTGCAGGAGTTCACTCGCTGGCTGCTGACCCTTCTCCTCCATCTCCTGGATGATCCTCTCAAGGGAGGAGAGTTTCCTAGATAGTCTGGCCAGCTGCTCATCCCTTCTCCCTGCAACCTCCTTCTCCACCTCTTCCACATGAGTCAGCAGACGTTTCTCTTGTTCTTCCAGGAACTGGCGCAGTTCTTTGAACTTCTCCACAGTCTTCAGCCTCTCCGTTTCTGCTAATTTCTGCAAGAAAAGAGGAGGTCTGAGTGTGGAAGATGGTCAGCCTTCAAAACATCAGGAAGAGAATGATGAGAATTCCACAGGGATGGCAGTTCTGATTTTTCAGAGACATGAAACCTCCAGTGCCTAAAGAAGTAAACATTTATTTTGAGGGGAAGCCCTCTCCATAGCGGTTTCTGTTGACTTCTATTTTGCAGAGGGTACAGCCTAAAGGAAGGAGCTCTTTTTCTAGCCACGGATGTTCCCTGCATGTTTTGGGGCATGGCATAACCAGAGTTCATTATTGTTCAGAGAACATCCATGGACATAGAACACCCCTCAGTTTAGACTGAGGCCATTTAGGGGTAGGAAGGCAACAGAAACAGAGGAGGAGGAGGACCAAGTTCAGGGTTCATCCCCATAGCTCCCTCCCCTGTTTTCTTTAAAGGTTCAAAATGGCCTCGATTTCCTAAAGATGAACAAAAGCGCACATTTAGAAAGACAATTCTTTAGTAATATTTATGGTAAATCAGGATTTGGATTGAATTGCTTCCACCCTTTCAGCTCACAAGTCCTCAGGCTTCTCCTTGACTGCTATTGACATAATGAAGGACAAGGGGAAAGAAATTCAATTTAGCTGCATTCAAAGGTGAAATCACCTCATTCACTATTGCTGAAAAAATATGGAGACCAAAACAGAGCTTTGAAATTCACATCTCTTATATTTTTATGCTCGAC
Organism: Darevskia nairensis; assembly: GCA_034642065.1. Classification (NCBI taxonomy): domain Eukaryota; kingdom Metazoa; phylum Chordata; class Lepidosauria; order Squamata; family Lacertidae; genus Darevskia; species Darevskia nairensis. Next base: position 175,083 of record JAWWNI010001487.1, read on the forward strand.
CCAGCCAGGTAATAGTCACAAAAATGTATTTACAGAATAATACATAAACAGACTGATCTGGAAAAAGGAGAAATGGGGAGAAGCTGAAATGGGCAGACTTCCCCATCCCTCCTCAGTCCTGACTCGATTCTTCAAGTGCTTGTTCCCTCCCTAAAAATACAAGAGCAGCGCTTACCAGGAGGTCTTTGCATTCCTTGTCCAGGTCTGCTTGATAGGCCAGAATTTCCTCTCTCTCTTTCCTCAGAATCTCCAGGCGGAGACAGATCTCTCCCTGAAAAGAAAAGGAAAACTCAGGTTTGATTGAGACACAAAGAGAGGAGATGAATATTATGCTGGCTTCTTGCGCCCTGTGGCCTTGCTGTAATAGCAAAGTAGTTTACTGGAGGAAATAAAAGTCCAGAGGGTTTTCAACCTTTTTGGGTCCATGACTCCCTGGACCAGCTACCTTTTTTCTGTGGCACCCCTGTGGGCCTCAGGGACCCAGTTAGGTCACCCCTTGCTTACAGACTTCTATCTAGTCTTTGCAGATGCTACTCAGGTAGAGAGAAAGACTTGAACTCCCTCCTCCCAGGTGCCCTCAGGCTTCCCCTGGGCTGCTTTTTACATAATAAACAACCACCAATTAATGCCATGCCTACTTTGGACCTGAGAATTAAAAAGAAAACCTCCCAAGAAGAATCCACAGCTATTTCTCCACATCAAGATCCAGGGATCTCCTACCTTGTATTCCTCCAACGCTTCCTCCAGAGGAATCACCTCGTGGTGTTTGTGCTCCTTTGATCTGTCACAAACCACACAGATGGGGGCTTCATCCTCCTTGCAGAAGAGCTTCAGGGGCTCCTGGTGCTTCTCGCAGACCCTCCCTTTCCCCCCTCCTTCTTCCTTCCCCTCTTGAAGGCTGAGATTCTGGGCTATTTCTACGAAGTTTGCCAGGTGCCGGTTGGAGATGAGGCTCCTTCTCTGGACTCTTTCTCTGCACTGAGGGCAGGAAGCCTCTGCCTCCGATTCCCCCCAGCACTGGATCAAGCAGGATCGGCAGAAGTTGTGCCCACACTCTGGGATGCTCACTGGATCCTTGAAGTAATCCAGGCAGATGGAGCAAGTGGCTTCATCCCGGAGGCGCTGGATGTGACCCCCTGCAGCAGCCATGGCTCCCTCGCCCCAAAGAGCTGAGTTAAGTTTCGCTTTCTCTGTTTTCAGCCACTGGGAGTTTCCCTTCCTGGAAATGACTCAGTGATCACGTGAGCATTATATATATATATAAAAAAAGTCCCCAGGTCTTTGCAGTTGCTGAATGTTTTCTCCAGGAGCAGCGAATGCCTTTTGAATTGCTTCCCATGCTTTTCATTACACACAAACACACATGTACCTAGTAAGCTGTCGTATTCATACTGTAACATTTTCATTCATAGGCTTCCTTGTCATTTTTGAATTGGAGCTAATCTGCCTCTGCCCTAAATGGACGGGAGTTCTGATTTAGGAAACGGGACTGGATTCAGTGAAGAGAACTCCTAAAAGTCTGGTTGCTAATTCTAACTTCATTCGTTTTTAGCATGCTGGCAAAGAACTTAAGGTGGAAGCAGACGCTTTCAGCATTGCCAACCTGGTGCCCTCTGTTTGCTTCAGACTACAACTCCCATCCAGTGGTGGAGCATATGCCCGCCCTGCCCAGGTATAGATAAGAAATTATCCTCCTCTTCCACCTAGTTCAGTGTTGTCAGCAATGACTGGCAGCAGCTCTCCAGGATTATAGACAGGAAGCTTTTCCTGAGACGGTAGAGCATGAGACTCTTAATCACAGGGTCAAGGGTTCAAGTCCCACGTTGGGCGAGAGATTCCTGCATTGCAGGAGGTTAGACATTATTATTAATTATTATTATTATTATTATTAATACCCTTGGATGACCCTAGGGATCACTTCTGACTCTACAATTCTACAAAAAGGACAGTTCAAAATGCTGTGATAGTGGTTTAAGTGTATATTGCAGCTGGGACCTCTCACGCCAACTTAAAGAGGCATTTTAGGATCCCCCAATTCTCCTCATGGAACTATAATTCCCAGGGTGGTTAAACAATTTATCCCTTTTCCCTGGGAATTGTAGCCCTCGGAAGGGAACAGGGGTGCCGCCTAACAGCCCTCAGCACTGATAACGGAAAAATACCAGGGGGAATTTCAGCCAATGCAAATTCTCCCAACACTCCAAAGACCCGCCTAGACCTCCAAGAATCCTTGAGCAGCCAGTAGGCCTGATCCTTATTGAAGGACACCTAGCATCCCCTGGATGCTGCCCCAGAGAGAGCTCCCCCTGGACAATGGTGTGTTGGGGGTTATATCCCTTCTGCTTTGGGCAGTCCCTTTCTCAGGGTGCCTCCTCAAAACATCAGACCTTTGTCACAAGGTAAGATGGCACAACAAGTAAGGGGACTGCATTTCTTTAAAAATTCCAGTTTGTATCTGGATTGGATTTGAATTGACTCTGCCTATGTCTTGCTTTTGTTTCCATATATATAGAATTGGCTTTTAATTGCATCCATATATGCAATTTTAAAGCTGTTTTTATATACACAATCATTTTGTATATGTTTTCGGGGCATATTTAATCAGGAAAGCCTCGTGGGAACAGATCCATTTAAAAAATAATAATCAAGTGGCCCTCAATCCGATTTCATGCGGCCCTCTGCTTCGTTTCATGTTGGTGAGAAGGAGGGGGAGTAAAGACAAAAGAGAAAGGGGGCTTATCCGCCAGCACCCTACCCACCCCTTTGATGCCAACGCACCCACTTTCGATCCGGGACCCACCCACCTCAAGCAGATGCCTGCCCCACCCTAAAAGGATGTCCACCACTGACCTCCCTTGGACCATCCATAAAGGAGCAGCATAAATCAGGTGTTGGGAACCTTTGGTCCTCCAGATGCTGCTGAACTACAATTCCCATTGGCTGCAGCCAGCATGGCCAATGGCTGATGGGAGATGTAGTTCAGCAACTGCTGGAGGGCCAAATGTTTGTCCTCCCACCGTCTGTGTCAACGATCCCTCTAGACCTAATTTTGGTGAATGCTGAAGAAATACCTTTTAGCCTGGCTTTTGGGGCCTGTATATTTTAAAGGCCAGTCTTATTTTCATAACTTGTTTTGAACTGTTTTAGATATTGCATTTTAATGGTTGTAACCCAGGTAATAAATTGTTAATAATAATAATAATAATAATAGCTCCCTGCACACCCTCATGACTGTCAAAGAAAGGGAGAGGGAAAATGGGGGGCAGCAGGAGGGGAAGCAATGACCCCTCGCTTTTGGCCTCGCCCCACACCAGGCCCTTTTGGGTGGGCCTTGACACGTCAAAGGTTGCCCCCACCCCCTGAGGCACACAACCGAGACAGAAAGCACGAGACAGAAGGTTTGGAGCTTATTTATTGGGAAGGAAGGGTTTGCTGAACGTCCCTCTTGGGCTCGATCTGCCTACAGGTTGCCTCCTTGGTGGTTTTTCACAATTGCACTACGGGTCAAATGTTAAAGCGCTGAATATCCACAGAAACAAACACCCTTGGCCCAGTTACCACCTTCCAAGCAATGTTATTCCGTTCCTTACTCCGTAGCTCTTCAAAGCATCTCCTCGCACAAATACTCTTGCAGCCTTCCTCAAAAGTCAGAGCACAATGCTAAGGAATCCTCACTACAGATAAGGAAACCCCGAGGTTCAAACCACATGCTTAGTTGTTGCTGAACTACAACTCCCATCATCCCTGGCCACCGGCAATGCTTGCTGGGGCTGATGGGAGTTGTAGTTCAGAAGGATCTGAATGCGCCCCCCCCACCTGTGATAAGGGGTCCTCTTAACTACCCCTGCCTCAGCCAATCGATCTCGTCTTTCCGCTATGGGAATGGTTTCGTGCTGACCTACCTTACAGGGTTGTTGTTAACATAGTCTGGTTCACGTGTCCTGCCAAGCCAAACCATGGCTTAGCTCTGTGTTTCCCAAACTTGGGTCTCCAGCTGTTTTGGGACTGCAACTCCCATTATCCCTAGCTAGGACCGGTGGTCGGGGACGATGGGAATTGTAGTCCCAAAACAGCAGGAGACTCAAGTTGGGGAAACACTGGATTAGCTTGAATGTGTGGACTCTGGGAGAGGAGATTGCGGCCGCTTTCCTTGTCCTGTTTGACTGGCTGCTGTTCCAGACTGGAGGTTTTCAAGCAGGGGTTGGATGGCCGTCTGCCATGGATGCTTGAGTTGAGATTCCGGCATTGCAGGGGGCTGGACTAGAGGACCCTTGGGGTCCCTTCCAGCTCTATGATTCTAGGATTGTAAGCCGTAGCTTAGTTAGCACTCCATCCCAACCTGGGCTTGTGGGTCTAGCTTGTCCAAACTACAAGCCGTAAACCAGAGGCCAAACCATGGTTAATCTGAACCATGGCTACTTCAACCATGACCCCTGGTTTGGGGGGCACGCCAAGCCAAGCTCAGCTCAGCACAGCGGCAAATCACTGGGCGAGGAGTGAAGCGTCCCTGGGAGCCTATGTGGCTTGGCTTCGTGCGACGTGCAAACTAGGGTGCTGTACGAGAAGCGCTTTCGGCATTTCGAAGTCTTAAATTGGTGGGTCAGCAGCCACACACACCCCATACATTTAAAGTGCTACGATAGCACTTCAAGCAACCCTGGCTTCCCCCAAAGCATTCTGGGAGCTGTGGTTCTTTTAAGGATACCGATGAGTTGTCAGTAGACCCCTGGTCCCCCTCACAGAGCTACAATTCCCCATGGTTTAACAGTCCACCCCCCTTCACAGGGGTTTTGTTATTTCAACCCATGTGCCTATTTCGCAGCTTTGATTTTCCTGAACAATCCTTACTCCCCCCAAAAAAGTCCCTCTTCACTGGGAGTGGTAGCACTTTAAAAGGAAAAGGGGTCTCTCCCAACAACTGTCAGCCATCTTAAACTACATTAACCACAATTCTTAGGGGGGGGGAGTCATGACTGTTTAAAGTGGCATCACATTGCCTTCTCTATGTCCCCCTCCCCAAGAGATTCAGAGGGTGGCAACACGAGAAGGGCCCTTTTTGTGGTGGCTCCCCAACTGTGGAATGCTCTCCCTAGAAAGGCTCGCTAGGTGCCATCATTACATGTCTTTAGGCACCAGGCAAACACATTCCTCTTTAGCCATTAAGTAACCTATGGACTGTTAAAGCTGTTGAGGAGGGAACTGCTATCATGATCATTTTATTTTTCTACTGTCTCTTATTATGCCTTCATTATGTTTTTATCATTGATGCTCCGCAAAATGTGTCCTTAATCTTGCACACCACCCTGAGATCATAGCATCATAGAACTGTAGGGTTGGAAAAGGGACCCCGAAGGTCCTATAGTCCAACTCCCTGCAAAACAGGAATCTCAACTAAAGCATCCATTACAGGCCCACATATTATGATTTGTTAATTCAGGAAGGTGATAGTGTCAGGTTGAAACCATATGATCAAGTGAAAGCACAAGTAACAGACTGGTTACATTATTATCAAATTAATGAAGCTTTCAAAAATGACAAAAAGATAGGCTTTCAAAATGAGAGGTCCAAGTTGGAAACAGAATTAATAGAACCTAAAACGAAAAATCTTTCCAGAATGTATAATGTTTTGCTTGAGTGGCATACACAAGATGAATTAGTTAAATCTGCAATGATAGATTGGGCCAAGGACATTGGTCACAACATAATGATGGAGGACTGGGAGAGGTTATGGAAAAAAGATATTAAATTCACAGCATGTAATGCACTTAGAGAGAATATAATGAAAATGATCTATAGATGGTACCTAACCCCAGTCAAGCTGGCCAAAATCTATCATTTGAAGGACAATAAATGTTGGAAATGCAAACAGGTGGAAAGAACATTTTATCACCTATGGTGGACTTGCCCAAGAATTAAAGCCTTCTGGGAAATGATATATAATGAAATGAAAAAAGTGTTGAAAAACACATTTGTTAAGAAACCAGAGGCTTTCTTACTTGGAATAGTTAACAAGGAGATCACCAAGGAGGATAAAACTTTTTTTATGTATGGCACAACAGCAGCTAGGATGTTAATTGCAAAGAACTGGAAGACACAGGATCTACCAACAGTGGAAGATTGGCAGATGAAAATGATGGACTTTATGGAACTTGCAAAAATGACCCGGAGAGTACGCGACCAGAGGGAAGAAGCAGCGGAACTAGATTGGAGGAAATTTAAAGACTATTTAAAAACTCATTGTAAGATTTAAGCCAGGAAAAAGCTGGAAGAAATGACAGTCCACAGATTGATTAAGCAATGATTAAGGGAAATATGAATAATATATTAGAATAATTAGAAGCTAGAAGAAAAAATAAAGGCTAAATTAAAATAAGGAATAAATTAAAGATGAGAAGAAATTACTAAAAATTAGATAGATATTGAAGCGCAGTGGGGGTGGCGAGAGGAAGTCCCCCCTAGACTATGATTGGGCAGAATGAAATTAAGTAAGACTAAGTTTTTGTGTTGTGTGTATTGTATTGTGTTTGTATTTGATGTTTTGTATGTTTTGTTTTATGGTATTTTGTTGGAAATTCAATAAATATTAATTAAAAAAAATATAAAGCATCCATTACAGATGACCATCCAACCTCTGCTTAAAAACCTCCCAGGAAGGAGAGCCCAACACCGCCTGAGGTTTACCTTTTTTGATAAAGGGGTGAATGTGGCCACAGCCTCCTGTTGACAGCTTATTTCCATGCCCTCCTTAGTATTGATTGGATATGCGTGTGGCGCTGTGGTCTAAACCACTGAGTCTCTTGGGCTTGCTGATCAGAAGGTTAGCAGTTTGAATCCCCGCGACGGGGTGAGCTCCCGTTGCTCTGTCCTACCTACTGCCAACAAAGCAGTTTGAAAGCATACCAGTGCAAGTAGATAAATAGGTACCGCTGTGACAGGAAGGGAAACGGCGTTTCCGTGCGCTTTGGTTTGTCATGGTGTTCCTTTGTGCCAGAAGCGGTTTAGTCATGCTGGCCACATGACCCGGAAAGCTGCCTGTGGACAAACGCCATCTCCCTCGCCCTGAAAGTGAGATGAGCGCCGCAACCCCTTAGTCGCCTTTGACTGGACTTAACCATCCGGGGGTCCTTTTTACCCAGCATTGATTTCCTCTTTACATAAACTCTCTCTCTCTCTTTCTTGAGAGAGAGCCAGTGTGGTGTAGTGGTTAAGAGCGGTAGACTCATAATCTGGTGAACCGGGTTCGCATCTCCGCTCCTCCACATGCAGCTGCTGGGTGACTTTGGGCTAGTCACACTTCTCTGAAGTCTCTCAGCCCCACTCACCTCACAGAGTGTTTGTTGTGGGAGAGGAAGGGAAAGGAGATTGTTAGCCGCTTTGAGACTCTTTCGGGTAGTGATAAAGCGGGATATCAAATCCCATGGCTGTCAACCTTCCCCTTCCAGTGCTACGTTTTCCTCGCCGTGTGGATTTTTAGGTGCGTGATGAGCGTCGAGCGGAGGCGGAAGCACTTGGTGCACTCGGAGCACTCGTACGGCTACTCCCCCGTGTGGATCCTCAGGTGCCTGGCCAGGAGGGTGCTGACCCCAAAAGTCTTCCCGCACTCCAGGCACTTGTAGGGCTTCTCCCCAGTGTGGACGCGGCGGTGCGTGATAACCTGCGAGCTGTTGCAGAAGCGCTTCCCACAGTCTGGGCACTGGTAGGGCTTCTCCCCCGTGTGGGCCCTCTCGTGCCGGATGAGGTCCGAGCTGATGCTGAAGCCCTTGCCGCAGTAGGAGCACTTGAAGGGCTTGAGGCCCGTGTGGATCTTCTGGTGGTTCTTGAGGTGCGAGCGCTGGCGGAAGCTCTGCCCGCACTCGGCACACTGGTAGGGCTTCTCCCCCGAGTGGGTCCTCTGGTGCTCAAGGAGCTGCGTGGTCACCGGGAAGCTCTTCCCGCAGGCCTGGCACTGGTAGGGCTTCTCGCCCGTGTGGGTCCTCTGGTGAACCACCAGCGTGGACTTGGAGCGGAAGCTGCGCCCGCAGTGGGGGCACTTGTAGGGCTTCTCCCCCGTGTGCACCCTCTCGTGGGCCAGCAGGCCCGTCCGGCGGCTAAAGCTCTTCCCGCAAACACCGCAGGTCGTCTCCCACTTGCCTCGGGGAGATTTCAGCTGGCTCACGGGTTCACCAAGGTGGGCAGAGGCTTCTCCGCAAGCGACGCTCTCCTCTGGGCCCTTTCCCATCTTCCTGTTGGGTCCAGGCTGCATCGAAGGAGCATCTTCTTCCTCCTCTGTTGCTGCTAGGGGACACCTTCCTTCCCCCTTGCCTGGCAGCTCCACCGGCTCTGCAATTTTCACCTGTGAATCCTCCATTTCTCTCGTCTGTCCGTCACCTGGGAGCAAAATAAATAAAATAAATAAATAATCTTTAATACGGTCAAAGACCAGCAAGAAAATTATACAATCCAATTCATGGAATTGGTATTTACTTAATAAAATTACAATTTAAAATTTGCAGATTTACAAATTTACAATATTTTTTTATAGATGGGTCTTAGCCACCTATCGACATTCAACTAGGATATCAGTCACTGGTATTTGCTGCCATCACTGTTCGTCTTACTCTTGTTGCTATATAGCAAAATTTTGCAACAATCCTGGTGGTCTCTGTATCTTTATCAGCTAGAAGGTATCTAGTGTAAACTTCCTCTGATCGACCAGGCAGTTTCACCAAAAGCGGTTCGGTCAGTTCTTTTCTTGAGTCCCGATACAGTGGGCAGTATAGCAGAACGTGCCCAGTGGATTCAATCTCATTGCCATCACAGGGGCATAATTTAATATAATAATTTATTATTTATACCCCACTCATCTGGCTGGGTTTCCCCAGTCACTCTGGGCGGCTCCCAACAGAATATTAAAAACCCTATAAAACATCAAACTTTCAAAACTTCCCTAAAGTTTCAAAACTTCCAGGGTAGCCTTCAGAGAACTAAGAGAGGTCCGTTTGGGAAACTGTTTCCCGCTCGTAGCCTCGTACGCAGGGCTGCTCAGGGATTCTTATAAACAAACACATAAAACCTGTTCCATGTTTAAACCACGGGTTAAAATCAGTGCAGTTATGAAACGTTTGTGGTGCCATCTTTAATCAAAATGGCACCCGGTGGTCTGCAAGGATAGATGGAAACCTCCTCCTTGATCTCAGGAACAATCGCGGGAAATTTGGTTGAAAATGTCAAGCAATGCTAAATGATATAAATTATAAAAATATTAATTAATCTATATATATATAAATGTTCCCACTGTGCGTTTGTCCGAAACACCCTTGCTGCGTAACCGCTGGATCAAATCGCATCAAATTTGGACACAGCGTTCCATTACCATCTCAAAGTAATCTGGCATAATAAAAATTCAGAAAAACCACACCTGTCATACCTAAAATAAAGTTTAAACGCAAAAAAACTGTGGCAGGCATTATACATCACCACCAGAAGCTCTGAAGACACCAGCAGCATCCAATAGAAAGGCAGATCGCGTGCTGTCACCACCAAAAGCTCTGAAGGGTGGCGCCAAATAATGACGTCATCAACCGAGCAACTGAAACCACCAAGGCGGCCATTACCAGACAACCCACAGAGCCATTACCAGACAAAGGCAAACGGCCAAACCCAGAGCCACAGCCACAGGCCGCAACCCAAAAACACTCCCCCCTCGCAAACGCTCCCACAACAATCAACTCAACTAGCCCAAACCCTCAGCTGCAAAAACCCACAGAGTCAGACCAGGGCCAAGGAATTGATACAGGGCAGAAGCCTTGGCTCGCATTTACATACTAGCCCCAGCCAAGGCCGACAGACTAGGCCTCGCCTCTACTTTACAGCCTACAGACTAGGCCTCGGCTCTACTTTACAGACTAGGCTTTGGCTCCACTTTACAGCCTACAGACTAGGCCTCGGCTCTACTTTACAGACTAGGCCTCGGCTCCACTTTACAGCCTACAGACTAGGCCTCAGCTCTACTTTACAGCCTACAGCCTAGGCCTCGGCTCTACTTTACAGACTAGGCCTTGGCTCCACTTTACAGCCTACAGACTGGACCTCGGCTCTACTTTACAGACTATCCCGAGTGGAGCCGGGTGGGGGGTGGGGGGAGGAGGGGCCTGAATAGGTCATGGGCTGACCCAATGTGGGGGAAGTCACTGGGATGACTCGGGGGAGGGGGGACGGGATACCTCATGGGTCACTACAGGATGGGAGGAATCACAGGGATGAGACAACAACGGGAGGGAGGACAAAACCCATAGCCCGGGGGGGGGGACACATCCTCCCTCTTTAAGGACCCTGAGTCAGGCACAGCAAGGTGTGCCCGGGCCAGCTAGTATATAATAAAACCGCAAGTCAATCGTGATGAGTAATTTTTATGCAATTTTACACACATTTCGCGTAGCAAGCAAAACTGAATTACATTAATCCCACCAAAATATCTTTTGAAGCCCTAAGTCATGTTACAACTTTTTAGCACCCCTCATTTTGGGGGGGATTTGAAGCTGGAAAATTCAGCGTGCCTTATCGGCACACCTACCCATGCAGTTGCCACCCCTGCTGACCTCCTGCTTGACCTCTGCACCAGGCTGCGTCTCTCCGGTCTGTGAAGGAGCCTGATCAGCTTCAAGGGGATTCACAGGCCTCTCCTGCTGGCAAACCCCCTGGAAAAAAGAGAAGCGAGGATTTCCATCACAGGGCCAATGAGGATCTGGTGTTCAGAAGCATTGCTGCCTCCTCTATAAATACATCTTTTAAAAACTGATTTTATGGACCCTCCAGACTGGTGTATTTGCATTTAAAGCACAGGACTCTCCCCACCCCCCAGAATTCCCCCCTCACAGGGCTACAGTTACCAGCACTCTTGACAAACTACAGTTCCCAGGATTCTTCAGGAGAAGTCCTGTGCTTGAAACAGGAGTAGAAGAAGAAGAGTTTGGATTTGATATCCCACTTTATCACTACCCGAAGGAGTCTCAAAGCGGCTCACATTCTCCTTTCCCTTCCTCCCCCACAACAATAACTCTGTGAGGTGAGTGGAGTTGAGAGACTTCAGAGAAGTGTGACTAGCCCAAGGTCACCCAGCAGCTGCATGTGGAGGAGCGGAGACGCGAACCCGGTTCACCAGATTACCAGAATGCCCACACATAATTCCCAATTTACAAGCTGTTTTGCTGCCCCAATGTCACTGTGCTATTGCTGACTGGAAGGGACGCTCCTGCACTACAACGCAAAAATAAAATAAAATGCAGTTTTAAAAAGCGTTAACGGATTTATTAAGGGAGTTACAGGACGTGCGTGGATTGGAAAGTACGCAGCATGTTCACCCGCAAAACATTTCCAGGTGCAAGCGGTAATCTTGCTTTCAGGCCGAGGGAGACGGCGTTTGTCCACAGACAGCTTTCCGGGTCATATGGCCAGCAGGACTAAACCGCTTCTGGTGCAACAGAACACCAGAGCGCAAGGAAATGCCCTTTACCTTCCCATCACAGCAGTTCCTATTTATCCACTTGTGCTGGCATGCTTTCGAACTACTAGGTTGGCAGGAGCTGGGGCAGAGCCAGTGCTTTTTTTCTGGGGGGTACGCAGGGGTACGCATACCCCTAAACATTTTGGGAATCTAAGTTTAGCCTCATTGAGGGGCAGTATTTCAACGAGTAGGAAAGTGAGAGTATCCCTAAACATTTTTTTAGGACAAAAGCATGGAACAGAGCAATGGGAGCTCACCCCATCACAGGGATTCAAACCGCCGACCTTCTGATCGGCAAGCCCAAGAGGCTCAGTAGTTTATACCACAGCACCACCCTTAAGGCGGATTGTGTGTCACCACCCCAATACCTTCCAGAGCACAAATCATCATGAATCATAGCTGTCAACTTTTGGATTTGAAAATAAGGGGTGCCGCGAGGGCGGTGCAATGGCGCCAAGTAGCCTCGCCACCCTGCGCTCTAGAGGCTGCGTGCGAACGGGTGAGTGAAAGAGCGAGCGCGTAGACGGCAGACAGGCTGTCTGTCTGGTTGGGCGTGAGGGTCTGGCTGCACAAGGCATGCAAGCTCCGCCCCCAGTCAGTTTCAGACTCCTTATTAGCAGCCGAGCAACACAGCTGAGGAGCCTCCCTGGCTGGCAGGGAGGGAGAGGAGCTGCTTCCTTTGAAATCCGTGAAATTTAAGGGATATCAACAATTCGGGATAGCAGTGGGAAACGGCACTGGAATAAGGGAGTTTCCCGCGAAAAAAGGGACAGCTACGTCATGAATGCATAAGAAAAGAACTTCCTGCAGGCACAGGCGGTGCGCTACCAGTGAGTTACGTCTCCAAGATGCATCTATGGGGAAGTGATTAATCAGCGGAAATAAATACATCTGGGAGCAGCCAACTCTCCGCTCTGTTTCTCCATTTTCTAAAGTCTCATCCAGGACAGATCTGACCTCACCTGCTCCCTGCAACTCCCAGCTTCCCATTGTCCCTGCAGGAAACCCTCTGCCAGGGCCACCGCCCGTGCACAGCTCTCGGGCCCTCCTCTCTTCACCCAGGTCTGGATCTCCGGCGGCAGGATGGCCAGGAACTGCTCCAGGATCAGCAGCTCCAGGATCTGCTCCTTGCTCTGCCTCTCCGGCTTCAGCCACCGGTGGCAAAGGTACCAGAGCTGGCTGCACACTTCCCGTGGTCCCTCGACCTCCTGGTAGCGGAACTGGCGGAAGTTCAGCCGCTGTACCTCCATGGCGACAGCACCCTTTCCTGAGGGATTCCCCCATGGGTCTGTGTAGCCCACCTCAGAGTCCAAGCAGCCGGAGGCCGGTTTGGCTTCCCTACTGAGTCGTGTGGCCTGTTCTCCACTCGGATCGACCAGCCCATCCAAGGCAGGCAGGCAAGACTTTGTGACAGCGCACTGGCCGCCCATGACTCCCACGTCTACTGTTGGGTTGGGGGAAGGGGGAGCTGCTGTGCCCTCTTCCCCCGACAGCTTGTGGTAGGCATGGGAGTCTGAGTCTCGGGTGGGCGGCACGCCGAATGTCACCTTCCTCAGGGATGACACCCACGACACCTTCCTCCACCAGTGCTCTCATCATCCCTGGCCAGTACATCTGCAGGTATGGTTGGCAAGGCCCCCTACCTGAAGACCCTGCAGAGCAGCTGCCAGTCAGTGGAGGCAATATTGACCTCGATGGACCAATGGGCTGGCCTGGCAGAAGGCACCATCTGTGGTGTGGCAGACAAGTTATGGAGCTTCTTCCCTCAATAGGAATGCCTGGGGCGATCTTGGCTACTATTATTAATCCGTATTAATACACAGTGTGACGTCTTCCTATATTCCTGATAAAGTGTTGTCCCTTGCAATGGCTGAAAAACCTGGAGGGTTTTAACAGAGGATTAGATAAAATTCCTGGAGGATAAGACTTTGGATGCTTATATGCTCTGCCTCCGTGGTTTGAAACTGTAATGTTCCTGAATAGCAGTTGCTGGAGACTAGAAGGGGAGGGGCTCCTGTGCTCAGGTTCTCCTCAGGGGTTTCCCACAGACATAATGTTTAAAAAATGTTTTTGGTTTCACCATCACCTGCAGGTAAAAGGAGAGAGATCAAGAGGGAGAAATCCCACCAAGGGGGAGTTGTTTCCTTAGGTTAATATCCCTATTAGCTGAGATTCCAGGTCAAAAGCATGAGTCCAAAGGACATCAGGGAGCAAACGAACACAGCCATCTCCCAGAAGTCCAGTTCCCTTTAGTGAAAGCCCAGTGCACTTTGGAGCAGAAAAGCCCTTCTCCTCAAATCATGGGAGGAACAACCAGCACAGTTTGGGTCCTGGGGAGGCTGAATGCCGAAGGATATCCCTACGAAGCTGAACACTAGAGGAGGCACATGGGAGAGGAACTGTGTGAATGGTCTGAGGGCGAGAAGCCCTTTCCCCAGGGAGAGATCTGGGTGTGCCATCAGAGAGGCCTCCTGGAAGAGAAACCATACGAGTGTCCCGAGTGCGCAACGAGGTTCAGTTGCATCGGAGGATCCACTCTGAGCAGAAAGCGCACAAGCGCTTTGTGAGAGGTCTGTAACGTCTCCTCGAGAGTAACCAGGCGAAGCACCTTGTTTGCTAAGCTAATAGCTTTATTTACAGCATCAGACATCAGAGCATTTATAGTTCCTGTGGGTGTGGGGCTCTGGCAGCATCCCAGAGCCCCACCTGTTCCCCTGGTGGTTGCAGGGCTCTGGCATCATCCCAGAGCCCGCGCTCCACTTCCTGTGGGCTTGGGGCTCTAGCAACATCCCAGAGCCCCTCCTCCTCCTGGTGCGCTTGCGTTACTTCTTCCCCACTGTTTTCTTCCTTTTGACTTTCCTGTGACTCACTCTCCGATCTTATCTCCCTTTTGTCCCTCCAGTGGCTTCTCCCTGCCAGCTCGGCTTTGGGAATGGGGCAGTCCCTGACATCCACCCCCCCTTCCAAGCCCCCCTTCCCCCCCTGTGAGGGGGTCTCCTGCTGGAAGAGCTCGCTGCCACTCTCCACTGTGGGGTTGAACAGTTTGCCCCAGTCACTGCCTCCCCCCTCGGGCGAAGAAGGGAATCCCAGGAAAATCATGTCGTCATCATCCTCTGAGGACTCGAACACCGCCTCCCAATCCTCCCTGGCCAGGGGCGGGGAAGGACTGTGTGACCTCCCGTCCCCCTCCCCTGCTGTTGGGTACCCTGCACTGTCATCAGACGGTGGAAAGCCCCAAAAGTCTCCCTCTTCTTCGTCCGTGGGTTGGAAAACGTCTCTCAGTTGCCAGCAGTACGGCTTGGGCTTCTCTGGGAATAGTTCATGAAATTCCCAGACCAGTATTTTGCTGTTGATCGCTTCCGCTGGAATCCATGCATTCTTGGTCGCCGGCTCCCCCTCCCAAGCTACCAAATACTGCAGTTCTTCCCCTTTCCACCTGGAATCCAAGATTTCCGTGACCTCATTAAACAGATCGGGATCTATCATCGGTGTCCCCTGTGAGCTCTGCTGGGTGCCCTGTTGGTACCTGTGCGGTTCTCTGTACCTGGAAAGGAGAGACCTGTGGAACACTGGGTGGATTCTCATGTCATCTGGCAACAGTAAGCGGAAGGCCACTGGGTTTATCTGCTGTACCACCTCAAACGGTCCTAACCTGCGCTGTTCCAGCTTCCTGCACCTGCCTCGGAGGGGCATTCCTTGGGTGGACAGCCATACTAGGTCTCCCACTCGGATTTCCTCCCCTTCCCTCCTGTGCTGGTCTGCAGCCTTCTTATAGGCTGCCTTTGCCTTCTCCAGGTTGTCCTGAAGCAATTGGTGTAGGGCTGCCAGTTCCTCCGCAAACTCCTCCGCCGCTGGCACATCCAACCCCCCCGCTTCCTCCTCCCTCCCCGGTAAGGCCCTCGGGTTGGTGCAATAATTGGCCTGGAACGGAGACATGCCCGCTGACACCTGCTGTGCATTGTTGTAAGAAAACTCTGCCAAAGGCAGTTTGTCGCTCCAATCATTGTGTTGCTGTGAAGCATAACAGCGTAAGTATTGCTGCAAAATGGAATTAGCACGTTCTGCTTGCCCGTTAGTCTGGGGGTGCCTCGCTGAGGACAGACTAACCTGCACCTGTAAGAGTTGCATGAGCTTGCGCCAGAAGCACGAGGTAAACTGAACTCCACGATCTGAAACAACTCTTGATGGCATCCCGTGCAGGCGGAAGACGTGTTGTACAAACAGCTTGGCCGTCTCCTCCGCCGACACCACTTTGGGACAGGCAATGAAATGGGCCATTTTGGTCAGCAAGTCTACTACGACCAGCACTGCAGTCTTCCCCTTGGATGGGGGAAGGTCCGTGACAAAGTCTAGGGATATCGCCTCCCAGGGTTTGCTGGGGTTGGGAGAGGCTCCAACAGCCCCGCGGGCGCCACCCTCTCCCCCTTGGCTCTTTGGCATACCTCGCACCCTCTGACATATTCCTTGACCTCCTGTCTGACTTCAGGCCACCAGAATTCTCTTGTGACCAGTATCATGGTTTTGAATTGTCCAAAGTGCCCTGCTGTGGGGTTGCCATGGAGCTGTCTGAGTACTTTGGCCCTCAGTTCCTCCCCCGGAACATACAGTGCCCCTTTATAAAGCAGCAGCCCCTCCTTTTCCTCAAACCCCACTCCCTTGAGCCCCCCTTCTCTGAGTTCCCTCAGTTTGTTCTGGGCAAAGTCGTCGGCCTGGGTGAGGCGCAATAGCTCTTCCCGCCCCCCCCAGTGTGGCTCCACACCTCCATTGGTCAGGCCTGAAAATGGCCCTTGCCACCGGAGGTCCCTCTTCCTCCAAGTACTCTGGCTTTCTGGATAGAGCGTCTGCTCTGACGTTCTCCTTGCCTGGTACATACTGGATGTGGAAGTTGAAGTCTGCGAAGAACTCTGCCCATCGCATTTGGCGCTGGTTGAGGACTCTGGCCGTGCGCCAGTATTCCAGGTTCTTGTGGTCCGTGTGTGCCTGGATCTGGTGCTGAGCGCCCACCAGGAAGTGGCGCCAGTGCTTGAACGCTGCTACTACTGCCAACAGTTCCTTGTCCCAAATGGTGTAGTTGGACTCTGAGGTGCTCAACTTCCTGGAATAGAATGCACACGGTCTCCACTCCTGTGCAGGGTCTTGTTGGAGCAGCACCGCTCCAATGGCCCTGTCCGAAGAGTCCGTCTCTATTCTGATGGGCTTGCAGGGGTTCACATGCAACAGCTGTTCCTCTGACGCAAAAACTGCCTTGAGGGTGTCAAATGCGCGCTGAGCCTCTGCTGTCCACAGGAACTTCTTCTTACCCCTCAGGCAATCCATGATTGGGGCCGTCATGTGTGCGAATCCCGCGACGAACTTCCGGTAGAAGTTTGCGAAACCCAAGAAACATTGTACGTCCTTCTTGGTTCTGGGGCTTTTCCATTGCAGGATTGCCTCTACCTTGTCCGTGTCCATGGCGATTCCCGTGTCTGACAGGCGGTATCCCAAAAAGTCCACCTCTGTGGCGTGGAATTGGCATTTCTCCAGTTTGACACACAGCTGGTGTTCCTGGAGCTTCTGCAGCACCTCCCTGACGTGTTCCTCGTGTTCCTCAGGGTTCTGGGAGTACACCAGAATGTCATCTAAATACACCACCACGTGCTTGAACAGGAGGGGTCCCAACACGTGGTGCATGAACGCCTGAAAGCATTGGCTGCCCGCCTGTAGTCCAAAAGGCATCACTGTGCTGGTTCCGTGGGGTATCCAGGAAGCGAGGTCGTAGTCCAGTCCGAGGTCAGAGGTACGTGAAGGCAGTCCGAATAAACAGGAGCAGGGTACAGGGCAAGGAGTCCGGCGAGGTCAGGAACGGAAGGACAAACAGGGAACCAAGGCAGGTCAAGAGCTCAGGCAGAACAACCGGGCAGGGAGCAAGCAGAACTCTCCAGCAACGATGTTGCTCCTGCGACTTGGGCCTGGGACTGGCCGGCTTTTATCTGTCCCGAGGTGAAGGGCGGCTCCGCTCCCCAGGTGACTCGCCTCTCCTGGCTTGGAGGCGAGCACTCCTCCTGCGGACACTTAGTTCCCTTCGCCTCTCTGCCCTGAGCCTTTGCAGCTCAGGAGAAGCTGGAGGGTTACCGGACCCAGAGGCAACCTCAGCTTCCCCTGACTGGGTGGGGAGTGGGGCACCTGTAGGCAGTAAGTCCTCCATCCCATTAGGAGCCAGATCAACCTCAGCCGAAGCCTGCACCTGAGGATCCAGCACAGGTGAGTCCCCTTGAGACTCAGGCCCCAGCCCTGGCTCTACTGGTTCTGAGGGCAGTGAATCCTGTGCAGGCTGGGATCCCTCAGGTTCAGCGTCTGAGTCTGACTCCCAGGCCATCACAATCACCAGGTACTCATAGGCCCCCAGGGGTGTAAACATGGTGGTCTTCCACTCATCCCCCTCTCTGATTCTTATCAGGTTGTAGGCACCCCTCAGATCCAGCTTGGTGAAAATCCTGCCCTTGCGCACTGCGGCCAGCAGGTCATCAATTCAAGGCATGGGAAACGTAATCGGTAAGGTGACGGAATTGAGAATTCTGTAGTCACAAACAAGGCGTTTTTGAGGCGTGTCTTTCTTGTCCACCCAGAACACGGGACTGCCCCCTACTGCCTTGCTTTCGTGGATGAAGCCTCTGGCCAAGTTTTTCTCAATAAAGTCTTTCAATGCGTCCAACTCCTGATCCGACATCGCATACAGCTTGCCGGGTGGCAGCTGTGCTCCCGGAACCAGGTTGATCTGGCAGTCGTAGGGGCGGTGGGGGGGGGCAGCTTGTCCGCCTCCCTCTCATTGAACACGTCCCTGAACTCTGCATAGCGAGCTGGAAGCGTCACCTTCCCTGCCTGCATCATTGCTGCCTCAGCGTGTGCTTTGGGAGCCGTCTGCTCCAAGCAATGTTCCATGCAGTAGGCAGATCCAAACGTCAGAGAACGCTGATGCCAACTCACGACTGGGTCATGTCTGTCCAGCCACCCCATCCCCAGTATGATGGGGGGGGGCCTGCCAGTGTGGTCACGTGGAAAGCCAGCACCTCCGAGTGCCTTCCCACCGTCATCCTCATGGGTGGGGTACTTTGCGTGACCGCCCCTCCTTTCAACTCCCTCCCATCAATGGTGGTAACCTGCAGAGGGAGGGCTAGCGGCAGGAGATGCAGCTGGTGTTCTAGAGCAAAGTCTATGCCCAAAAAGTCTGCCGACGCCCCCGAGTCTACTAAGGCTGGGACCTGCAGGGTGAATCCATTTGGCAGCTCTAGGGTGACGCCTAACACGATTCCAGGCTTGGGCGGGTTGGGGGGAGGCTGTGAGGGTGGGCTGGGCGGGGGACGTTTTACTGCTTCTCTCCCTGGCTGGCTGTCCCCTTGTCTTGCCGCCAGGCACTGCCATTTCCCGAGACCGCAGCTTCCTCCTCCCTTTCTCCGACCACCATCCCCGTCATCCCTTGCCGCGCCTTCTTCTGGTCACATGACTTCGCAAAATGCCCCATCTTGTGACACAAAAAGCAGCGTTTGGAGGTTTTCCCGCCCTGCGCGTCACCCCCCTTGGCAACCGTTGCATTTGAAAATGGGCGGGCGCGAACTCCTCCCAGTTCCATGGGCGTTTCTTGTTGGGGTTTTGTCAAAGCGCCAGCCGGCTTCTCTGACAGATTTGGAAAGCGAAAGTTGAACCATTTTCCCGCCTTCCCTTCCCGCTTGTCTTTGTCTGTGAGTTCTAGGCGCACCCCAATCGCCAACGCTGCCTGAGTTAGCTGATCCATGTCATCCAGCGGACCCGCCCTGGCCAGCGCGTCCTTAACTTCATCAGACAGACCTAATTTAAACAGTGCTCTCATTGGCGCTGATCCTATGTCCCAATCCAAATGATGGACGAGAAGCGCGAACTTCCCCCAGTACTCTCGGACACTCATAGATCCTTGCCTAAGCAGCAAGAGTTCCTGCGCCTCAATTTCCTGCTCAGTTCGGCTTGTATACATAATGTCCATGCCCTGGAAGAACGCCTTCACATTGCTTAGGGCTCCATGCTTCCCCACGATGAGGGGACAAACCCAATCACGCGCTGGCCCCTCCAGATGAGAAATCACAAAGCCCACCCTGTTCAGCTTCTGATGCAAAATCACCTTTCTGCAGTTCTAAAGCGTACATTTCAGTCTTAAATCCCAGATAATTTTCCGGCTTCCCATGAAATTTGCTGACAAGCGTGGGCATCTTCCTGCCCACCTGCGCTGGCCTTCCCTGCCCTACATGCAAACGTGCCTCTTCGAGTATGCCCTGAACAATTTGGTACATTACTTCCAGCTCACGGGCTCTGTTCTCCCAGTTGGGGGCTCCTCCTCCGCTTGCACCTCGGGCAGACTGGCTCTGCGCTCCTTCCACGTCGGCGGCGCTTATGATGCCGCTGCTGTGCCTCTCGAGAACACGGTGACTCCCGGAATGCTGTGAGGGGTCTGTAAGGTCTCCTCGAGAGTAACCAGGCGAAGCACCTTGTTTGCTAAGCTAATAGCTTTATTTACAGCATCAGACATCAGAGCATTTATAGTTCATGACCACTCGAATCCGTAGCAGATTCCGGGAGTGGGGTTTCCCGACTCCGCCAACACAGGAGCTTCGGCAGGCAGAAACGCCTCTTGGCTTCCTTCTGCTTCCGCCCCCTCCTTAGTTGTGGGGTGACACTGGGCACTTCCCCCCTTTCTCCCTCCGTACCACTGGGTGTTGCTGGGGCTTCAGTCACCTCCTGAAGCCCCTGTTCCCTCCCGTGCGCTGTTGCTTCCTGTCCTCCACCTTCCTGTGGGTGTGGGGCTCTGGCAGCATCCCAGAGCCCCACCTGTTCCCCTGGTGGTTGCAGGGCTCTGGCATCATCCCAGAGCCTGCGCCCCACTTCCTGTGGGCTTGGGGCTCTAGCAACATCCCAGAGCCCCTCCTCCTCCTGGTGCGCTTGCGTTACTTCTTCCCCACTGTTTTCTTCCTCTTGACTTCCCTGTGACTCACTCTCCGATCTTATCTCCCTTTTGTCCCTCCAGTGGCTTCTCCCTGCCAGCTCGGCTTTGGGAATGGGGCAGTGTAACGAAAAGCCCCTCGCTTTCGTCTTCTCACTTCGCCCTCTCAATTTATTAAAAGAACTAACAGGGATTGCTGAGGTAAATCTAACCTCCCACCTATCCCATTAGCCTTTCCAGTAAACCCTCTAGCCTTTGAAGGTTACTTTTATAAACAAAAGAGAGTCCCTTTCCAGCAACTAATGTGGCCAGGTACCCTTTTAAACCTAGGGCTATATATGAGACTATCCCTTTATGTCTACCATATAAGGGGTTCAGCAACTAGAAATCCCTTACAGAAAAGCTCGCCTCTTCCCTGAGGCAACTTATTGACAACTTGGGTCTGTCTCCCTATTAAGCCCTTTCAGCGCACTCCGCAGCCACAAGCTATCCTTTCCACTCTGGAGGAAAGTATAGTATCTTTAATGGGTATCCCCTCCTGTGGGTTTCATGTCCCTTTGCTGGAAAATACAGATGACTTTAAGATTGGCACTTTAAATATGGAAGCTTTGTTTGCTTAAGATCATAATGGTTGTATTAAGGTTTCTTGTGTACATACTTAGTTTCAGTGTTAATATCTTCGTTAATCATATAAAAGATAACCATACAATTACCTAACCTAAACCTACTCTCACAGACCTTCTTTTCAACCACCTACTCCCTCTCCCAAACCCCTTCTCTCAACTGCTTAAACTGCCACACCCCTCCTCCAACCTTCAACTGCCCCTCCCATAATGGAATGTTCAGTCAGTTCAGGCTTGAGACTGATTTAACCCAAGATGGGTTATTTTGTAACACACAGTGTAAAACCGTTACAAATCTCCCTACCCCTGAAAAATTGCAAAGGCACTTACTTACATATGTTTAGTAATGCCGGAGCAATGTGCCACGGAACCTTCCCTTTAAAACCAAAACTATAAACGACATCAGCGACATACTATATACCTAAACATACATCAATGTAATCAGAACAAACATTTGATTCATCACAAACACAATTTTCTTTTTTCTTCCAACATACTCGATGAGATGCAAGCAGCTTTCCTCGACCGGATGACATCGTCCCGCTCCGCTCTCTGCATTCGAGGCGTCTGTACATATCGTTGAGTTCAAACTGTGTATAGTCCTTGCTTCTCACGGTCAAAAACTCTCTTGGATCCGCCTCTTTCTCCATTAGGATTTCAAATAAGTGTTCCCTCTCAAGGCCTTGTATAGACCTTTTCAGGTGCTTCACATGGGCTCTCAACACTTTTTCTGGGTCTTGTCTTCTTTTGGCTATTTTAAGAAGTCTCCCTTCTATTTCAGTAAACAGACCGGGATTCTCTAAAGTCACTTCGGTGTCAGGATTCTGCACCTTATCCCAGAGGTCTCTCAAAGATTCATCCTCCTTCTGTTCTACTAAAAACTGGGTGCTAGATTCCTGTGCATTCGGTAGCTTACTCCGTACCTCTTCTCCCACAGGCTCCATGGGTGATGCATAACTGGCAGGGTCTGAAACCACAAGGGCTTTTGATTTCGCTCTTGGGACAGCGTGCATTTGGCGTCTCCATTTGGCTAGGTCGTTGCCTATCAGGACAGGA
Organism: Darevskia nairensis; assembly: GCA_034642065.1. Classification (NCBI taxonomy): domain Eukaryota; kingdom Metazoa; phylum Chordata; class Lepidosauria; order Squamata; family Lacertidae; genus Darevskia; species Darevskia nairensis. The sequence continues at coordinate 197,188 of JAWWNI010001487.1, forward strand.
ACTTCTAGATTATCCCAAATCCCTACTGTCCACTTGCCATTAAAATCTTGATATTGAATATTTACTATTGCCACTGGCACTTCAAAATCGGGACCCCATATACCTTTTAGGCTATAAGATTGGTTTGGGAGATATTGTTCCTTAAGAACACAACAAGGCTTCACCAGAGAAACCGCAGCCTCAGTGTCCCTTACTCCCCCTACCTCTTGTCCATTTACTCGGACAATCTCCATAAAGTCCTTATTAACCTCTCCCTCAGCTTTCCAGCCCTGCATAATTTTAGCAGTACCCTCTGTTTGATTGGGCTCTGGCATCTGGCCTGCTGATTGAGGAGGTGACATACTATCCGTTTGACGCAACAATTTTATTGGCTTTGCAGCAGCACCTGCAGTTTGTGCTTTGAGCAGAAGAGGGCATTTTGCTCTTAGGCGCATCTCCTCAATTCTCAATTTGCCCATTTGAATTTCCCTTTCCATAACCAATCTCTCCTGCTCTAACTGTACTTTATATTTCACAGCCTGCATTCTCTCTTCAGAAGCAATTCGCTCCCTCTCTGCCTCCACTCTGGCCATTTCTAATTTAATCTTCATAATCTCTAACTCTGTACTAGGGTTCTCTCCTGTTTCCCTCTCTTCAGTTCTCTCATCTCCTCTCGCTTCCTTGGCTTTCCTCAAATGTGCCATCTTTCTGTCAAAACAAAACAAATACAGTCGCCTGATTCCCAACTAAACAGGCGTGTGGGTTAAGAATTCGGATCACGACGCTGCCACCAAAAATGTAACGATAAGCCCCTCGCTTTCGTCTTCTCACTTCACCCTCTCAATTTATTAAAAGAACTAACAGGGATTGCTGAGGTAAATCTAACCTCCCACCTATCCCATTAGCCTTTCCAGTAAACCCTCTAGCCTTTGAAGGTTACTTTTATAAACAAAAGAGAGTCCCTTTCCAGCAACTAATGTGGCCAGGTACCCTTTTAAACCTAGGGCTATATATGAGACTATCCCTTTATGTCTACCATATAAGGGGTTCAGCAACTAGAAATCCCTTACAGAAAAGCTCGCCTCTTCCCTGAGGCAACTTATTGACAACTTGGGTCTGTCTCCCTATTAAGCCCTTTCAGCGCACTCCGCAGCCACAAGCTATCCTTTCCACTCTGGAGGAAAGTATAGTATCTTTAATGGGTATCCCCTCCTGTGGGTTTCATGTCCCTTTGCTGGAAAATACAGATGACTTTAAGATTGGCACTTTAAATATGGAAGCTTTATTTGCTTAAGATCATAATGGTTGTATTAAGGTTTCTTGTGTACATACTTAGTTTCAGTGTTAATATCTTCGTTAATCATATAAAAGATAACCATACAATTACCTAACCTAAACCTACTCTCACAGACCTTCTTTTCAACCACCTACTCCCTCTCCCAAACCCCTTCTCTCAACTGCTTCAACTGCCACACCCCTCCTCCAACCTTCAACTGCCCCTCCCATAATGGAATGTTCAGTCAGTTCAGGCTTGAGACTGATTTAACCCAAGATGGGTTATTTTGTAACACACAGTGTAAAACCGTTACAGGCAGTCCCTGACACACTTCCACTGTGGGAAAAGCTTTTCCTAGAGAGATATATTAAGTAGTCACAGAGGGACCCACACATGGGGGAAGCCATGCAAATGCCCCGATTGGGGGAGAATCTTCAACCATCCGTTCAACTTAAGAGAACACCGGAAAATGAGGCCTTTGTGATTTGAGCAGAGAGAAAATGAAGAAAAGAAGGCAAACTGCTTGCTCTACTGGGCGAGAGAAGCAGCTCCCAGTTGCTTATCATTTTAAGAAATTAGTGCCTAATTCAGATGACTTGGAGGACAAAGCTCCCCACTTATTCTTATTCTTGCTATGAATCAGCCCTTTACCCCAAGGTTCCAGCACAGGTTACAACCACTAAAGACAAGAATTAAAAGCAATTTAAAACAACTTACTGTCACCAAAATAAGGTGGCTCCTAACAATATGCGCAAGCAGGTAAATGCATAACTTTTCAGCTGGCCCTCCTTGACTTTTGGCGGCAGAGAGGGGGGAGGCAACCAGGTGCGTAGAAACGTAGATTGCGGAGAGTTGGGTTCAAGTCCCCTTTTAGATTGTTAAAGGAGAAATCTGAGGGCTCCCTTGGACAAAAAAACAAGGACACCAGCCAAACAAAACAGCAGCCAATAGGCTTGGTCTTTATTGAAGACTGTCGTACAGGACTCCCACCTGCCATCAGGTGGAACATGGTGGAAACCCAGAACAGAGGGAGACCCCAACCTTTGCTATTGGGGATGTGGCGTTTCCGTGCGTTGCTCTGGTTCGCCAGAAGCGGCTTTGTCATGCTGGCCACATGACCAGGAAGCTGTACGCCGGCTCCCTCGGCCAATAATGCGAGATGAGCGCTGCAACCCCAGAGTCAGACATGACTGGACCTAATGGTCAGGGGTCCCTTTACCTTTAATCCCCAAGCTACACCCCCAAAACTATATCACCCTACATCACGGATACATCAGAAAAAGGGAAGGACAGAGGAGGTAACCTGAGTATTTCCACACCTGTCCCAATCCAATGATACATGAATTTTTCAGCTGCATAAGGTCTTGTGGGGAGAGGAAGGTTTCCTAGAATTGCAGAGTTGAGGGTCATCTAGTCCCACCCCTTGCAGTGCAGGGAACCTTTGCCCAACATGGGGCTCAGACGCACAACCCTGGGGTTGAGAGTCTCGTGCTCTGCCAAATCGAACATCTCAAAAGGAAAACAAGATTGAAGGTAAGGGAGCCCGTTTGATGAAAATATTATTTACTAGTAGACATTTAGCCAGTTACATTAACGGGCGCTAGAACATATAAAGCAGCAAATAGTAACGAAACAACAAAATACCACCTGGTTTTTTTTGGGGGGGGGAGTTGGGTCATCTGTTTCAGGGGCCCCGTTTCTGGGAACGGGTGTTTGAGGTAGGGGTGAAGCGGGCACTTCCCCGAGGCGTTAAAGAGGCAACAAAAACAGAAATAACATTGAGGGGGAAATGAAGGTGGGGTGGGGTTGCTCGGGCAGAGCGAGAAGGGCAGGAGAGGGAAGCACGTGGAGGGATCCTCCCGCCGGGCGCGCTTTCCTGGGAGTAAGTCCCGCTGAGGCGCCGTGGGGATTCCTCCTGAGCAAGCACCCCTGGCGAAGCCGGCAGGTCCACGGAGGTGCGTGGGCAGGGCGAGCCCGGTGGCGGTCGGTTGCCCCCTCAGCGGCCCTGGAAAGCCACCGGAATAGAGTCAGCGGGAGCTTCGGCGCGGCGGAGCGAGCGGCTTCCGTGTGAGGGAGGAGCGCCCAGCTCCGTGCGAAGCGGTGGCACTGACCCAACTGATGCGCGGGCGCCGCCGCTGCTACCCAGAGGAGCCGCTGCGCCTGCGCACGGCCGCCCTCTCGGACACGCCCCCCTCTCCGATCCCTGTATCCGTGGGGCACATGCACAGTAGCGCAATCCCACGGACACAGGGACTGGACGCAGAGACACTTGGACTTTATATATATAGATTGGGACAGTTAAACGTGTGACTGCCTCTTTAAGAAGAAAGCGGCAGAGGGGATTATGGGAAAAGGAAAATTCAAAGCGACAGAAACCCATTTTTCTTTTGTTATTTCTGCTGATTTTGACTGGAATGAATCTTCTCAAAGGGCCCTTGAAAAACTGCCCAACGTTTTCTTGGTGGGTAAATGTTTTTTATATCAGTCACTCTAAGTCTGGAGAGAAAAATCTAATGGGCCTGAGAGGCAGATTTAGTCTCCTCAGGAGATACTGAGGGGGGTTTCACTTCCCCAAAGATCAAAGAAAGGGAGGAGGGTCTCTCCAGAGAACGAGGCTCCTGAGAACGTGTAGAGTTCGGCTCCTGAATCAGCATCAGAAAAAGACACACGTCCCCCTTCACAGTCCAGAGTCACCCGGATCCTCCTGGGCTCCTTATTCAGGGACAGAGGAGGGGAATAAGGGGAAGTGTAGGCCCAATACTTGCTTCCAGACTTCCCCACAGCCCAGACCCCTCCCTCAGGGCTTAAGGAGAAGCTTCCCTTTCTCTCCACAGACTTCCTGGTGACCCCCACAGCCCACCATCTCCCACTTCCCACAGTGACTTCCCAGAAATGTCTGCCTGCTGTGAATCCCTCACGTCCCAACACACAAGGCCAGTCGCTGAATCTCTCAGGATTGTCAGGCAGGTCTTGCTCTTCGTCTCCCCTTCTCAGGCTTTTCCGATCCTCGGACAGGATGAGTTTGGGATGGGCTGTGTCTGGATCCAGAGTGACATTTGCTGTGGGGGAGAAATGAGGGAAAGAGAAGATTAGGCAGAGTCAGCCAAGAGACAGAAACAGACATCTTGTTAAAATGAACAACAACCATTGATCTGAATTCCATTGATCTGAATGGGATTTCTTTGCATCACATGCAAGAGTGAGACTCCTTGCAGACTTCCATCAGAATAAATATCTTCCTTGTTCATTTTTAAATCAGTTTCCTTCACTTTCTTATATTCAATGTGTATTGTGCCTGCCCTCCTCTCAACCCAGGCATTTTCTAAGAGGAAAAATCACCCAGGAAACCTTTTACTCAGCTCTTCTGAGTTAGTGAAGGGAAAAGAGAGGAGAACTGGAGGAGGCAGGAGAGGAGAGAAGCTGCTTTCCTCTGACAATCTCTGTGGGAATTGGCCTTTGGGGACCTCTGGGTTGGGGTGGGGGATGAGGACCCCCCTGTAATAATAATAATAATAATAATCACTTTTGCCTACTGCCCATCATCTCTATAGGTCTGAGGGTGGTTCACAGCATAAAAATACACCATAAAAACACATATAGGCATCCCCTCACTTTTGCGGGCGTTGCGTTCTGGGCCCAAAAGTGAAAATCACACTAAGTGGGGAGCCTGATTATTCCTGCTCTCCATCTCTCTCCCCCACTTGGTCTCTCCTTGCCTTCCTCCCTACCATCTTGGAAGTTTAGGCCTTGCCGCCAGGGAAGAGGAGGCAGGTGGTAGGGCGATTCTACAAAGGACTGCTTATTCCATGCTTCTCTTTTGGATTTAATATATACCATAAGACTAGTTCCCTGGGGGAAGGGGGAATTAACTCAAAAAGGTACCAGTTAGGGGCACAGGCAGTCATGATAGGCAAGTGTAGGGTTGCCATGTTTTGAAGAGCAAGAAAGAGGACACATTTGCCAACTTCTGCTCTTAACCATGGATCGCTATGATGACACTCATTTTAAATACCCCTACCCTATGTAGGCTATAGAAGCTGTGATATAGTGCTAGTAGCAATGTTCTTAGCTTTAAACAACAAAAGAATAATAATAATACATATTGCTCCCTCGCTTGCCACATGAAAGTATTTGGGCTCATGTTCACATCTTTGTGAACGCAAGTGTGCACAGAACAATTTATTAAACTGTTAAACATGTACATATGGACTCTCCTTAAGGGCAGGGGGATATTAACTCTTGCCCTCCCGGACTCCTTCTCCAAGATCTTGTAGCTGAGCCAGCATCCTTTTAGTTCAGCCACAAGAGAAGGGATTTTGCTAGCTTAAGATGCTGCTCTGTTGCGATTCTCTGATCTAGGCTAGCTTAGCTGGGTGCCTTAGATCTGAGTCTAATGCACTAGAAAAAAAATTCATGGGTTCACGTAAACCGAACAAAACAACCTGAGACATTTTGCCAAATTTTAAAATTTTAAAAATCTACCCTGGGAGAAATTTTAATAATGAAAATAGAGGACCTGTCCGAGAAAAAGAGGACATGTGGCAACCAGTCCTGAAAAAGGTCACATGGAAAAGAAACCCAACTCTAGGCAGAAATGAAACTCTTCCCTGTTCAGTCTGATCTTTCTGGGTAATTTATCTCCCCCCCTCTTCACCTTCAAGTCCACCCTCTCTGCCTTTGTGGTATAAACAGCAGGGCTAGAGTCAAGTTGTACAGAACAGACTCTTTACCCCCCCTCCATGAAACACTAGTCCCCCCCCTTCTTGTGAATTGGGTCTCCATCTGAAATTTACCTCTCAGAAGATTTCTGAATGACTGAACATCTGAGGAAGCAAAAAGAGAGGCTTAACAGGCTACAATGCAATAGCTAAAAAAACAAAAAACTTTTTACAAAACAACACCATAGCATAGCACCTGTTGTTTCCTTCTTTCAAGCAAAAGATTAAATCACAGAACAAATAATTGCAAAGACGACAACTGTAGGTCTAAGTAGTGATGTTAAATATTCTCCAAAAGATTATTCTCGAGAATTTAATATCACTAGGCCTAAGGAATTAAAACAACTAATGTGTTTAGCTGTAATTCCTGCATTGCAGGGGGTTGGACTAGATGATCCTTGGGATCCTTTCAAACTCTCCTATTCCATGATTCCATGGGGAAATCAGGAATGGTAAACCATACTAGAAAATGGCGGAATACAATCATTCAAAATCTACAAATGAAATTGGAATCTATACTGGAGGGCTGCAGGAAGGTTTAACACAGGGGTCCCCAAACTAAGGTCCGCGGGCTGGATAAGGCCCGAGGGACTTGTTTATCCGGTCTGTGGCACCGCCTCTGCCGCCGCCCGCTCTTATCGGCGCTGCGCGACTGCCCACTTCCAGGTCAGAGGAGCACCGGAAATAGCTTGGGCGCATGCGCGTTATTTCCGGTGCACATCCAGGTCGGAGGCCTGTGCACATGCGTACAAGCTATTTCTGGTGCTCCTCCGACACGGTGCGTACAAGCTATTTCCGGTGCTCCAGAAATAGCGTATGGGCGCACCCTCCTCTGCCCTCCGGCACGCCACGCGATAAGTTTGCTGACCACTGGTTTAACATCTGCCCCAAGTAAACTGGTGCGGGAAAGCTGTTGAAACTGGAATTTCCAAGCATGCTGACAAAGCAGATTGCAGAGGAAGAATCGGCAGAGCTTTGCACTGTAATTCCAAGGGTCTCGTGCAATGGGGAGTCCTCCCTCAGGGAATGGGGCCGATCTCATAAGAACTGTGGGAACTCTCAGGATATTGGGATGGCTGAAGCACCAGAAATGGCTGCTGAGGTTGAAACTCTGAGGAAGAGGTGCCTCAGTCGTTGTCTCTTCTGCCGGGAGACCAGCCTGGCAGGAGGTGGAGGAGGGACTGGGTGCTTGCAGGTGCCCTTTATAACACACTTCATGAGGGGGAAATCCAAGCAAATATCGAGAAGCCCCAAAAGAACCTCCCCAGATTGTGTGGAGGGAAAACAAAATGCAAGGGAGGTTCCCTATACAGGAGAACTCGACAAGATGGACATTGGAATGAACCTGCAGGATTCTCCTTAAGGGCTTTTGTAAGATATTGTAAGGCTCTGAGGCTTTTTCCTACAAACAAGCAGTATATAGATTTTATGAAAGAAAGCAAAATCTATAAAATCGAGGGGAAAACCAGGATACTAGTCTATAGGCAGGAATGGAACTCAAGACTGGCATGCAGGTTCTTCGCAGGGACAAACTCTGCCCCAATCCGAGCCTTAAAACCCTCTCCCAGTTCATTCATGGGACAGACAAAGAACCAAAACACCACTAGAGGACTGTTACCCAGAGTGACGCCATTGATGGGGGTCCCAAAGTCTGCAGAATGGACGGTTCAACACCCATGAAATATCAGTCCCCAACCCTCCTGTGAAATTGTTCCTCCCCTGGAAATTTACCTTTCTGAATCTGTTTTCTGAATAACAGAGCATCTGAGGAAGCAAAAAATAAATAAAGTGTAAGGGCAACTCTCTTCCACCTGGAATAAATCTCTACACAAAAGTAACACTTCATAAAATGGCATCCTTAAATTCAAATACGGTCAAACCTCGGTTTTCAATCGTCTCCGTTACTGTACGTTTCAGCTCCAAAAATGTCAAAAACCTGGAAGTAAGTGTTGAAAGAGCCGCGCCTCGGAAATTGACCATTTTGGAAGTCGAACGTCCTTCCAGAGTGGATTACGTTTAACTTCCGAAGTTTGACTGTACAATTATTAAATAGTACAGTAGAACCTCAGAAGCCGACCACCTTTGAACTCAAAGGTTTCGGCTCCCGAACTATAGAAAATCGGAAGTGATTGTTTTTTGGAAGCCAAAAGTCTGGCACGGCTTCCGCAGCTTCTGATTGGCTGCAGGAAGCTGCTTCAGCCAATCAGAAGCCATGCCTTGGTTCTCAAACCATTTAGGGAGTCGAACCGACTCCTAGAATGGATTAAATACAAGAACCGTAGTACAACTGTAGAAAAAATAATTTAAAACAAGAAAATCATAGGAAGATAACTAAAGCTTTAAAACTCAGCAATCATAAGGCAAGCTTACAATAGCAGAATTTAAAAAATCAGGATGAATTCGGATGGTCTCTGAACTTTGATACAGAAATTGGGCTCTACATTCTTGGATTGGAGGGGAGGCAGAGCAATAGGAATCCCGTAAAAGGAGGCAAAGTAGTGGGGTAAATTATTAAAACCAAAATTGTGAAACATAAGAAAGAAGCACATGTTTCTGAGGAAGGCTTGGCAGAGCTCTCAGGCAAAAGGAAGCCCTTCCTCACAAACCTTCTACAAAACTTTCAGATTAACAAGCATAATTGTGCCTTTTGGGGCTCATGTGCTCTTGCTTCCATCCTCAATGTCTCCATCTCCTCTCAGGAGATCTTGAAGGCTGAAGCCCTAGATATGGCAGCTGCAGGGGGGCGTCTGAGGAGGAGTCGACTCAGGCCTTGGCTCCACTGCTGAGAAACAAGCCTAAGCAGAAGGCAGTGGGGGAACTGGGGGCTTCTCAATGTCCTTTGACTCCATTCAGAGCAGGAGAACCATCAAAAGGACAATCCCAGATGGTGTAGACTGGTAACCAAAAGGAAAAGGAGGTTCCGAATAGAATAGAATAGAATAGAATAGAATAGAATAGAATAGAATAGAATAGAATAGTTTTATTGGCCAAGTATCAATCATACTTGGAATTTTGCTTCGACTACATTGCAATGTAAGAAAACGTACCTCATACAAACACTATTCCCCTCACAATACAACAGCACAACAAAGGAACCCCATACCACCAACTGACCTCCCTTCCGCACACAACTACAAATTCAACAGTTTGATGGCAGAAGGGAAAAAAACTATTCCTGTGCCTAGGCGTTTTTGTGTATAGAGTCCTGTAACGACATCCAGATGGAAGTAAATCAATCAGATACTGACCAGGATGCGAAGGGTCTGCGACAATTCTCCTTGCTCTCTTCCTGGCTCGAGCAGCATAAAGTGTCTCTATTGGAGGCAAATTAACACCAATTACCCTCTCTGCAATTCTTACTGCTCGTTGGAGCCTCTTTTTATCCAGCTTAGAGGCTGTGCCATACCAGACAGTAATAGAATTACAGAGAACAGTTTCAATGGTGCCTCTGTAAAATTAGATCAACGATTCTTGGGCCAAATTAAATTTTCTTCGTTGTCGCAAGAAATACAATCTCTGGTGGACCTTTTTAATAATAATATTGATGTTGCCTGACCAATTTAAGTTTCGAGAAATCATAGAGCCCAGGAACTTAAAGGACTCTACCACTACAACCATGTTACCAAGAATGGAAAGTCTAAACAGAAGCACATGGGAGGAAAAAATCCTGACTTTGCTCTACGCTCTGGTTCAGGCTTTCTTTACAAGCTCCAGCGTCACAATATACATGGGCCATTCTGGGGGACAGGAAATGAAGGCTGGAGCACCAAGAAGGAAGGTATCCTGGGGTTACTCCATTCCATGCAATAAGAGCCTGGCAGTTTCAGTTCTGAAGAAGTAATAGAATTCCCAGTTTGAAATCCAGGCAGCCAATTTTCATTACCTTTCCATTGTTTCATTGCATCCTCCACAAGTTGATTAGGATCACAGGATTCCCAGATCCTGTTCCTCAGTTCTGGAGGGAAAGGCAGTGACTTCTCTGCACTCTCTCTTTTCTCATACCTGGTGAAAAGAAAAACAATGTCCGCCCATTCAAATCCACAATTTATAGAAAAGGAAGAGAAAGGAATTGAGAGGAGGAAGCCAGCAGTGGGAAGCCTAGAGGGACAGGCAGGCACTGAGTGGGGAGTTTCTTCCTCACTAGACTCCTCAACCGGATCCCCAAGGGCCAAAACAGCAACCCCAGGCCTCTGAGTCTCCCCACTGGTGTCCATTCAAAGAAGCAGCAGGATCATCTGGTATCAAGGGGCAGGAATTGTCTGAGGGTGATGACAGCACAGCACATGTTTCCTTTCTCTAGATCAGGGGTGGCCAACTCCCAAGAGACTGCGATCTACTCACAGAGTTAAAGACTGGCAGTGATCTACCCCCTTTTTTGGGGTTCAGGTCAAACTTGTTGATCTTCTTTTAGGGAGGAGGGAAGGCCCATTTGGGGGGGGAGAGCCAAAATGTTGAGCTTTTTTTTAGGGGAGCCAAAGTTGTTCAGCTTCTTTGGGGGGGGAGCCACTGATCTACCAGTGATCTACCACAGACGTCCAGTGATCTACTGGTAGATCACAATCTACCTGTTGGACGTGCCTGCTCTAGATGTCCCCAGAGAAGGTGTGAGGAAGAAAAAGAGATTCACTTCTGTTGAGAAATGTGAAATGTTCCTTAAAACCTCTACTCTGAACCTGAGTGAGACCTTGAATTTAAATACTGCAGCCGGAATATGGTCAAGAAAATAGCCAATTCCTGCTCCTTGGTGAGAAATTGCCCCCCTCCCAAGGGGCTCTATGGGGCAGGTGTTTGCATGGGACAGGGTGGGGCGGCTGGTAGAGTGTTTGCTGTAGAGTGACTGAACTGGTCAGTCAAGAAGGAAACAACTAAGGCAATCATTGCTCCTAAGAAAGTAACTTTGCCTTGTTGTGTGTGCCAGTAAAACAGCCTTCTCTTAGCGACACTTGAGTAAACTCAAAATATTTGTTTCTGGAGCTTGAGGATCTCTTGCTTTGATATATTAGATAACCTCAGCTCTAGAATCAGATGTTTGCAGAAGTTGAGACAGATCTTCCACAGGTGCACAACCATATCAAATGATTCATCTAAAGGTCATTCAGGCCAATACAAAACAAATTATACACATTACAAAAGTAAGAATTGGGGTGCTATAAGTTCCAAAGAGGGGGTCCTGTTTTACCTGTGAGATGCTGCAGGGAGTGAGTCCTACAGTCTCTCCCCTGCATCCCCTGGAGGGCCATGTCTGAGATTCCTGCATCCCGGCCTCATGGAGGGATGCTAATGGAAATGAACCAGATCCACTTACCTCTCCAAGGTGCTTCTCATATCCTAGATGGAAAAAGAGAAGGGAATTCACTGCACACCACAGACCACACTAGGAAGACCCCCTCAGACCCTTACCCTCGGATGTCTGTCTGCCTGGCACATGACAAGGTTTTGGGTAGGGATGGCTGAATCAGCCAGTTTTCGTTTCTCACAGTTTTTATTTTTACATTCTGAAATTATGAATTTTTCCAGTATCAAGTTCTCCACATTTCCACATCAGTTTGCAATTATTGTTTAAAATCCTTATGAAAATCCACCAGCATTTGAGAGAATTTCACGTTTGTGGATTCAATAGAAAATTCCAACCCATCTCATGTCTTAGATTATGATTTATTAACTTTAATTCAGTTAGAATTGTGCAATTCAGATGTAAGTAAGCATGTAGGATAATCCTACTAAGGAGCTGTCCCAAATAGTCTTCCATAGAAGTCCCCAAATGTCAAATTCTATTCTCCAAATGGAAATAAAAAAGCACCTGCAGCATAAAATGCCTCCAAAGGGGTAATAAACCAGCTGAGTGTTTCTTTGGGCTGATCTACACTTCTGTTTTTCCTGTGCCCAGAAAACACAGGTCCAAGTGGTTTTGCCTTTGCCCTGCCACTTTCCCTCGGGAAAAACCTGCTCCTTAGTGCAACAAGAGACAAGCAGCATCTGGATGAGTCCCTCTGTCTTGCTCTTTGGTCACTGTGACTGAGCACCATTTTGGGCTGATCTGTATCCATGGGGAATTGGATCAACCCAGAAGTTGTGGAGGAAACGTTGGAAGGAGGCCAGAATGCATCCCCAGCGAAGCCCCTCACAGGGCAGGAAGGCAGCATTGCCAAGCAGGAAGGCATTCAGAGAAAAATCTTCAGCAAAGAGCAGAAGAACAAATCCCGTTCCATCAAGAACACAGAAGAATCTCTAGTCTGCATTCAGATGAGTTAAGCATCCCAGGTCTCTTGGGTCTTCCTGTCCATTACAAACCTGACTAGAGGCTTCATCATCTGAGCCCCTGCACTCATTGCATACATGAAAGGGGCACATAAAGGATGGGAGGCAGCCTTTTCCTGGAGCCTTGGGCTGTTCCTGCCACCGTCTTACCTGCAGGAGTTCACTCGCTGGCTGCTGACCCTTTTCCTCCATCTCCTGGATGATCTTCTCAAGAGAGGAGAGTTTCCTGGAGAGTCTGGCCAGCTGCTCATCCCTTCTCCCTGCAACCTCCTTCTCCACCTCTTCCACATGATTCAGCAGACGTTTCTCTTGTTCTTCCAGGAACTGGTGCAGTTCTTTGAACTTCTCCACAGTCTTCAGCCTCTCCGTTTCTGCTAATTTCTGCAAGAAAAGAGGAGGTCTGAGTGTGGAAGATGGTCAGCCTTCAAAACATCAGGAAGAGAATGATGAGAATTCCACAGGGAGGACACTTCTGATTTTTCAGAGGCATGAAACCTCCAGTGGCTAAAGAAGTAAACATTTATTTTGAGGGGAGGCCCTCTCCATAGCTGTTTCTGTTGACTTCTATTTCGCAGAGATCTACAGCCTAAAGGAAGGAGCTATTTTTCTAGCCACGGATGTTCCCTGCATGTTAGGGGCATGGCATAACCAGAGTTCATTATTGTTCAGAGAACATCCATGGACATAAAACACCCCTCACCATTTAGGTGTAGGAAGGCAACAGAAACAGAGGAGGAGGAGGACAAAGTGCAGAGTTCATCCCCATAGCTCCCCCGTTTTCTTTAAAGGTTCAAAATGGCCCAAGTTTCCTAAAAATGAACAAAAGTGCACATTTAGAAAGACAATTCTTTAGTAATATTTATGGTAAATCAGGATTTGGATTGAATTGCTTCCACCCTTTCAGCTCACAAGTCCTCAGGCTTCTCCTTGACTGCTATTCACATAATGAAGGACAAGGGGAAAGAAACTCAATTTAGCTGCATTCAAAGGTGAACTCACCTCATTCACTATTGCTTAAAAAATATGGAGACCAAAACAGAGCTTTGAAATTCACACCTCTGATATTTTTATGCTTGACCCAGCCAGGTAATAGTCACAAAAAATGTATTCCCTCCTCAGTCCTGACTCGATTCTTCAAGTGCTTGTTCCCTCCCTATAAGAGCAGCGCTTACCAGGAGGTCTTTGCATCGCTTGTCCAGATCTGCTTGATAGGCCAGAATTTCCTCTCTCTCTTTCCTCAGAATCTCCAGGCGGAGACAGATCTCTCCCTGAAAAGAAAAGGAAAACTCAGGTTTGATTGAGACACAAAGAGAGGAGATGAATATTATACTGGCTTCTTGCGCCCTGTGGCATTGATGTAATAGCAAAGTAATTTACTGGAGAAAAGGGTCCATGACTCCCTGGACCTTTTTTCTGTGGCACCCTGTGGGGCTCAGGGACCCAGTTAGCTCCCCTCTTGCTTACAGACTTCTGCCTAGTCTTTGCAGATGCTACTCAGGCAGAGAGAAAGACTTCAACTCCCTCCTCCCAGGAGCCCTCAGGCTTCCCCTGGGCTGCTTTTTACATCATAAACCACTACCAGTTCATGCCATGCCTACTTTGGACCTGAGAATTAAAAAGAAAACCTCCCAAGAAGAATCCACAGCTATTTCTCCCCCTCAAGATCCAGGGATCTCCTACCTTGTATTCCTCCAAGGCTTCCTCCAGAGGAATCACCTTGTGATTTTCATGTTCCTTTGATTTGTCACACACCAGGCAGATGGGGGCTTCGTGGACTTTGCAGAAGAGCTTCAGGGGCTCCTGGTGCTTCTCGCAAACTCTCCCTTTCCCCCCTCCTTCCTCCTTCCCCTCTTGAAGGCTGAGATTCTTGGCTATTTCTACGAAGTTTGCCAAGTGCCGATTGGAGATGAGGCTCCTTCTCTGGACTCTTTCTCTGCACTGAGGGCAGGAAGTCTCTGCCTCCGATTCCCCCCAGCACTGGATCAGGCAGGATCGGCAGAAGTTGTGCCCACACTCTGGGATGGTCACTGGATCCTTGAAGTAATCCAGGCAGATGGAGCAAGTGGCTTCATCCCGGAGACGCTGGATGTGACCCCCTGCAGCAGCCATGGCTCCCTCGCCCCAAAGAGCTGAGCTAAGTTTCGCTTTCTCAGTTTTCAGCCACTGGGAGTTTCCCTTCCTAGAAATGACTCAGTGATCACGTGAGCTTTATATATATAAAAAAGTCCCCAGGTCTTTGCATTTGCTGAATGTTTTCTCAAGGAGCAGCGAATGCCTTTTGATTCCTTCCCATGCTTTTCATTACACACAAACTAGTAAGCTGTGGTATTCATACTGTAACATTCTCATTCAAAGGCTTCCTTGTCACTTTTGAATTGGAGCTAATCTGCCTCTGCCCTAAATGGACGGGAGTTCTGATTTAGGAAACGGGACTGGATTCCGTGAAGAGAGCTCCTAAAAGTCTGGTTGCTAATTCTAACTTCATTCGTTTTTAGCATGCTGGCAAAGAACTTAAGATGGAAACAGACGCTTTCAGCATTGCCAACCTGGTGCCCTCTGTTTGCTTCAGACTACAACTCCCATCCAGTGGTGGAGCATATGCCCTCCCTGCCCAGGTATAAATTAGAGATTATCCTCCTCTTCCACCTAGTTCAGTGTTGTCAGCAATGACTGGCAGCAGCTCTCCAGGATTATAGACAGGAAGCTTTTCCTGAGATCTTAGAGCATGAGACTCTTAATCGCAGGGTCACGGGTTCAAGTCCCACGTTGGGCAAGAGATTCCTGCATTGCAGGGGGTTAGACATTATTATTATTATTATTATTATTATTATTATTATTATTTATACCCCTAGATGACCCTAGGGATCCCTTCTGACTCTACAATTCTACAAAAAGGACAGTTCAAAATGCTGTGATAGTGGTTTAAGTGTATAGCGCAGCTGGGACCTCTCACGCCACCTTAAAGAGGCATTTTGGGACCCCCCAATTCTCCTCACGGAACTATGATTCCCAGGGTGGTTAAACAATTCATCCCTCTTTCCTGGGAATCGTAGCCCTTGGAAGGGAACAGGGGTGCCGCCTAACAGCCCTCAGCACTGATAACGAAAAAATATCAGGGGGAATTTTAGCCAATGCAAATTCTCCCAACACTCCAAAGACCCGCCTAGACCTCCAAGAATCCCTGAGCAGCCAGTAGGCCTGATCTTTATTGAAGGACACCTAGCATCCCCTGGATGCTGCCCCAGAGAGAGCTCCCCCTGGACAATGGTGTGTTGGGGGTTATATCCCTTCTGCTTTGGGCAGTCCCTTTGTCAGGGTGCCTCCTCAAAACATCAGACATTTGTCACAAAGTAAGATGGCACAACAAGTAAGGTGACTGCATTTCTTTAAAAATTCCAGTTTGTATCTGGATTGGATTTGAATTGACTCTGCCTATGTCTTGTTGTTGTTTCCAAATACTGTATATAGAATTGGCTTTTAATTGCATCCATATATGCAATTTTAAAGCTGTTTTTTATACACAACCATTTTGTATATGTTTTCATGGCATATTTAATCAGGAAAGCCTCGTGGGAAGAGATCCATTTAAAAAATAATAATCAAGTGGCCCTCAGTCCAATTTCATGCGGCCCTCAGCTTCGTTTCATGTTGGTGAGGAGGGGAAGATGGGGTAAAGACAAAGGAGAAAGGGGGCTTATCCGCCAGCACCCTACCCACCCCTTTGACGCCAACGCACCCACTTTCGATCCTGGACCCACCCACCTCAAGCACATGCCTGCCCCACCCTAAAAGGATGTCCACCACTGACCTCCCTTGGACCATCCATAACGGAGCAGCATTAATCAGGTGTTGGGAACCTTTGGTCCTCCAGATGCTGCTGAACTACAATTCCCATTGGCCGCAGCCAGCATGGCCAATGGCTGATGGGAGATGTAGTTCAGCAACTGCTGGAGGGCCAAATGTTTGTCCTCCCACCGTCTGTGTCAACGATCCTTCTAGACCTAATTTTGGTGAATGCTGAAGACACACCTTTTAGCCTGGCTTTTGGGGCCTGTATATTTTAAAGGCCAGTCTTATTTTCATAACTTGTTTTGAACTGTTTTGGATATTGCATTTTAATGGTTGTAACCCTCCCTAGGGTTGTGGTGTGAAGGGCAGGTAATAAATTGCTAATAATAATAATAATAATAATAATAATAATAATAATAATAGCTCCCTGCCACCCTCATGACTGTCAAAGAAAGGGAGAGAGAAAAGGGGGGGCAGCAGGAAGGGGGAAACAATGGCCCCTCGCTTTTGGCCTCGCCCCACACCAGGCCCTTTTGGGTGGGCCTTGACACATCACAGGTTGCCCCCACCCCCTGAGGCACATAGCCGAGACAGACAGCACGAGACAGAAGGTTTGGAGCTTATTTATTGGGAAGGAAGGGTTTGCTGAACGTCCCTCTTGGGCTGGATTTGACTACAGGTCGCCTCCTTGGTGGTTTTTCACATTTGCACTACGGGTCAAATGTTAAAGCGCTGAAAATGCATACAAAGAAATACCCTTGGCCCAGTTACCACCTTCCAAGCAATGTTATTCCGTTCCTTACTCTGTAGCTCTTCAAAAGGATCTCCTCGTACAAATACTCTTTCAGCCTTCCTCAAAAGTCAGAGCACAACGCTAAGGAATCCGTACTACGGATAAAGAACTCCCGAGGTTCAAACCACATGCTTAGATGTTGCTGAACTACAACTCCCATCATCCTTGGCCACTGGCAATGCTTGCTGGGGCTGATGGGAGTTGTAGTTCAGGAGGATCTGAATGCGCCCCCTCACCTGTGATAAGGGGTCCTCTTAAGCTACCCCTGCCTCAGCCAATTGATCTCGTCTTTCCGCTATGGGAATGGTTTCGTGCTGACCTACCTTACAGGGTTGTGGTTAAGATAGTCTGGTTCACGTGTCCTGCCAAGCCTAACCATGGCTTAGCTTTGCGTTTCCCAAACTTGGGTCTCCAGCTGTTTTGGGACTGCAACTCCCATCATCCCTAGCTAGGACCGGTGGTTGGGGATGATGGGAATTGTAGTCCCCAAACAGCTGGAGACTCAAGTTGGGGAAACACTGGATTAGCTTGAATGTGTGGACTCTGGGAGAGGAGATTGCGGCCACTTTCCTTGTCCTGTTTGACTGGCTGCTGTTCCAGACTGGAGGTTTTCAAGCAGAGGTTGGATGGCCATCTGCCATGGATGTTTTAGTTGAGATTCTGGCATTGCAGGGGTCTGGACTAGAGGAACTTCGGGGTCCCTTCCAGCTCTATGATTCTAGGATGGTAAGCCGTAGCTTAGCTTAGCACTCCGTCCCAACCTGGGCTTGTGGGTCTAGCTTGTCCAAACGACAAGCCGTAAACCACAGGCCAAACCATGGTTAATCTGAACCATGGCTACTTCAATCATGGCCCCTGGTTTGGGGGACACGCGAAGCCAAGCTCAGCTCAGCACAGCTGCAAATCACTGGGCGAGGAGTGAAGCATCCCTGAGAGCCTGTGTGGCTTGGCTTCATGCGACGTGCAAACTAGGGTGCTGTACGAGAAGCGCTTTCAACATTTCGAAGTCTTAAATTGGTGAGTCAGCAGCCACGTGTACCCCATACATTTAAAGTGCTACGATAGCACTTCAAGCAACCCTGGCTTCCCCCAAAGCATTCTGGGAGCTGTGGTTCTTTTAAGGATACCGATGAGTTGTCAGTAGACCCCTGGTCCCCCTCACAGAGCTACAATTTCCCATGGTTTAACAGTCCACCCCCCTTCACAGGGGCTTTTCTTATTTCAACCCATGTGCCTATTTCACAGCTTTGATTTTCCTCTTTTAAGTTTTGTCTGCCGTTACAACAGGTCTCTCTGTTTTATATACATCATAAAACAAAATGAACAATCCTTACTCCCAAAAAAGTCCCTCTTTACTGGGAGTGGTAGCACTTTAAAAGGAAAAGGGGTCTCTCCCAACAACTGTCAGCCATCTTAAAAAACTACATTAACCACAATTCTTAGGGGGGGGGAGTCATGACTGTTTAAAGTGGTATCACATTGCTTTCTCTATGTCCCACTCCCCAATAGATTCAGAGGGTGGCAACACGAGAAGGGCCTTTTTTGTGGTGGCTCCCCAACTGTGGAATGCTCTCCCTAGAAAGGCTCGCTAGGTGACATCATTACATGTCTTTAGGCACCAGGCAAACACATTCCTCTTTAGCCATTAAGTAACCTATGGACTGTTAAAGCTGTTGAGGGGGGAAACTGCTATCATGATCATTTTATTTTTCTACTGTCTCTTATTATGCCTTCATTATGTTTTTATTATTGATGCTCCGCAAAATGTGTCCTTAATCTTGCACACCACCCTGGGATCATAGCATCATCGAACTGTAGAGTTGGAAAAGGGACCCCGAGGGTCCTCTAGTCCAGCCCCCCGCAAACCAGGAATCTCAACTAAAGCATCCATAACAGATGACCATCCAACCTCTGTTTAAAAACCTCCCAGGAAGGAGAGCCCAACACCGCCTGAAGTTTACCTTTTTTGATAAAGGGGTGAATGTGGCCACAGCCTCCTGTTGACAGCTTGTTTCCATGCCCTCCTTAGTATTGATTGGATATGCGTGTGGCGCTGTGGTCTAAACCACTGAGTCTCTTGGGCTTGCCGATCAGAAGATTGGCAGTTTGAATCCCCGCGACGGGGCAAGCTCCTGTTGCTCTGTCCTACCTCCTGCCAACAAAGCAGTTTGAAAGCACACCAGTGCAAGTAGATAAAGAGGTACCGCTGTGACAGAAAGGGAAACGGCGTTTCCGTGCGCTTTGGTTTGTCACGGTGTTCCGTTGCGCCAGAAGCGGTTTAGTCATGCTAGCCACATGACCCAGAAAGCTGCCTGTGGACAAACGGCGTCTCCCTCGCCCTGAAAGCGAGAAGAGCGCTGCAACCCCATAGTCACCTTTGACTGGACTTAACCTTCCGGGGGTCCTTTTTACCCAGCATTGATTTCCTCTTTACATAAACTCTCTCTCTCTTTCTTGAGAGAGAGCCAGTGTGGTGTAGTGGTTAAGAGCGGTAGACTCATAATATGGTGAACCGGGTTCGCATCTCCACTCCTCCACATGCAGCTGCTGGGTGACCTTGGGCTAGTCACACTTCTCTGAAGTCTCTCAGCCCCACTCACCTCACAGAGTGTTTGTTGTGGGGGAGGAAGGGAAAGGAGAATGTTAGCCGCTTTGAGACTCTTTCGGGTAGTAATAAAGCGGGATATCAAATCCCATGGCTGTCAACCTTCCCCTTCCGGTGCTACGTTTTCCTCGCCGCGTGGATTTTCAGGTGTGTGATGAGCGTCGAGCGGAGCCGGAAGCACTTTCCGCACTCGGAGCACTCGTACGGCTTCTCCCCCGTGTGGATCCTCAGGTGCCCGGCCAGGAGGGTGCTGACCCCAAAAGTCTTCCCGCACTCCAGGCACTGGTAGGGCTTCTCCCCCGTGTGGACCGCCTGGTGCCGGATGAGCTGCTGGCTGACGGCGAAGCCCTTGCCGCACTCCAGGCACTTGTAGGGCTTCTCCCCGGTGTGGACGCGGCGGTGCGTGATAACCTGTGAGCTGTTGCAGAAGCGCTTTCCACAGTCCGGGCACTGGTAGGGCTTCTCCCCCGTGTGGGCCCTCTCGTGCCGGATGAGGTCCGAGCTGATGCTGAAGCCCTTGCCGCAGTAGGAGCACTTGAAGGGCTTGAGGCCCGTGTGGATCTTCTGGTGGTTCTTGAGGTGCGAGCGCTGGCGGAAGCTCTGCCCGCACTCGGCGCACTGGTAGGGCTTCTCCCCCGAGTGGGTCCTCTGGTGCTCAATGAGCTGCGTGGTCACCGGGAAGCTCTTCCCGCAAGCCTGGCACTGGTAGGGCTTCTCGCCCGTGTGGGTCCTCTGGTGAACCACCAGCGTGGACTTGGAGCGGAAGCTGCGCCCGCAGTGGGGGCACTTGTAGGGCTTCTCCCCCGTGTGCACCCTCTCGTGGGCCAGCAGGCCCGTCCGGCGGCTAAAGCTCTTCCCGCAAACACCGCAGGTCGTCTCCCACTTGCCTCGGGGAGATTTCAGCTGCCTCACGGGTTCGCCAAGGTGGGCAGAGGCTTCTCTGCAAGCGACGCTCTCCTCTGGGCCCTTTCCCAACTTCCTGTGGGGTCCAGGCTGCGTCGAAGGAGCATCTTCCTCCTCCTCTGTTGTTGCTAGGGGACACCTTCCTTCCCCCTTGCCTGGCAGCTCCACCGGCTCTGCAATTTTCACCTGTGAATCCTCCATTTCTCTCGTCTGTCCGTCACCTGGGAGCAAAATAAATAAATAAATAATAATAATAATAATAATTGAATATAATAATTTATTATTTATACCCCACTCATCTGGCTGGGTTTCCCCAGCCATTCTGGGCGGCTCCCAACAGAATATTAAAAACCCTATAAAACATCAAACTTTAAAAACTTCCCTAAACAGGGTGGCCTTCAGAGAACTAAGAGGGGTCCGTTTGGGAAACTGTTTCCTGCCCGTAGCCTCGTACGCAGGGCTGCTCAGGGATTCTTATAATCAAACACATAAAATCTGTTCCATTTTTAAACCACGGGTTAAAATCAGTGCAGTTATGAAACGTTTGTGGTGCCATCTTTAATCAAAATGGCACCCGGTGGTCTGCAAGGATAGATGGAAACCTCCTCCTTGATCTCAGGAACAATTGCGGGAAATTTGGTTGAAAATGTCAAGCAATGCTAAATGATATAAATTATAAAAATATTAATCTACATGTATAAAAATGTTCCCATTGCGTGTGTGGCACCACCACCGTGCTCCATAACCGCTGGACCAAATCTCATCAAATTAAGGAAACAGCGTACCATGACCACCAAGGAAGGATCTGGCATAATAAAAATTCAAAAAACCCATACCTAACATACCTAAAATAAAGAAAAAACGCAAAAAAATTGGCGCGCACATATGACATCACCAGCAGAAGCTCTGAAGACACCAGCAGCAAACAATAGAAAGGCAGATTGCGCGCTGTCACCAGCAAAAGCTCTGAAGGGTGGCGCCAAATAATGACGCCATCAACCGAGCAACTGAAACCACCAAGTCGGCCATTACCAGACAACCCACAGAGCCATTACCAGACAAAGGCAAACGGCCAAACCCAGAGCCACAGCCACAGGCCGCAACCCAAAAACACTCCCCCCTCGCAAACGCTCTCACAACAATCAACTCAACTAGCCCAAACCCTCAGCTGCAAAAACCCACTGAGTCAGGCCAGGGCCAAGGAATTGATACAGGGCAGAAGCCTTGGCTCGCATTTACATACTAGCCCCAGCCAAGGCCGACAGACTAGGCCTCGCCTCTACTTTACAGCCTACAGACTAGGCCTCGGCTCTACTTTACAGACTAGGCTTCGGCTCCACTTTACAGCCTACAGCCTAGGCCTTGGCTCTACTTTACAGACTAGGCCTCGGCTCCACTTTACAGCCTACAGCCTAGGCCTCGCCACTACTTTACAGACTATCCCGAGTGGAGCCGGGTGGGGGGTGGGGGGAGGAGGGGCCTGAATAGGTCATGGGCTGACCCAGTGTGGGGGAAGTCACTGGGATGACTCGGGGGGGGGGAGGGGGAACGGGATACCTCATGGGTCACTACAGGATGGGAGGAATCACAGGGATGAGACAACAACGGGAGGGAGGACAAAACCCATAGCCCAGGTGGGACAGACGGACACATCCTCCCCCTTTAAGGACCCTGAGTCAGGCACAGCAAGGCGTGCCCGGGCCAGCTAGTATATAATAAAACCGCAAGTACTTGGCAATCGTGATGAGTAATTTTTATGCAATTTTACACACATTTCGCGTAGCAAGCAAAACTGAATTACATTAATCCCACCAAAATATCTTTTGAAGCCCCAAGTCATGTTACAACTTTTTAGCACCCCTCATTTTGGGGGGGATTTGAAAGCTGGAAAATTCAGCATGCCTTATCGGCACACCTACCCATGCAGCTGCCACCCCTGTTGACCTCCTGTTTGACCTCTGCACCAGGCTGCGTCTCTCCGGTCTCTGAAGGAGCCTGATCAGCTTCAAGGGGATTCACAGGCCTCTCCTGCTGGTAAACCCCCTGGAAAACAGAGAAGCGAGGATTTCCATCACAGGGCCAAGGAGGATCTGGTGTTGAGAAGCATTGCTGCCTCCTCTATAAATACATCTTTTAAAAACTGATTTTATGGCCCCTCCAAACTGGTGTCTTTGCATTTAAAGCACAGGATTCTCCCCACCCCCCAGAATTCCCCCCTCACAGGGCTACAGTTACCAGCACTCTTGACAAACTACAGTTCCCAGGATTCTTCAGGAGAAGTCCTGTGCTTGAAACAGGAGTAGAAGAAGAAGAGTTTGGATTTGATATCCCGCTTTATCACTACCCGAAGGAGTCTCAAAGCGGCTAACATTCTCCTTCCCCTTCCTTCCCCACAACAAACACTCTGTGAGGTGAGTGGGGCTGAGAGACTTCAAAGAAGTGTGACTAGCCCAAGGTCACCCAGCACCTGCATGTGGAGGAGCGGAGACGCGAACCCGGTTCACCAGATTACGAGTCTACTGCTCTTAACCACTACACCACACTGGCTCTCCAGGAGTCAGATTGGAAGAGCTTGAATGGGATGCTGTGGACCCGCCCACATTTGTGGTGTATTCAGACTGGACTGCCCACACATCATTCCCAATTTACAAGCTGTTTTGCTGCCCCAGTGTCACTGTGCTATTGCTGACTGGAATCGACGCTGCTGCGCTACAACGCAACAAAAATATATATGCAGTTTTAAAAAGCGTTACCGGATTTATTAAGGGAGTTACAGGAAGTGTGTGGATTGGAAAGTACGCAGCATGTTCACCCGCAAAACATTTCCAGGTGCAAACGGTAATCTCGCTTTCAGGCCGAGGGAGCCAGCGTTTGTCCACAGACAGCTTTCTGGGTCATGTGGCCAGAAGGACTAAACCGCTTCTGGCGCAACGGAACACCAGAGCGCAGGGAAATGCCGTTTACCTTCCCGTCACAGCAGTTCCTATTTATCTACTTGCGCTGGCATGCTTTCGAACTGCTAGGTTGGCAGGAGCTGGGACAGAGCCAGTGCTTTTTTTCTGGGGGGTACGCATACCCCTAAACATTTTGTGAATCTAAGTTTAGCCTCATTGAGGGGCAGTATTTCAACATGAGTAGGAAAATGAGAGTATCCCTAAACATTTTTTTAGGACAAAAGCATGGACAGAGCAATGGGAGCTCACCCCGTCACAGGGATTCAAACCGCCGACCTTCTGATCGTGAAGCCCAAGGGGCTCAGTAGTTTAGACCACAGCACCACCCTTAAGGCGGATTGTGTGTCACCACCCCAATACCTTCCAGAGCACAAATCATCATGAATCATAGCTGTCAACTTTTGGATTTGAAAATAAGGGATTTTTTCAACCTTTCGGATTTGAAAATAAGGGGTGCCGCGAGGGCGTTGCAATGGCGCCAAGTAGCCTCGCCACCTTGCGCTCCAGAGGCTGCGCGCGAACGGGCGAGCGAAAGTGCGAGCGCATAGACGGCAGGCAGGCTGTCTGTCTGGTTGGGCGTGAGGGTCTTGCTGCACAAGGCATGCAAACTCCGCCCCCAGTCAGTCTCAGACTCCTTATTGGCAGCCGAACAACGCAGCTGAGGAGCCTCCCTGGCCGGCAGGGAGGGAGAGGAGCTGCTTCCTTTGAAATCCGGGAAATTTAAGGGATATCAACAATCCGGGATAGCAGCGGGAAACGGCATTGGAATAAGGGAGTTTCCTGCAAAAAAAAGGGACAGCTATGTCATGAATGCATAAGAAAAAGAACTTCCTGCAGGCACAGCCGGTGCGCTACCAGTGAGTTACTTCTCCAAGATGCATCTATGGGGAAGTGATTAATCAGTGGGGGAAAATACATCTGGGAGCAGCCACCTCTCCTTCACTCTGTTTCTCCATTTTCTAAAGTCTCATCCAAGACAGATCAGACCTCACCTGCTCCCCGCAACTCCCAGCTTCCCATTGTCCCTGCAGGAAACCCTCTGCCAGGGCCACCGCCCGTGCACAGCTCTCGGGCCCTCCTCTCTTCACCCAGGTCTGGATCTCCGGCGGCAGGATGGCCAGGAACTGCTCCAGGATCAGCAGCTCCAGGATCTGCTCCTTGCTCTGCCTCTCCGGCTTGAGCCACCGGTGGCAAAGGTACCAGAGCTGGCTGCACACTTCCCGTGGTCCCTCGACCTCCTGGTAGCGGAACTGGCGGAAGTTCAGCCGCTGTACCTCCATGGCGACGGCACCCTTTCCCGAGGGATTCCCCCATGGGTCTGTGTAGCCCACCTCAGAGTCCAAGCAGCCGGAGGCCGGTTTGCCTTCCCTACCAGGGCCTGGTAGGAGTCGTGTGGCCTGTTCTCCGCTCGGATCGGCCAGCCCATCCAAGGAAGGCAGGCAAGTCTTTGTGACTTCCCAAGGGGCTGGAAGCAGGAGCGGTGGGTTGCCCCATTTGGGTCTTCTGACCGCCAGCTCCCCTCTGCAGCTCAGGAGCCCCTCACTTTCCCCACAAAGGTCGCTGTGGTGGAGTTTGTGAGGTTCTTCCAACCTGGCTGCTAAATCCTGACCCTCTGGGTCCACGGGGGGCAGAGCCACATCCTCCAGCACAGACTGGAAGTGGAGACCCAGGGTTGGTGACGCTTCCTGTTCTGTAGCCATTTTTGTTTGTCCCCCTCTCCGAAACCCAGCGAGGAAAGATTCAGGCCTCTCTCAGTCTGCTATCAAAGTCCAGGCCTCCTGCAATTTCTCAGCAGAGTATGTCAACGAAACTGCTTCATCCTGGGGAACGCCAGGGAAGAGGAAATGCTTCCAGATGAGCCTGCTCCGCATTCAGACGAAGCAGAGGGCATCTTTGGAAATTGGTGGTTTTCCAGATGACCGACAGCAGGGCACTTTTCTCTAGGAGGAGGAAGACAGGAATGTGGAAGGAGAGAAACAGGTAAACCTGCATCAGCAGACGTATAGTGTCCAGATCAAGGGAAGTAATAGTACCACTCTGCCCTGCCTTAATCAGACCACACCTGGAATTCTGTGTCCAGTTCTGGGCACCACAGTTTAAGAACGATATTGAGAAGCTGGAACGTGTGCAGAGGAGGGCAACCAAGATGATCAAGGATCTGGAAACTAAGCCTTACGAGGAGCGCTTGAAGTAGCTGGGTATGTTTAGCCTGGAAAAGAGGAGACTGAGAGGAGATGGGATAGCCATCTTCAAATATCTTAAGAGCTCTCATATGGAAGAGAGAGCATGCTTGTTTTCTCCTGCTTTGGATTGTAGGACTCCAACCAATGGCTTCAGGTTACAAGGAAGGAGATTCCGACTAAACGTTTGGAAAAACAATTCTGACAGTAAGAGCTGTTCGGCAGTGGAACAGACTCCCACAAGAGGTGGTGGACTCTCCTTCCTTGGAGGTTTTTAAGCAGAGGTTGGGTGGCCATCTGTCATGGATGCTTTAGCTGAGATTCCTGCATTGCTGGGGGTTGGACTAGATGACCCTTGGGGGTCCCTTCCAATTCTAAGATTCTCTGATTCTAAGGCTGGAAATGAAATATTTTGGTGCATCTCTGAAACTGAGTGCCAAAGTGATGGCAAAACTTACAGGAAGAATTAGAAATCGGGAAGAGGAGATCTTTAAGAAAGAACGGGGAAAGCTTATAATTTTTTGTGAAAAGCTATTGTAAACAAATACATACATCGGCAGGATTGACAGAAAGCTTGCAGTAAAAATTTGAACTATGGATTGGCAAAGGATTTATAAAAGTAAGAGTTATGATAGAGATGCAGAGGGGAAAATCATTACATTAAGATCCACAATGGGGGTGGGGAGGGAAGTCAGACGGTATTATATATTTATGTATTTAATTCATTTGTTTATGTAAAATAGAAAATGCAAAAATAAAATTTATACATAAAAAAGACACTGAGTGCCAAAATGTGAACGGGGGGGGGGGGAATGGGAGCATGATCTGCAGCATGCAATATTTTTCTCCATGCAATGAAAGGATTCATCTCCCGACTCCTGCATGTCGATGGTCTGTTAAAAGGAGAAAGCAAGACCCCCCTCCCCCCCTTAGTTGGTAACCCATTTATTAAAAAATAAAAATAAAGGCACAGGAGCCCTGCCCAGAAAGAAAGGTGGCAACTCCCCCCATGATGCATCTTCAGCCTGGCTCAAAGGGACTAGCGCCTTTAACTGATGCGTTTGCTTTGTTCCTCCCCTGCTTCTCCCCTTTGATACCCCTCTCCCTGCGCCTCACCTCTGCTACTCCTTGCAGCCATGCAGAATGTGCCGCTTCCTCTCTATTAGGCAGGAAAGGAAAGGAAGGGGCCCTCCCCACCCCCAACAAACTGTTTGGTCCTCTCTAGGATCCGGAGCTCTATTGCTCCCGGCTCTTAAAGGGCCCGTTCACACGAGCTGGTCTAGCACAATGGGTGATGGAGAGAGAGGTGCAAGGAGGGTGTCAGGACTGGGTGATCTCGACTGTTGGGTGACAGGCGGTTGCACAAGCCACCAGGCACAGGCAGGGTTAATTTTTGCTAGGGATCAATAAATTCCTGACCACAGAAAGAATATCTGTAGACATTAAGTGCAAAAAAAAAACAAACCCAGCAACGGCGATCATGAAACACAGTATCTGAGCACGTGCAGAAAGCCGTGCAATCGAGCGAGGCAACAAGGAGCACGACCCGGTGCTGATAACAGCTGAGATTTACTCAGAGTAAACATGGATGGACAGGACTGGGCTACGTGAGGAATATTGTCAATTGCAGCCTTTTCAGTTCAAAGCCCCCTGGAAGTATTTTTATTTTTATTTTTAATGGGACTTGTATCTACAAAGACATAAACATAGGATTGCCCTGTGAGAAAGATATCCACAGCAGAAGGTAAGCAACAACAATAATAACAACACTGAATTTATCTAGATGTGAGATAATATTTTTAGGTATATGTTTTTAAATGCTAATCACTTGGAGACTTTTAAATTTTATTGTTTATTATTAAAATTTATTAGTCACTTGCTGCCAAAAGGTATCCAAGCGGCTAGCATTTATAAACATATACATAAAACAGTATTATTATTATTATTTTATTATTATATTTATTATTAGATTTATTACCTGTCCTTAGCAAGCAGGTTCCAGAGTGGGTTATAGCAATTTAAAAATCATAATTTAAATGAGTCAAAACAAATTCCAGACAGGGTGGACTCTTGGGGATAGAGCATATTAAATGCTTACCATATGAGCCAAGCCAAAGGGTTGAACAGATCGAGCAGAGCTTCCTAGCAAGGCCAAAAATAAATGGAAAAAGGAATATATGCAGCTGTGTGCAACAGGGAGGCTGTGAGTTGAGCAAGGCTCCTGTTAGAAGGTGAACTGCAATAGGTATCTGCAACGGCAAGGAAAGCGAGTAGGCTGCAAATTATTGCTTATTGCTTAATCTTGCAGTATTCTCAGTTTTTAACCATTTTGATCCTATTGCCAGGAGGGGCAGGAGAGAAACCCCAGGTTGGGCTGGGTGTGTGTGTGTGTCTCAATTATTAGTACTATTTTGATGTTAAAAATAGATGCAGAAGCTCCCTTACTCCAGCTTTTCTCTAGCTGTCAAATTCTCTTTTGAGAGTCATAGAATCATAGAGTTGGAAGAGACCACAAGGGCCATCCAGTCCAACCACCTGCCAAGCAGGAAACACCATCAAAGCATTCCTGACAGGTGGCTGTCAAGCCTCTGCTTAAAGACCTCCAAAGAAGGAGACTCCACCACACTCCTTGGCAGCAAATTCCACTGTCGAACAGCTCTTACTGTCAAGAAGTTCTTCCTAATGTTTAGGTGGAATCTTCTTTCTTGTAGTTTGAATCCATTGCTCCGTGTCCGCTTCTCTGGAGCAGCAGAAAACAACCTTTCTCCCTCCTCTATATGACATCCTTTTATATATTTGAACATGGCTATCATATCACCCCTTAACCTTCTCTTCTCCAGGCTAAACATACCCAGCTCCCTAAGCCGTTCCTCATAAGGCATCGTTTCCAGGCCTTTGACCATTTTGGTTGCCCTCCTCTGGGCACGTTCCAGCTTGTCAGTATCCTTCTTGAACTGTGGTGCCCAGAACTGGACACAGTATTCCAGGTGAGGTCTGACCAGAGCGGAATACAGTGGTACTATTACTTCCCGTGATCTAGATGCTGTACTCCTATTGATGCAGCCCAGAATTGCATTGGGTTTTTTAGCTGCTGCATCACACTGTTGACTCATGTCAAGTTTGTGGTCTACCAAGACTCCTAGTTTCGACTGCTATGCACACCAGGAAGAAAATGGGGACCGGAGAGTGAAAGGACAGAGATGGCTTTAGAGGAAGCGGGGACCAGCCCAAGACAAAATGGCTGCCAAGCAGGAAACACCCTTGGGCTCCTCTTCCCAGACTCATGTAGAGCGGAAGATGCTGCCAAGAAGGAAAATGGAGACTCGAGGCTCAAAGGACTTCAACTCCGGCGAGAGTTTGGAGGAAACGAGCCTTTCTCAGGTCAACAGGGGTGAATTTCGAAACCGACGGCAGGTCAAAGAGGAGCCCGACGAGGGGTTGGCACAGCACTGGGAAGCCCAGTGGCAAGAGTTCCTGAAGACGGTGGAGTCGCCTCACTTGCAGTGGGGGAACCCGCAATTGGAAGAGGGGCCCAGCCCGGCCATGTGCACCCAAGCACATGTGGCTTCCTCGGAGGGGTCGTCCAGACGATAAACTCTGATCCCGCCTTGCCTTGACAGGCAGAAGACCTGTGGCTTCTTGGAAGCTGCCATCATGGGAGATGCAGCACAGGTGAAGGAAGAGAACTTGGACAATATCCTGGACAGCGGGGATGTGCCCCGGCAGCGCTTTAGGCAACTGCGCTGCCGGGAGGGGGACGGACCGCGCATGATTTGCGCCCGGCTGTGCTTCCTTTGCCGTCAGTGGCTGAAGCCAGAAAGGCACTCGAAGGAGCAGATCCTGGACTTGGTGGTCCTGGAGCAGTTCCTGAGCATCCTGCCCCCGGAGATGCAGAGCTGGGTCAGGGATCGTGGCGCAGAGACCTGCGCCCAGGCGGTGGCCCTGGCCGAGGACTTCCCACTGTGGCAGGAAGAGGATGGAAGGCTAGAGGAACGAGTGAGTATGTTAGTTTCATTTAACGTGGTTACCTCAAAGATCTTCTCACCCCTTATATATTCAGTCACAGACACTCCAAGTGTCCCTATTTCCCAGGGACAGTCCCGGATTTACAGAAGCTGTCTCGTTTCTGATTTGAACCCGGAATGTCCCACTTTTCTTTAGGGTGTCTCTATATTCTTTGGAGAGATGCTGGAGTTATGAGACTCCTGAGCCAAGGAGATAAGTAATTCTACCTTTAGAAAACATCTGAAGGCAGCCCTGTATAGGGAGGTTTTTTAATG
This sequence comes from Darevskia nairensis, assembly GCA_034642065.1. Lineage (NCBI taxonomy): Eukaryota > Metazoa > Chordata > Lepidosauria > Squamata > Lacertidae > Darevskia > Darevskia nairensis. The sequence continues at coordinate 226,923 of JAWWNI010001487.1, forward strand.
TTGAATGTTTCATTACATTTTTATTTTTTATTTTATATAATTTTTATTAGATTTTATGTTTTACAATTTTAAATACTCATTTAAACATCCTTACAATATCAACGACTTCCCTTCTTTTTCCATGGTTCATTTTGCATACCATAAATCCCTGCATATTTTACATAAACTAAGCCATTCAGTATTCCATTATTACATCCATCAAAACATATTTACACTCATAGAATAATAGTTGGAAGAGACCACAAGGGCCATCCAGTCCAACCCCCTGCCAAGCAGGAAACACCATCCAAGCATTCCTGACAGGTGGCTGTCAAGCCTCTGCTTAAAGACCTCCAAAGAAGGAGACTCTACCACACTCCTTGGCAGCAAATTCCACTGTCGAACAGCTCTTACTGTCAGGAAGTTCTTCCTAATGTTTAGGTGGAATCTTCTTCCTTGTAGTTTGAATCCATTGCTCCCGTGTCCTCTTCTTAGGAACAGCAGAAAACAACTTTTCTCCCTCCTCTATATGACATCCTTTTATATATTTGAACATGGCTATCATATCACCCCTTAACCTTCTCTTCTCCAGGCTAAACATACCCAGCTCCCTAAGCCGTTCCTCATAAGGCATCGTTTCCAGGCCTCTTGACCATTTTGGTTGCCCTCCTCTGGACACGGTCCAGCTTGTCAGTATCCTTCTTGAACTGTGGTGCCCAGAACTGGACACAGTATTCCAGGTGAGGTCTGACCAGAGCGGAATACAGTGGTACTATACTTCCCTTGATCTAGATCAGTGATGGCTAACCTTGACACTCCAGATGTTTTTGGAACTACAACTCCCATCATCCTAGCTAACAGGACCAGTGGTCAGAGATGATGGGAGTTGTAGTCCCAAAACATCTGGAGTGTCAAGGTTAGCCATCACTGATCTAGATGCTATACTCCTATTGATGCAGCCCAGAATTGCATTGGCTTTTTTAGCTGCTGCATCACACTGTTGACTCATGTCAAGTTTGTGATCTACCAAGACTCCTAGATCCTTTTCACATGTACTGCTCTCAAATTCAACACTGTTGAATTTATCTTAATGCTGTCAGCATTTTCAAGTGTACACAATTCCTCCCATATATTCAATAAACGTTTTCGCCATCTTCTTTAAACATTTTTGTTCTCTTATTCTATATGTTAAGTCTGCAAGCTGCGCGTATTCCATCAGCTTAAGTTGCCATTCTTCTTTAGTTGGGATCTTGCTCGTTTTCCATTTTTGGGTTAACAAAACACGGGCCGCAGTAGTGGAATGAACAAACAAACAAATAACAAAACATTTACATTTTTTATGTATCTTGGAAGCCGCCCAGAGTGGCTGGGGAAACCCAGTCAGATGGATGGGTGTGGCATTCATACATAGACCCAGGTCGGTTCACGGACTATTGACCTGTACACCACTGCTTTATTCTTCCACTGCCACCAACCAGGTTTCTTCTGGTGAAATACTGAGTCTCAGTCAGGTTGTAAAGTCAACAACGAAGATTAAAGTTTATTGAAGAACAAACAAGTTTTAAATATGTTCACAATGGTTTCTCAAATGCGCGCCCTTAACTAGATGTGGCACTATCTCACACTGTCACACTTCTCTCTCAGTTCTATCCAGTGTGGTGTAGTGGTTAAGACTCGTAATCTGGTGAACCGGGTTCGCTTCTCCGCTCCTCCACATGCAGCTGTTGGGTGACCTTGGGCTAGTCACACTTCTTTGAAGTCTCTCAGCCCCACTCACCTCACAGAGTGTTTGTTGTGGGGGAGGAAGGGAAAGGAGAATGTGAGCCGCTTTCAGACTCCTTCGGGTAGTGATAAAGCGGGATATCAAATCCAAACTCTTCCTTCTTCTATCCCTGTCTCTCACTTTAACTCACAACCGCTATGTTCGACTTTTACTCGCTCTGTCTGACTCTGACTCCTCTATCTCCCAATGGTAAACACCCTGGGCTGAGCCTCAAAACCAGGTATATAATAATAATAATAATCATCATAAATAAATAAATAAATAAATAAATTTATTATTTGTACCCCGCCCATCTGGCTGGGTCTCCCCAGCCACTCTGGGCAGCTTCCAACAAAAATAAAAAATACATTAAAATATCACATATTAAAAGCTTCCTTAAACAGGGCTGCCTTCAGATGTTTTCTGAATGTCAGGTGGTGGTTTATCTCTTTGACATCTGAAGGGAGGGCGTTCCACAGGGCGGGGCGCCACTACCGAGAAGGCCCTCTGCCTGGTTCCCTGTAGCTTTGCTCCACCTCTGAGCTTCCTCATTGGTCAATCTACATTAACCATTTCCATCCCCCTGTACAAACATAATCACAAGGAATGGGCAAACGCCACATCGGGGTATTATTATTATTATTATTATTATTATTATTATTATTATTAGCCCCTTGTCCTGATCCCTGTATCCAGCAGTGATCCAGAAACAGGGTCATAGGCTTCAGGCGAACCAGAGCTTTATGGCCGAGTGAAAATTTGAACCCTGGTCTCCCACATCTTGGTCCAACACTCTAACCACTGCACCGCACTGCCTCTCATCGCATGTAAATTTGCTTGATATATAAGGCAGCATCTTCTCTCTGTTACAGTACAGAGGGCTAGTCAGGAAGGGCAAATCCGTGAATTCCCCCCAAGAAGAGCTGACTCCATCGGACATGGGCCTCTCTGGGGAGAGTGAGCAGGATTGCATCAAGGCCAACGAGATAGTCGGTAAGTATTGTTGTTACGTGAGAGTCTGGAGGAAGTGGGTATCGGGTCGCTTTTAGATTGTTCGCTGGCATAACTCTCAAACCACCACGAATAAGGCTTGGTGCTGTAGAATTATTAATAGTCAGAATAATAGTTAATAATTACAGTTGGCTTCACAAGGGCTGGGTTGGATCACTTTGGTTCTTGCTGCTTCAGAACAAAGTTGGATCGGGTCACGACCTGTTCAGTCTAGCATCTTATTAGCTACAGCAACCTACCAGTCAGCAACCGCTACTTAAAGAGAGATTGTCTCTTGATAAAGAGCTCCCGTTCAGCTGTCACGTGTATTGTGCAAAAAGGATCTACAGTTGTACCCTGGAAGTCGAACGGAATCCATTCCGGAAGTCTGCTCAACGTCCAAAATGACCGAAAACCAAAGCGCAGCTTCTGATTGGCTGCAGGAAGCTCCTGCAGAAAATTGGAAGCTGCTGAAGCCCCGTCGGATGTTTGGCTTCCAAAAATAGTTTGCAAACCGGAACAATCACTTCCAAGTTTGCGACATTTGGGAGCCAAAACGTTCGAGAACTAAGCTGTTCGAAAACCAAGGTGCGACTGTACTTATTTTAAAAATATGTTTTTCCCTATATAAAAACACACTCTCAAGTGATGGGAGTCCAGCAACATATGGCTACTAGCCATGAGGGCTATCTTTGTTTGTTCAAAAGATTTCAAGACTGCTTGATCAAAAAAGCTCTCTGAGCCCAGGGCACAGGTAAAATTAGATATAAAGCACAGCTAAAATCCACAGATGGACCCAGGTGGCGCTGTGGGTTAAACCACAGAGCCTAGGGCTTGCTGATCAGAAGGTCGGCGGTTCGAATCCCTGCGACGGGGTGAGCTCCCGTTGCTCGGTCCCTGCTCCTGCCAACCTAGCAGTTCGAAAGCACGTCAAAGTGCAAGTAGATAAATAGGTACCGCTCCGATGGGAAGGTAAACGGCGTTTCCGTGCGCTGCTCTGGTTTGCCAGAAGCGGCTTTGTCATGCTGGCCACATGACCCCGAAGCTGTACGCTGGCTCTCGGCCAATAAAGCGAGATGAGCACCACAACACCAGAGTCGGACACGACTTGACCTAATGGTCAGGGGTCCCTTTACCTTTACCTTAAAATCCACAGTCTAATTAAAAACAACTAGACACAAAGCCATTGCTATTATTCCTCCACTTTTATAGGCCTCGGAATACCAGTTGTGGGAATCTCAAGTGAGGAGAGGAGCTCTCCTGTGCTCAGATCCTGCTTGTAGGCTTCCCATTGGGGCATCTGGTTGGCCACTGTGAGAAGGGGATCACAGAGTTGGAAGGGGCCCTGAGGATCATCTAGTCCAACCCCCTGCAATGCAGGAATCACAGATTGAACCTGCAACCTTGGCATTCTCAGCACCACTCTCTATCCAACTGAGCTATCTAAGATGCTGGACTCAATGGGCCTTTGATCTGATCCCACAAAACTCTTCTTAAAATATATTTTAAGGCTACATAAGCTGTTTTGTTTTTGTTAAGTATTACCCTTCCTGAGTCTGGAGGATGTGGGTGAGCTGTCTCTGAAAAGGATCTAGGAGTCTTGGTAGACCACAAACTTGACATGAGTCAGCAGTGTGATGCAGCACCTAAAAAAGCCAATGCAATTCTGGGCTGCATCAATAGGAGTACAGCATCTAGATCAAGGGAAGTAATAGTACCACTGTATTCCGCTCTGGTCAGACCTCACCTGGAATACTGTGTCCAGTTCTGGGCACCACAGTTCAAGAAGGATACTGACAAGCTGGAACGTGCCCAGAGGAGGGCAACCAAAATGGTCAAAGGCCTGGAAACGATGCCTTATGAGGAACGGCTTAGGGAGCTGGGTATGTTTAGCCTGGAGAAGAGAAGGTTAAGGGGTGATATGATAGCCATGTTCAAATATATAAAAGGATGTCATATAGAGGAGGGAGAAAGGTTGTTTTCTGCTGCTCCAGAGAAGCGGACACGGAGCAATGGATTCAAACTACAAGAAAGAAGATTCCACCTAAACATTAGGAAGAACTTCTTGACAGTAAGAGCTGTTCGACAGTGGAATTTGCTGCCAAGGAGTGTGGTGGAGTCTCCTTCTTTGGAGGTCTTTAAGCAGAGGCTTGACAGCCACCTGTCAGGAATGCTTTGATGGTGTTTCCTGCTTGGCAGGTGGTTGGACTGGATGGCCCTTGTGGTCTCTTCCAACTCTATGATTCTATGACTCTCAAAAGAGAATTTGACAGCTAGAGAAAAGCTGGAGTAAGGGAGCTTCTGCATCTATTTTTAACATCAAAATAGTACTAATAATTGAGACACACACACACCCCAGCCCAACCTGGGGTTTCTCTCCTGCCCCTCCTGGCAATAGGATCAAAATGGTTAAAAACTGAGAATACTGCAAGATTAAGCAATAAGCAATAATTTGCAGCCTACTCGCTTTCCTTGCCGTTGCAGATACCTATTGCAGTTCACCTTCTAACAGGAGCCTTGCTCAACTCACAGCCTCCCTGTTGCACACAGCTGCATATATTCCTTTTTCCATTTATTTTTGGCCTTGCTAGGAAGCTCTGCTCGATCTGTTCAACCCTTTGGCTTGGCTCATATGGTAAGCATTTAATATGCTCTATCCCCAAGAGTCCACCCTGTCTGGAATTTGTTTTGACTCATTTAAATTATGATTTTTAAATTGCTATAACCCACTCTGGAACCTGCTTGCTAAGGACAGGTAATAAATCTAATAATAAATATAATAATAAAATAATAATAATAATACTGTTTTATGTATATGTTTATAAATGCTAGCCGCTTGGATACCTTTTGGCAGCAAGTGACTAATAAATTTTAATAATAAACAATAAAATTTAAAAGTCTCCAAGTGATTAGCATTTAAAAACATATACCTAAAAATATTATCTCACATCTAGATAAATTCAGTGTTGTTATTATTGTTGTTGCTTACCTTCTGCTGTGGATATCTTTCTCACAGGGCAATCCTATGTTTATGTCTTTGTAGATACAAGTCCCATTAAAAATAAAAATAAAATACTTCCAGGGGGCTTTGAACTGAAAAGGCTGCAATTGACAATATCCTCACGTAGCCCAGTCCTGTCCATCCATGTTTACTCTGAGTAAATCTCAGCTGTTATCAGCACCGGGTCGTGCTCCTTGTTGCCTCGCTCGATTGCACGGCTTTCTGCACGTGCTCAGATACTGTGTTTCATGATCGCCGTTGCTGGGTTTGTTTGTTTTTTGCACTTAATGTCTACACATATTCTTTCTGTGGTCAGGGATTTATTGATCCCTAGCAAAAATTAACCCTGCCTGTGCCTGGTGGCTTGTGCAACCGCCTGTCACCCAACAGTCGAGATCACCCAGTCCTGACACCCTCCTTGCACCTCTCCCTCCATCACCCATTGTGCTAGACCAGCTCGTGTGAACGGGCCCTTTAAGAGCCGGGATCAATAGAGCTCCGGATCCTAGAGAGGACCAAACAGTTTGTTGGGGGTGGGGAGGGCCCCTTCCTTTCCTTTCCTGCCTAATAGAGAGGAAGCGGCACATTCTGCATGGCTGCAAGGAGTAGCAGAGGTGAGGCGCAGGGAGAGGGGTATCAAAGGGGAGAAGCAGGGGAGGAACAAAGCAAACGCATCAGTTAAAGGCGCTAGTCCCTTTGAGCCAGGCTGAAGATGCATCATGGGGGGAGTTGCCACCTTTCTTTCTGGGCAGGGCTCCTGTGCCTTTATTTTTATTTTTTAATAAATGGGTTACCAACTAAGGGGGGGAGGGGGGTCTTGCTTTCTCCTTTTATAACAGACCCTCGACACGCAGGAGTTGGGAGATGAATCCTTTCATTGCATGGAGAAAAATATTGCATGCTGCAGATCATGCTCCCATTCCTCCCGTTCACATTTTGGCACTCAATGTTTTGGCACTCAATGTCAATTACACTTTTTAAGAACCTTTCCTGTTGTGCGGTTCTTTTTCTTCCTCGCAGGAAATATTGTTCCTCTGCCACAGCAATGCTACATAAAAATGAAGAGGAAAACGGTGTCCTTGGATTTTTCGATCAAGTGGAACCATCTAGGCTGGCAGCGGGGAAAGGAGAAGCCAGCCTTACCCAGTGCAGGGATCATCATAGTACATTTGAGAGTCAGTCCAGGCCTGAGAGCTGTAGAGGAGACGGCCAAGGGAGTGAAGCAGACCTCCGCAAGAGCTTCAATGAAACCATGGCCTGCCAGGGGACTCCAGCAGGTGAGAGACAAAAGACTTGCAAAATTTGTGGGAAAAAGTTCAGCTGGAGGACTGATCTCATCAAGCACAAGAGGACTCACACAGGAGAAAAACCTTACAAATGTTTGGATTGTGGGAAGTGTTTCAGCCAGGTATCGGACCTTAACATCCACAAGAGAATCCACACGGGAGAAAAACCCTTTAAGTGCTCTCACTGTGGGAAACGTTTCAGCAGGAGCACAAACCTTATTGTACATGAGAGGATGCACACAGGAGAGAAGCCCTATAAATGCTCATACTGCGAGAAAACCTTCTGTGCCCGCTCGCAGCTTATTAGTCACCAGAGAATCCACACAGGAGACAAGCCCTATAAGTGTTTTGAGTGTGGGAGAACCTTTAGTTGGAGCGCCACCTTTCGAAGACACCAGAGAATCCACACGGGTGAGAAACCATATAAGTGCTTGGAATGCGGCAAAAGTTTCAGTTTCAAGTCTGTCCTTGCTGCTCACGAGAGAACCCACACGGGAGATAAGCCCCATAAGTGCTCCGAATGTGGGAAAAGCTTTAGTCAGAGGGCTCACCTTAGTAGTCACCAGAGAATCCACACTGGAGAGAAACCATTTCAGTGTTCGCAGTGTGGGAAAAATTTTAGTCTGAGGTCAGTTCTGATTGCCCACGAAAATACTCACATTTTAGAGAAGCCGCACAAGTGTTCAGACTGCGGGAAAAGTTTCAGCAACAAATCCCAGCTCACAAATCATCAGAGGCTGCACACGGGAGATAAACCTTACAAATGTTTTGTCTGCGGGAAAACATTCAACTTGAGCTCCCTTCTTACTGGACATTTGAGAACCCACACCGGAGAAAAACCGTATAAATGTTCCCACTGCGAGAAGTGCTTTGGTGGCCGATCAACTCTTGTGGCACATGAGAGGACCCACACAGGAGAGAAGCCGCACAGATGCCCGGATTGTGGGAAAACCTTCAGCCAGAAGACTAATCTCAACAGTCATCAGAGAATCCACACTGGAGAGAAGCCTCATAAATGCCTGGACTGCGGGAAGGGCTTCAGTCAGAAATCGCACCTCCTTAATCACCAGAGGGACCACACGGGAGAGAAACCATTCAAATGTGCGTGCTGCGATAAATGCTTTGGCGCCAGGTCCACCCTCTTGGCGCATGAGAGGACCCACATGGGAGAGAAGCCACATGAATGCAAAGACTGCGGTAGGAGCTTCAGTCGGAAAGCGCACCTTGCCAGACATGAGCGAACCCACGGTGCTGGCAAAGCATTCTTGGTGCTCAGTCAGTAGGAAGGTTTCTGGGTGGCCAGAGATCATCCGTGAAAGGAAACCCGCCCTGTAAATAAACTATATGATTTTTGCTGCAGGAGCAAAGACAGACTTTGTTAACTGCCCCATCCCATCCACATGTAATTTTGGAATAAATCCCAGAGAGATTGGGAGTGGGGAGGAATTTCCAAGTGAGCCTGCCTAGATTTGGCTGCATGCATGATGTCATCATTTCTGGGATCTTCTTTGGGGGTTGTTTTGTGCTTTTTTTCGGGAGGAAGGAGCCGTAACTCAGCAGTAGAGCACACAATTTGCCCAGAGCTTAGTGGTCAGTCCCTGACGTCTCCATTTTAAAGAAAGGATCTGGTAAGCAGGAACCAACTCTGTACAAGAGGGCAGAGGCGTAGGAAGGCCAGGTGGTACCCAGTGCGGAAAATTTCTTGTCACCCCCCCCCATTGATTTTTTAAAATTATTTTATTTTTTGCCTACAAAAATGGTTTTACGTTATTTCATATTTTCTTACAAAGGAATAATAACAAGTAATAATAATAATAAACTTTTATTTATATCCCGCCCTCCCTGACCAAAGTTGGACTCAGGGTGGCTAACATCAGATACATAACATTGGTATAAAATCAAACAATAATTAAATTATCTCCTAAAAACATGTCAAAATCATATTAAAGTCTAATTAGATGGCTTTCTGCAGGGTTAGGGTTGGGAACAGTAAGTGCTCCACTGAATTGAAATTTCAGCCTTCACAACATAGGAAAACAGCCAAGCAAACAGCTATTTTCGTGGAGGAGGGTCAAGATATTAATTGATATGCATGAAATTTCATATATAGCTATATAATCCCTAGTATAGTAAGATATGACATTTGGAGCAGGTTTTTTGTTTGTTTTTTAGCTTTTTATGAATCACCCTAGTAGGGCAGTAATTGTTCCTTGATAATTTTTCACCCCCCTCCATGATGGAACCTGGGGCGGCCCGCCCCCTTCGCCCCCCTTCCTACGCCCCTGCAAGAGGGGCCTACAACAGGCATTGCAGTGCTGAAAATGCTCTCTGTCCAAAAGCCAAGCCTCTTCATTCCATTCTGTCTCTCCAGTTTCCAGGATTTCACCACTACCAGCCAGCATTCCGTGCCAACTGAGCATGCTCAGTCCTTACTGGGATTTTATTCCACCGCCTCAGTTTCCAGCTTTTCCTCCACCCCACAACAGCCTTGACAGCATTCCATGGCCACTGAGCATGCTCAGTCTTTATTGGGATGTTTTGGAGGGCTTCCCAACACGCCTTAATATTTTGGTGGGTAAAAAAAAAAAACCTACCGTATTTTTCTGTGTGTAAGATGATGTTTTTTTGTTTTTAAAAAAATTAGGCAGTTGGTGGGTGAGCTTTTGGTGGCGGCAACCCCACCCCCCCAAAAAAGCTCAAGAAATATTGATTTATTAATTTTGGGTTCAAAAAAATATGGGGTGTCTTATACAGTGCTTTTTTTTCTTAAAAAATGTTTAGGGGTACTCTCATTTTAACTCAAGAAAATCACCGTTTTATAGTTCAGATCAGGAAAAATAAATACAGTAAATGGACAAAAGTACAAAGAGTCACAAAATGTTTAGGGGTATGTGTACCCCCAGGAAAAAAAGCACTGGTCTTATACATAGAAAAATATGGTATTTTGTTATAGCTGTCAACTTTCGGATTTGAAAATAAGGGATTTTTTCTAACTTTCGGATTTGAAAATAAGGGATGCCGCGAGGGCGGTGCAATGGCACGAAGTAGCCTCGCCACCCTGCGCTCGAGGCTGCGCGCGAACGGGTGAGCAAAAGAGCGAGCGCATAGAAGGCAGGCAGGCTGTCTGTCTAGTTGGGCGTGAGGGTCTGGCTGCACAAGGCATGCAAGCTCCGCCCCCAGTCGGTCTCAGACTCCTTATTGGCAGCTGAGCAACGCAGCTGAGGAGCCTCCCTGGCCGGCAGGGAGGGAGAGGAGCTGCTTCCTTTGAAATCTGGGAAATTTAAGGGATATCAACAATCCGGGATAGCAGCGGGAAACGGGATTGGAATAAGGGAGTTTCCCGCCAAAAAACGGGAGGGTTGACAGCTATGTATTTTGTACCCTTGGTGATTACCCAAGTTTGCTGATGCCTCTTCTCTTTGGTACAAGGCTTACCTCTCTGGAATAAAGAGAGAATGACAAAAGACAATGATAAAGAGAGTAGGCCCCTCTGGGCTCTCTCTCTTTCTAGGTGTGTCTGTCTTCTTCTGAAACCTCTCATTGACACAATAATAGTACATAAGTGGCGGATTTATAGCGGATCGTCCACACGTCATTCCACCTCATTAGTTCTGTGCTGCTTCCCCGGCGTTACAGCATTAATGCCATCTGGAGGGGACACTTTCTGCCTGCATCATAATGTTGACAAAACGAAAATGAATAAACCAGAGCGTTTGTGGTATAAAAAGCTATGGGATTTCATCAGGAAGTGACAGGTCATGCTGCAATTGGAAACGGAACACGTTTGCATTGGGTGGCGTAAACCACCTTTTGAGTTTATGCAACAGTTTATAGTCAAAATGGAGGGAAACGGGCAGTTTTCTGCTATTGCAGTGGAAAGAATCTGCTAATACAGTGGTACCTTGGTTCTCGAACTTAATCCGTTCCGGGAGTCCGTTTGACTCCTGAAACTGTTCAAAAACCACGGAACAGCTTCCGATTGACTACAGGAGCTTCCTGCACTCAAGAGGAAGCCGCGTCGGATGTTCGGCTTCCGAAAAACATTCGCAAACTGGAACACTTACTTTTGGGTTTGCGGGTGTTTGGGAGCCAATTTGTTCGGCAACTAATCCGTTTGAGAACCAAGGGACCACTGTATTACTAACAGCTTCCTAGTGTTTCACCAGGGGCGCCTACGTTTACAATGGAACGTGACGCAGAACCCACAGGTTGAATAAAAAGTTGTCCTGTCAACCAATTTTTATTATTCTGTGTGCATCTGCCCTTATTTGAGTGCATGTAACCCATTAAAATGGAATGGATTTAATGTTTTGACATCGCAGCGTTGGTGTCTGTTTATAATGGAACTTAACTTGGGTGCATTTGAGTTGCATGAGCAACGGACAAATGGGTCCCTGCCCCATTTAAGACTGGATGTGTGTTTGGGGGTGTGGCGGTTACCTTCACCTTCAGCCCACGGTATCTTTTCCCTTCTACCTACCACTTTTGTGGCGGTTACCTTCACCTGCACAGAACCCCCAGACGTTTCACAGTCCGTTGGTACCTGCACCTACCACGGTTAATTACACGCTGCCACCAACCAGTATGCCTGGTAATTATTTCACTCACTTCAGTCAAGGAGAACGTTAGAACAGACTGTGTTTATTGAAGTACAACGCTTAAGTATATGGTTTCAAAATAAATAGTTTTTCCTTTGCTTGTTATCTTGTTTATTAACAGTTCCTAACCTCTCCCTAACACTCCCACTTTCTTCACAGCCCCCTCTATCTCCTAATTCTCCACCACCCTTTCCAACCTCTAAAACCCCAGCTTTCAACCCTAACTCTCCTTTAACACTCCCTGGGGTGAGTTTATATACTCCTCTTAACTCCGCCCCCTAAGGTTCTAACTGACTAAACCCTTTAACTCTTTCTATGCGGTCCCGCAGTTTGGGCTGAACGCCACAGGGGGGGTGCAATAAAGAGAAGAGGCTCCATAAGCAGGGGAACCAGTGTAATTTTTATTCCCAGTAGGGCTCTTCACGGCTATATGGAAGTCACATATTCATTGGACTAAAGCGCTTTCCCCTCCAGCACGGAAATTAAATTGCAGGAAATCTTTACTTCAAGGTCAAGGAACCTGAGGAATGCAGCTCTCTGGGCCTCTCCCCCAGGCCACATTCCCTTGCTGGCTCTGCTCCGCATAGTCCTTGATAACTTCGCCTGACTGGAACGAGTTGTTGTAGGAATTTTAGGTATTTTATTTATATATATATATTAATTCTTATTAGTGTGCCAAGCAGGGCAAGGCCTCATGTCTGAAGCGCAGTCCTGAAACCATTTTGACCCCTGACACAATTTTGACTCCTAGCTGGCCAGGTATCAGATGGCCCATTCGCCTTACAAAGGACGGTAGTTAGTCTGCCAAGGCAGGGAACCTTTTGTTCTCCAGAAATGTTTGTCTGGGAGGGGTCGAGGAGGGATGACCAGGTGTTTCTCTGCAAGGGAGTGAGAAAAAACCTTTCCATTGTCTCAGAAATAAACTAATCACAATCTCAAAAGGAATGGCCAGAATGCCCAGGAAATGCAATCAGATACGACATTATCATATGAAGTGGCAGACAGGAGGTAAACAGTGCATTCAAGATTTCTGCTGAACACCACCTTTTTCTATGATGTAGCTGTGATGTATCTAAGGGATGGTCCTGGGTTACACCCCTTTTTGTGATGTATGTATGATGTACAAGGGGGTGGTCTTGAGCCGAAGGGGGGGAATTTCAAAGTCTATATAGGAGCTGGCACACCATTGTTCTGGGTTCTCTCCTTATCGTACCTGCTACGTGATGGGGAACCTCTGTTGCAACAGATTCAATAAATGGGAAGCTGCGCTTTGCTTTTGATAACTCTGGTGTGGTCTCTGTCTGTGGCACAAAGGGAAAAGCTCTAAAATTCCAGCTCTTCCCAGGGAGAAAAATCCGGACTCCCCCTTGGGAAAACCGGACCCAACTTTATGCCTTTCCTAGTAAAATTTTGCTTATATCAGAGTCCTTGAACTCTGAGCATGCCTCTTGCTTGCCTGGAGAGGAGGTAGAGGCTTGTATACAAGAGCAGAAACTAGCCTAACATTAAAACCCAGCAGGAGCCTGGCTGCGGGATCAGGCCAATGGCCCGTCTAGTCTAGCACCACCACCACCACCCGTGGCTAATCAGATGCCGCAGTGTGAAGCAAGCACCCACATCGTTCTGAGGGCCTTCTGGCGGTTCCCTCCCTGCGAGAAGTGAGGTTACAGGGAACCAGGCAGAGGGCCTTCTTGGTAGTGGCACCCGCCCTGTGGGACGCCCTCCCATCAGATGTCAAGGAAATATTGTAAACAGCTACCTGACTTTTAGAAGACATCTGAAGGCAGCCCTGTTTAGGGAAGTTTTTAATGGTTGATGTTTTATTGTATTTTTAATATTTTGTTGGAAGCTGCTCAGAGTGGCTGGGGAAACTCAGCCAGATGGGCAGCGTATGTACAGTATGTATGTATGTATGTATGTATGTATGTATGTATGTATGTATGTGTTATAAGAATTTAAGGTCTCAAATATATAAATTAAATGTACAAGGCAAACACGTACATAAATACATAAACCACATGTCTGAAACAGTACAGGAAGACAGTCCTGAAACCATTTTGACTCTCCCAAAATGACGAAATGTTTCTCTGCAAGGAGGGAAGAACTGGAAAAAACTCTAGTTACAGGTAGGTAGCCGTGTTGGTCTGCCATAGTTGAAACAAAATTTTAAAAATCCTTCCAGTAGCACCTTAGAGACCAACTAAACAGAAGTCTTCCCAGTATCTGAAGAAGTGTGCATGCACACGAAAGCTCATACCAATAACAAACTTAGTTGGTCTCTAAGGTGCTACTGAAAAAACCTCCCCATTGTCTCTGTGCACACAAATCCTGCCTTAAGGGCTCATTTAAGGTGTGAATAGGGTGAACCTGTGACCTAGATTCAGGAATTAAGTAGTTATAATAACAAAAGAGCGGCCAAAACCCAGATAATGCAATCAGGTAACTTGCCAGACAGGAGATAAACAACACACTCAGGATTCTGTTTTAGACCGCCCCCTGTGATGTATGTATGATGTTTCTGGGGGTGGTCTGGAGTTTGAGGGTGGGCAATTCGACAGTGGAATTTGCTGCCAAGGGGTGTGGTGGAGTCTCCTTCTTTGGAGGTCTTTAAGCAGAGGCTTGACAGCCACCTGTCAGGAATGCTTTGATGGTGTTTCCTGCTTGGCAGGGGGTTGGACTGGATGGCCCTTGTGGTCTCTTCCAACTCTAGGATTCTATTCTATGATTCTATGAATTCCAAAAGTCTATATAACAAACTCACCTTTGTTCTCCTCTCTCCTGCGTGTGAGGGGAGCGCCCTGTTGCAACAGTTTAATAAAAGATCAGGCTTACTAGCTGCTTTGCTTCTCAATATTCTCTGGTTGGCCTCTGTTATTTCCTCCTACAGATGGAGAACCTACAAAGGACTCTATAAGGGCTCTTGTGTACCCCATATGGCAATAAGGGCAGATTTTGTTTACAACATATGTATGTATGGGGTCACGAAGAGTTGGACAAGACTAAACGACTTAACGACAATCAGTCAATCAATCAATCAATCATAGCAGGGCCCGGCAAATGTAAAACCTGCATTCCTGGCTCCATCTGCTTTTGACTTTGGCCCAAGCTCCTGCTGTCACATGGCCCCCAGAAGGTTGCTTACAAGTGAATGAGGCGCACAGGCCGAAAAAGGTTTCCTACCACTGCATTACATACTGCATGCTACAGTGGGGCAATGTGAGAGCATTGCATAGAATTGTAGCTCTGGAAGGGACCCCAAGTCATCTAGTCCAACCCCTGCAATACAGGAGTCTCAACTAAAGCATCTGTTTTCCCGCAGATGTGAAACGTGGATAGGGGGCACTAGCATTGCAGGAAGGGGTGTTCGCGTGTGGAGCCAGCCTTTTGCAGTGGGGGGAGAAAGGGGGCCTACTAACACAGCATGTGCCTTTTTGGGGGTGGAATCAGGACTTGGTTTTACAACACACACCTCTCAAGCTCTGGGAGTGGGGGGGGGGACCTTTTTACGCAAATACACGATTTGTTGAGGGGAACTGCCAGGTCGGTGAGCTGGGGGCAGGGTTTTTGTGGGGAGGGAAGCTGCTCACAGATTTGGAGTGATTCCTGCCTGCCCCTTATGGGCCGACCTTACCCCACATGGCCAAATCTCATTGGGACAGCTTTGCTGTGGCCCCATTGAAATGGGAAACGGGATGGGCTGTGGGGCTGGAGACACGATTGGGGCGAGGGGTGCAGGCCAGGTCGTGTGGGGGAGGATGGAGCTGGCAATAAATTTTCTCTTAAGGACACTTTTGCAGTATTTCAGGTTATTAAAGTACAAGACTGCCAATGTCAAAAAACAAAACAAAAGCATCCGTGACAGATGGCCATCCAACCTCTGCTTTAAAACTTCCAAGGAAGGAGAGTCCACAACCTCCCAAGGAAGCCCATTCCATTGTCGGACAGCTCTTACTGTCAGAAAGTCGCCCCCCCCCCCCGTATGTTGAGTCGGAATCTCCCTTCTTGTAACTTTAAGCCTTTGGTTTGAGTCCTACCCTGCTGAGCAGGAGAAAACAAGCCTTAAAATTTCCTTAAAATATATATATTAATGGAGTAGGAATACAAGTAACTTAATATAAACAAGTTTAAATATAAACGATCAGCATCATCCTGCTAGAGATACACACTTAATTTCCATTTATTTTACCGGGTGTTTGTAAATCCTGCTAGAGGAGACCACAGGCAAATCTAGTTTAACCAACCCTACCACTCCCAGGTAGGAAACTAGATGCCTCTGGGAAGCCTGCAAACAAGGGACCTGTGAATATTTGCAAATTTTGTTTTTGATCATTTATTCAAATGGCATTTGCCGCACCCACAAACCTCTGGCTTTGTTTATTTCATCCCTTTCCTCCGCCTACTTGCTTACATATCTTCCTACATTTTTACGGGGTTTTTGGATGAGATAACAAGCCGCAGTTCCCATCTGCCTCAGCGCTTCAGCGTGGCTCTCTAAGAGTTAAGGAGAACGAGTTGCAGCTCCTAGGAATCCCCAGGCCCAGGAAGGTGAAAGGGGAGCGAGAGCGTGTCTGTTCGGGGAAAGGGGGCGAGAGAGAAAAAACGCCAAAGTTCCTTCCTGTTTGAATTGCCTTCAGCGGCGGATGAATGGAGGAAAGAGCCGAGCGAGGGAAAGCGGCTTGCGATGCAGAGGGGAGGATGGTGAGTACGCAGCAATGGAGGGAACGCAGACGGGATTCTCCTCTCTGGAGGTTCTGCGCTTTCTAACAGCTGGGTGGCAGGCAGAAATCCAGCAGGGGAAGCTTTTCTCTTTCTCTTTTTCTTCTTCCTCCTGCTTCCTTGGCGTTCAAGTTTCTGCCTGCAAAATCAGCCGCTGAAGCCAGGGAATAAAAAGGAAAAGCGCCAAGAACAAAGAAGCCACCAAGCCATTTAAACACTTAAGCATAATAATAATAATAATACCGGTAATAATAATATTAATAATACTAATAAATTTATTACTTATGCCCCGCCCATCTGACCGGGCCTCCCCAGCCACTCTGGGCGGCTTCCAACAGAATATAAAAAAACACAATAAAGCATCAAACATTAAAAACTTCCCTAAAAGAGAATGTTGCTTTGCTGTTAAGCAAACGGAGGCGCCAGCGGGGTGGTTGTTGTTTAGTCGTGTCCGACTCTTCGTGACCCCATGGACCAGAGCACGCCAGGCACTCCTGTCTTCCACTGCCTCCCGCAGTTTGGTCAGACTCGTAGAATTGATAGGTTTGATCTTCTTGCAGTCCATGGGACTCTCAAGAGTCTCCTCCAGCACCATAATTCAAAAGCATCAATTCTTCGGCGATCAGCCTTCTTTATGGTCCAGCTCTCATTTCTGTACATTACTACTGGGAAAACCATAGCTTTAACTATACGGACCTTTGTTGGCAAGGTGATGTCTCTGCTTTTTAAGATGCTGTCTAGGTTTGTCATTGCTTTTCTCCCAAGAAGCAGGCGTCTTCTAAGTTTGTGACTGCTGTCACCATCTGCAGTGATCATGGAACCCAAGAAAATAAAATCTCTCACTGCCTCCATTTCTTTCCTTTCTATTTGCCAGGAGGTGATGGGACCAGTGGCCATGATCTTAGTATTTTTGATGTTGAGCTTCAGACCATATTTTGCACTCTCCTCTTTCACCCTCATTAAAAGGTTCTTTAATTCCTCCTCACTTTCTGCCATCAAGGTTGTATCATCAGCATATCTGAGGTTGTTGATATTTATTCCGGCAATCTTAATTCCGGCTTGGGATTCATCCAGTCCAGCCTTTCGCATGATGAATTCTGCATATAAGTTAAATAAGCAGGGAGACAATATACAGCCTTGTACTCCTTTCCCAATTTTGAACCAATCAGTTATTCCATATCCAGTTCTAACTGTAGCTTCTTGTCCCACATAGAGATTTCTCAGGAGACGGATGAGGTGATCAGGCACTCCCATTTCTTTAAGAACTTGCCATAGTTTGCTGTGGTCGACACAGTCAAAAGCTTTTGCGTAGTCAATGAAGCAGAAGTAAATGTTTTTCTGGAACTCTCTAGCTTTCTTCATAATCTAGCGCATGTTTGCAATTTAGTCTCTGGTTCCTCTGCCCTTTTGAAATCCAGCTTGCACTTCTGGGAGTTCTCGGTCCACATATTGCTTAAGCCTGCCTTGTAGAATTTTAAGCATAACCTTGCTAGCGTGTGAAATGAGCGCAATTGTGCGGTAGTTGGAGCATTCTTTGGCACTGCCCTTCTTTGGGATTGGGATGTAGACTGATCTTCTCCAATCCTCTGGCCACTGCTGAGTTTTCCAAACTTGCTGGCATATTGAGTGTAGCACCTTAACAGCATCATCTTTAAAAATTTTAAATAGTTCAGCTGGAATATCATCACTTCCACTGGCCTTGTTAGCAATGCTTTGTCCTTAATTGTGGTAATCTTTGTACGAAATGTTCCTTTCATATCTCCAATTTTCTTGAACAGATCTCTGGTTTTTCCCATTCTGTTGTTTTCCTCTGTTTCTTTGCATTTCTCATTTAAAAAGGCCCTCTTGTCTCTCCTTGCTATTTTTGGAAATCTGCATTCAGTTTCCTGTATCTTTCACTATCTCCCTCACATTTTGCTTGCCTTCTCTCCTCCGCTATTTGTAAGGCCTCATTAGACAGCCACTTTGCTTTCTTGCATTTCTTTTTCATTGGGATGGTTTTCGTTGCTGCCTCCTGTATAATGTTACGAGCCTCCATCCATAGTTCTTCAGGCACTCTAGCCACCAAATCTAAATCCTTAAACCTGTTCTTCACTTCCACTGTGTATTCATAAGGAATTTGATTTAGATTGTATCTTACTGAACCAGTGGTTTTTCCTACTTTCTTCAGTTTAAGCTGGAATTTTGCTATAAGAAGCTGATGATCTGAGCCACAGTCAGCTCCAGGTCTTGTTTTTGCTGACTGTATAGAGCTTCTCCATCTTTAGCTGCAGAGAATATAATCAATCTGATTTCGATGCCGCCCATCTGGTGATGTCCATGTGTAGAGTCGTCTCTTGTGTTGTTGGAAAAGAGTGTTTGTGATGACCAGCTTGTTCTCTTGACAGAACTCTATTAGCCTTTGCCCTGCTTCATTTTGAACTCCAAGGCCAAGCTTGCCAGTTGTTCCTTTTATCTCTTGACTCCCTACTTTAGCATTCCAATCCCCTATAATGAGAAGAACATCCTTCTTTGGTGTCATTTCTATAACGTGTTGTAAGTCTTCATAGAATTGGTCAATTTCAGTTTCTTCAGCACCGGTAGTTGGTGCATAAACTTGGATTACTGTGATGTTAAAAGGTCTGCCTTGGATTCATATCGAGATCATTCTATCATTTTTGAGATTGCATCCCAGTACAGCTTTCGCCACTCTTTTGTTGACTATGAGGGCCACTCCATTTCTTTTACGGGATTCCTGCCCACAGTAGTAGATATCTGAACTGAATTCGCCCATTCCCGTCCATTTTAGTTCACTGATGCCCAGGATGTCAATGTTTATTCTTGCCATCTCATTTTTGACCACATCCAGCTTACCAAGGTTCATGGTTCTTACATTCCAGTTTCCTATGCAATATTTTTCTTTACAGCATTGGACTTTCCTTTCGCTTCCAGGCATATCCGCAACTGAGCGACCTTTCGGGTTTGGCCCAGCCGCTTCATCAGCTCTGAATCTACTTGTACTTGTCCTCCGCTCTTCCTCAGTAGCATGTTGGACGCCTTCCGACCTGAGGGGATCATCTTCCAGCGTCATAACTTTTATGTGCCTGTTGTCTTTGTCCATGGAGTTTTCTTGGCAGGGATACTGGAGTGGCTTGCCAGTTCCTCCTCCAGGTGGATCACGTTTGGTCCAAACTCTCCACTATGACCTGACCATCTTGACCTGTCCATAGCTTCCCTGAGTTATTCAAGCCCCTTCACCACGACAAGGCAGTGGCCCCGTGCAAACCGAGGAAAGGACTCCCACACCTTTTTAAATGATGCAGAAGAGGGGGTTTCAGCAGGGTAGAACTTTGCGCTAGATTTTGTTGCTGTGCACTTACCCTCCAAAATGAAAGGTTGGGCTCCAGTTTGGAGGTCTGGTTTGGGGGCCCCAGCTATTTTTTCTGTGTCCCCGATTTTGATAGCAGTGGCATGTGTGTACGTGTGTGTATGCATGTGTTTTATATATTGCTCTCTCATGGCCACCAAGCTTTAAAAGGAGATCAGCCACATTCAGGCAAGATAAGGCTACCAGTGGTTGCTAGCCACAATGGCGATGCTCTCAACCTCCACTGTTGGGAGGCAGCCTGTGCCCCTGAATAACAGCTGCTGGAATTCAGAAGCGGGGAGAGTGTGGCTGTTGCCCTCAGGTCCTACTTGTGGGTTTCTTAAATCCTGCCATGCCACTTTTTAAAATCAGTATCAGGTGTGAAAGAACCTGTGACCCTCTAGCTGATGCTGAATTCGAACTCCCATCATCCCTAGCTACTGGCCGTGCTTGCCAGGGCTGATAGGATTTAAAGTTCAGCAACATCTGGAGAGCCAAAAGTTCCCCACCCCTGATCTGTATTCTGTCCAATATCTTCTTTGCCTTTGCCTACTTCACAGGGTTGTTGCAAGGATAAAATGGAGAGGGGAAGAACCATGTCACTGCATTGAGCTTTTTGGAAGAAAGGAGGGATATAAATGCAAGATCATATTCGTTATTCTCATTTCTGGTTTACCTCTCTCCCATCCCAGAGAGAGCCCTTCCTGCTCATCTGGAATGTCTATCTAGCTAAATGTTAGCCAAGAAGAAGCCCTGATTCATCTCTGCTGCCTGCTGAATGACACCCATCCACCTTTACATGGCAAACTGGATCTAAGGACCAAGACAGAGACAGAGGCTGGATATTTGTTCCAACTTTCAGTGAGGAAGCGAGAAGTTCTCTGGGATAAAGAGGGAGACTGAATTTGGATGAGGCCATTCTGGGCCCGAGACAAGATGGCCACCAGGGAAGGGACACAGGCCGGCTTTGGCCTGCGGTTCCATGCAGAGCTTGAGCAAGGAGTCCCCCAGCAGATCAAAATGGAGGACGAGGATACCTCAGATTCCACCTCGGGGGAAGGGTTGGAAGAAGCCCCATACATCATCCAGGCCGGAAGCATCCGCGAATTCCTGAGGAGGCCTACCGGAGACCAGGAAACTGGCAACGGGCTGCTTCAGCATTGGGAAACCCAGTGGCAGGACTTTCTTAAGACCCTGGAATACCCTCGCTTGGAATGGGAGACACCACAGATCCTCGAGGAACCCACCCCATGGAACAACACCAAAGCTTTCCTGGCCTCCTTTGAGCAAGTGGCAGAAGCGTGCCGGTGGCCCCGAGAGGACTGGATGGCCCATCTTCTGCCAGCCCTTAGCGGGGAAGCTGAGCAGATCTTCAGCAACCTGGACAGCAGAGACAGGATTGACTACGACAAAGTTAAGGTGGCCATCTTGCGTGGGGATGCCGTCATCAGGGAGAGGCAGCGCCTGAACTTCCGCTGCTTCTGCTACCAGGAGGCCGAGGGGCCAAGAGGCGTTTATGGGCAGCTCCAGCGGCTGTGTGGTCAGTGGCTGAAGGTGGAGAGGCACTCGAAGGAGCAGATCCTGGAGCTGCTGATCCTGGAGCAGTTCCTGAGCATCCTGCCGCCGGAGATGCAGAGCTGGGTCGGGGAACATGGGCCGGAGACCTGCTCCCAGGCGGTGGCCCTGGCCGAGGACTTCCTGCAGAGGGCGTATGCTGGAGAGAGTTGGGAAGAGCAGGTGAGAGTCTAGATTTTCCAGCTTTGCCGTAAGTTTCTCTCTTCAAGGTTACACCCCTGCTCTCGACAGCGATGCCTGATGAGCTTGTCCAGTTATGATGAAAGCAGACAAATATCCTACGCAGAGGAGGACGCGCGCTCTGCAACAAAAAGTTGCAGCGTGGTTTGTTCCTTGTTCAGGTTTCTAGACACTCTTTTCCACATAAATCCTCCTCCCGCAGAATTATGCTTAGTCCTCACTGGGCTGCTTTGGGGGCGCAGTGATTCACTGTATTTATTACATTCATAGACTACCTTTTCCTCCAAGGAGCTCAAGGGTGAGGTACATGGTTCTCCCCTCCCTATTTTATCCTCACAACCACCCTGTGAGGTAGGTTACACTGAGAGACAGTGATTGGCGCCAGATCGGCCAGTGAGTTGCATGGCTGCATTTGAACCCTGATCTCTCTCACTAACTGCTACACCACACTGCCTCTCCCAGTGTATTTAGAAACATGTATATGGATGAATTATGCTCTAAAAGTAAAGTCTTGATAAAGTCGTCCATTTAGCTCAGTTTGGTTGGCCAGAAAGGCTTAGCCTGTCAGGCATGTGTACCAAGAAATGTCGTAAAAATAAAGAGCAAATAAAACCACGAAACACACACCAGGAAATGACATAAACACACTCTTAAGAGTTCAAGGAATTTAAGAGAAGTAAGCACGTTTGTAGAGCAGCGTTTCCCAACCGGTCGAGACACCGGCTGATGTGCCGCGGAAAAAGGGACCTGCAGCCCAGGGCTGCACAGGACCGTGGCGGCGGCGCTGCTGGAGCCCGGCGGCGAAGCGGAAGCCAGGGCGGCGCTGCTCCCTTGGCTGCTGCAGCAGCAGCAGCAGCAGCAACAGCAGCCTCGCGCGAGAATCCCGACCGGAAGCCTCGCGCGCGCCGCGCTACAGCTGATCCCAGAGGTAACTCTGGGTCAGGAGACCCGGCGCAGCCGGGTGGGGGAGGAGCGGTGTGCCGCGAGATTTTTTCATTGATTCAAGTGTGCCGTTGCCTAGATTAGGTTGGGAAACACTGTTGTAGAATAAAAGATGAGGCCAGGGGCATGTGAGGAAGGAAGTGAGCTAATACCCAGGGCTTTTCTTCAGCTGGAACTCAGTTCTGACACCTCTCAGGCGGGAGCCATTGCCATTCTAAGAGAATGAGGGAGGTGTTCATGGTGACTTCCCGCATCTTTTTCTAGAAAAATAGCACTGGTTAGATCAACATTGGAAGGGATCTTGGCATAAAAATCCTAAAAGAGGTTCCATGTTAGTGTGTGAAGGCCATGACTGCTTGAACAAGGCAGGTGTCCCTATGGCCCCACAGCACCAGCTGAGGAGGAGGCCTCACTCTGCCCAACGGTAGAGCCAATCCTGTCAGGCTGCACTTGGGCACAATCTGCCTCACTTTCCCATGGCCGCCACCCCTCACGACCTCCGCTCCCAAATCCTTCCTTGAAGAGGGTTCTTACCTTTCTTTTCTAGGGCAACCCAGTCAGATGGGTGGGGTAAAAGAATATTATATTATATTATATTATATTATATTATATTATATTATATTATATTATATTATATTATATTATATTATATTATATTATATTATATTATATTATATTATATTATATTACAGTGATCCCTCGACTTACGAAAGACCCGAGTTACGAGGGATCAAAGCGGCCGCCGCTTCCGAATTTTTTTGGCTTCCGATCGGAAGCCGCAGCCGTTTTAAATGCGGCTTTCTCGAGTTCCGAAGGTTTTTTCCACCTACGAATGTGTTCTCCAACGCATTCCTATGGGGACCCGACTTATGATTTTTTCGACTTACGAGGAATCCGTCGGTACGGATTACCTTCGTAAGTCGAGGGTCCACTGTAATATTACATTACATTACATTACATTACATTATAATTAATTATTTATTTATTTCAGGAGTTGGGACCAATTGAGGAGGTCGCTCTGGATTTCTCTGAGGAAGACGAGACCCCACTGAATGGGGAGCGGAGGCCTGGTTACACAGATGCCGATAGGGAGGATGACGACAGCGACGTCACCTCACTAGGTGAGGATGACTATTGATTTTCACTTAAAAACAACACCAATGGCTTCTCTCCAGCGAACTGAGACTGGCCAACAGTAAAGCCATGGGCTAGGCCCCATCCTAGTCCTCCTCAGAATAGGCCCATTACACTTAATGGGCATGACTGACTTAGGTTCACTAATTGCAGTACTCTGTGTCTACTCCTTAAAATGTATTTGCTGTAAAAATGACGGCAGCGGTTGACCATTGCAGTGGTCACGGAAACAAACAAAGCGCAGACATGTGGCAGTAAGAAAGTGTCAGGATAGGAAGGAGCTATTTCTGCCACCGCTGCCACCCACTCTCCATCATTGCAGGGGGTTGGACTAGATGACCCTTGGGTCTCTTCCAACTCTTAAGATTCTATGATTCTACATCCAGACCTGCTGGATAGCTCAGTTGGTTAGAGCGTGGTGCTGATAATACCAAGGTCTCAGGTTCAATCCCAGTAAGGGACAGCTGCTTATTTCTGCATTGCAGGGGGTTTCACTAAATAAGCAGAAGCAGCCGCCCTGCTCACAGGTGGGCAAGCACTGTGGTCCGATTACCGGCTACCTGCTGCTCCTGTCTCCTTGCTCCTCGTTGCCTCAGGAGGAGCTCCTCCGGCTGCTGAGGAGCCCCCCATCCTGAATGAGACGACTGGATGAGTCTCAGGTGCTCCTGGCTGAGGGCTTCCCAGCCCTGAGGCACCTCTTCGTCCAGCTCCTGCTTGACCTGCTCTGGCCCTGGCCATCCCAAAATGTCCCTCAGGCTCCCGGCCCGGATGACGCAAGGCCCTTTCGCTGCTCCGTCTTCCTCTTCCTCATCCTCCTCTTCCATTTTTATATGCAGCACTTGGTCTCCCGCCATCTGGAGGTTGGCCGCCACTGCCCGCTCGGCAACCATTTTGTCCTTTCCAGCCTTGTATCAACCTCGGCCTGCACCGGTTGCTCACAGACCTCCCTCTTTTGCTGCAACCATTGGGCAAATGGCGCCAGTTCCTCGAACTGATCTCCCAGGGTCCTTTTTTTCCTTTTTTCGATCGTGCTACAAATTATTTAGGGCGTTTAGACCAGGCATCCCCAAACTTCGGCCCTCCAGATGTTTTGGACTACAATTCTCATCAACCCTGACCACTGGTCCTGTTAGCTAGGGATCATGGGAGTTGTAGGCCAAAACATCTGGAGGCTGCAGTTTGGGGATGCCTGGTTTAGACATACAGAAGTCAGCATCACACACAAGATTTTGTCCCTGCAGGGAAGACATACAGAAAACAGAAGGCTGGAGAGAGAGAGAGAGGGAAACCCCCAATAAATTAACCTGCTAAACTGATATTCCATGTCAGGGGTGGGAAAATTATTTCATTTCGAGGGCCTTATATGCAAATTTTACTTTTGTAGCTCAACCATCTCTGCTAGTAGCTGTTGATAGCCTTATCCTGTGGTTTAACAGTCAATCCCTCCAACCAGGGAACTCTGGGAATCGTAGCTCTCCGGGGGGAACAGGGGTGCCTCCTAATAGCTCTCAGCACCCTGAACAAATTACAGCTCCCAGGATTCTCTGTGGGCAGCCATGACTGTTTTAAGTGGTGTGATTCTTGCTTTAAATGTGTGGTGCACGTGGGGACTGAGAGAGAGAACGAGAGAGAACGAGAGAGGACAAGTATTTGGGCTTCCTTCCTTCTTTCTTTCTTTCCCCAGCCACTCTGGGCGGCTCGCAACAGAATATTAAAAACACAATAAGACATCAAACATTAAAAACTTCCCTGTACAGGGTTGCCTTCAGGTATTTTCTAAATGTCATGTAGTTGTTGATCTCTTTAACCTCTGAAGGGAGGGCGTTCCACAGGGCGGGTGCCACCACTGAGAAGACCCTCTGCCTGGTTCCCTGTAACCTCACTTCTCGCAGTGAGGAAACTGCCAGAAGGCCCTTGGAGCTGGACCTCAGCGTCCGGGCTGAATGATAATAATAATAATATAGTGGAATGGCTGTATGCAACTTCCAGGAGCAGAGGCAGTGTACCTCTAAATGCCAGCTGCTTGGGGTGCTTCCCAGAGGCATCTGATTGGCCAACTACAGGAAACAGGAAGCTGGGCTAGATGGACCATTGGTCCAGTGCAGCAGGGCACTCCTTTGTTTTTTTCTGCCAGGTTTAAAATGTCCCCTTTGTTGTGGCAGGTGAAGATTGGGTGAGTGCCAATGAGACGGAGACACCCCGGTCAGAAGGATTTAATCAAGCATACCCAAATGGGACTCCAAAGGGAAGGAGAGCAGAAAGCAAGGCTTCCTGTTTTCGTGAGCAGGAAGAGCACCGCCCTGAGAGGAAAGAGGAAAATGGCCCACCAGAGAGAGCAGAAACATGTGTGATTTGGGAGGGCGATGAACCCATTGAGGGAAGCAGGGAAGCACAGAGGATCCACATGCCAAAGAAGAAGGGCATGTTCAAGGTTGATGGATGGACCTCCAGGCAGAGGACAGACCCTATTAAACGTGAGAGAACCAACACAGTGGAGCAGCCCTTCAAATGCTCTGATGGTGGGAAAAGTTTCAAAGTGATCTCTCACTGCATTTCTCGTAAAAGAAGACATGGTGAAAGGAAGCAACACAGGTGCCCGGACTGTGGGAAATCCTTCATTGCCAAAGCACACCTTATCATTCATCAGAGAACCCACACTGGAGAGAGGCCGTTCAAGTGCCTGGCCTGTGGGAAGACTTTTGCCCAGAGTTCCAACCTCAGTGTCCATCAGAGAATCCACACAGGAGTGAAACCGTTTCAGTGCTCTGACTGTGGGAAAAACTTCTGTTCCAGCACCAACCTTACCAAACACCAGAGCACCCACGTGAAGGGGCCCCCATATAAATGTTTAGTGTGTGGGAAGAGCTTCAAGGTGCACTCTCACTTTATCACCCACGAAAGAATCCACGCGAGAAGGAAATCACACACATGCTCATACTGTGGGAAGAGCTTCCTTGCTGCATCACACCTCATAATTCATCAGCGAATTCATACTGGAGAGAGACCCTATAAATGTATGGAATGTGGGAAATCCTTTAGTCAGAAGGCTCACCTTAAGGTCCACCAACGAACGCACAAAAGAGGAAAATCGTTCCAGTGTTCTGAGTGTGGAGAAAGCTTCAATTCCAGGATCAGCCTTATCCAACATCAAAGAATCCACCCTGGAGTGAGCCCCTATAAATGCTCTGAATGTGGGAAAACCTTCAGGGTGAATTCCCACCTTATTGCTCACAAGAGGAACCACGTAGCCAAGAAACCCCATAAGTGTGCATACTGTGGGAAATCCTTCTTTACCAAATCGTACCTTATCATCCATCAGAGAATCCACACAGGAGAGAGACCGTTCAAATGCTTGGCCTGCGGGAAAAGTTTTAGCCAGAGTTCGCACCTTAATGCTCATAAACGAACCCACATTGGGGTGAAGGCATTCCAGTGCTCTGACTGTGGGAAAAGTTTCAGTTCGAGCACAAACCTTATTAAGCATCAGAGCATCCACACAAGAGGAACCCTCTATATATGCTCTGACTGTGGGAAAAGCTTCAAAGTCCATTCCCACCTTATTGCTCACAAGAGAATCCACACAGCCAAGAAACCCCACAAGTGTTCGTACTGCGGGAAGTCCTTCGTTGCCAAATCGTACCTCTTGACCCACCAGAGAATCCACACGGGAGAGAGGCCATACAAATGTTTGGCCTGTGGGAAAAGCTTCACGCAGAGCTCCCACCTTACTGCTCATCAAAGGACTCACAAAGGAAAAAAGTCATTCTGTTGCTCAGACTGTGGGAAAAGCTTCAGGGTCAGCTCTCACCTTATTGCACACCAGAGGATTCATGAGGCAAAGAAAGCCCATAAGTGTTCCTACTGCAGCAAATCCTTCATTTTCAAGTCCTACCTTATCATACACGAGAGAATGCACACGGGAGAGAGACCCTACAAATGTTTGGTTTGTGGCAAAGGCTTCAGTCAGAATTCACACCTTACTGTTCATCAGAGAACTCATGTGGGGAAGAAACAATTCCAACGTTCTGAATCTGGGAAAGGCTTTAGGGTGAGCTCTCGGCTTATCACCCATAAGAGAATCCAAACAACAACAAAACTGCAGCACAACAACAACAACAACAACAGTAATAGTACTAAATGTTTGGATTGTGGGAAATCTTTCATATCCAAATCGTATCTGATTATCCATCAGAGAATACACACAGGAGAGAGACCCTACAAGTGCACAGTCTGTGGGAAATGTTTCAGCCAGAGCTCTCATCTGACAGTCCACCAGAGAACCCACAAGGGAGAGAAGTTGTTCCCGTGTTCAGACTGTGAGGAAAAATTTAGTTCCAGGATGAAGCTTCTTAAGCATCAGAGAATCCACATGAAGGAGAATCCATTTAAATGCTTGGACTGTGGGAAATCTTTTGTCACCAAATCGCAGCTTGTGGTACACCAGAGAAGCCATACTGGGGAGAGGCCGTATAAATGTTTGGACTGTGGGAAAGGGTTCAGCCAGAGCTCAAACCTCATTAGGCACCAGAGGATTCATTCGGGGGAGAACCCCTATAAATGCACAGACTGTGGGAAAAGCTTCTGTTCAGGTGAGAACCTTATTAAGCATCAGAGAATCCACACTTAAGGAAGCAAGATCCTGAATTATGTGCTCATACACTTCCAGAAGGCCATAAAAGTGTATGGACTTAAACAACAGATTGGATTGCATTAGTCAGTAGGTGGTGGCGAGAAAAATATATTTGGCAAAACACCATGCTGCAGAAAGCTTTTTTGGTCATTACTCAAAAATTTGCTGTTCACCAGTGAAGCCATGGAGGAATCAGCTGAGGTAAATACATTAGACAAAGGGAAGCATCCCTTGTGAGTTCAGATCTTTCTGTGCGTCAAAAAGATGGAATTTGAATCTGCATCAGGTTTTGAACTCGGGACATATGGGATGCGAGGGTGATTCGACAGCTGCATCATCACCCTCTTCTGGCCAAAATAGGGAATTTCAAGGAAAACTGCCCAAACTTGTAAGAATGAGCAACAGTGGGCCAAGTGGTGGTGTTTCTAGACAATTCTAAAAGCTTCCAGGTCACCCTCAGTAAGTTGCTCTCCTTGTGACAGATTGCCTTGGCTCATCTTTTGCACCCTCCTTCATCAGCCTAACAGGAGCAGAGTCAGAATCCTAGACTGGGTGGAGTGATTCCAAGATCTCGGGAGGATAAAGACTTTCCCATCGCTTATGAACAGAAGAACCCAAGAATAGTGTGCTGGATCAAGCCAATAGCCCATCTAGTGCAGTATCTTGTTCTCACAGTGGCCAACCTGTGAGAAACTGGAGAGCAGAACATGAACGCCATAGCAATCTCCCCTCCCGTGGTTTCCAGCAACTCGTATTCGGAAGCATTGCTGCTTCCAACTGTGGAGGCAGAGCATATCCACCTTGACTAGTAGCCACTTGCTACTTGATGCCATTTTTTAAAAACAAAACAAAACAATGAATTGATCCTGGAGCCATACAAAGCCAGGTTCTGCCCCTGAGCTCCAGGAAATCTTCCACAGCTACTGAAATTTCTACATATGGAACAGTGGTGCAGGAGAAAGACGCTGCTTAGGTTTTAAAATATATCTGTCAGAAAATCCACATGGGAGAGAAGCCATAGAAACACTCAGATTGCCACTGAAACTCTTAGCGTGAGTAAACCCTGGAGTAAACCCTGGTACTGTCAAAGAATCTGTGCAGGACAGAATGCTTTTATGTTGTATGAGGAACCAGACACCTTGTCTTAAAAAGGTGAGAGAGAAATCCAGGCTGCTGACCAATCTAGAGCTTTTAACCTTTTTTAAAAAACAATTTTTCGTTTTTTAATATTTTGTGGGTCTGTTGGCAGAGTGGACTTTCCGTTATCCCAAGGAACAACCAAGTGGTCCCTCTCTGGCTGTGCAACTTGCTGCCAGGAGCAAGTCCTGAGTTACTTCCTTCCAAGTAACTGGATTGTGAGAACGGTGTGGGGAGACCTGTTTGTGTTATGTGGGGGGATGTGCTTGGCTCTCTGCTCCCACAGCTGATGATGGGAAATCCTGTCTTTCTCAGTCTTTCGCACCATGGCTGGCAGCCACCGTCCAATCTCCTGCACATACTTACCCCAAGGCTAGCAGAGGTTGCCCTGCAGAGAAAAGTGGACTAACCTGACTTGCTGTGAACGTGCTCAGCTCCCAGCCTCTGTGGTGTGCATGTTCCTTCACAGATCACAGTGCATAGACAACAGGATGCATCAAATGCCTGTACTTGAGCTTTGTTGGGGGGGGGGTGAACCCAAACTGTTTCTGCTTCTAGCAAAGCCTGTTCAGGGTCTGCTGTGATTACATTTAAGGTCCAGGTTTTGCGCTTTTCAACTATGGCTGCGCTGTTCGGGGGTGTGGTGTGGTGTGGAAGACAACGGCCATGCTGGGGTGTGATGTCACTTAGAATCATAGAATCGGAAGGGACTCCAGGGGTCATCTAGTCCAACCCCCTGCAATGCAGGAATCTCAGCTAAAGCATCCATGACAGATGGCCATCCAACCTTTGCTTAGAAACCTCCAAGGAAGGAGAGTCCACCACCTCTCATAGGAGTCTGTTCCACAGCTCTTATTGTCAGAAAGTTTTTCCGAATGCTTAGATGGAATCTCCTTTCTTGTAACTTGGAGCCATTGGTTTGAAGCATGCTCCCTCTTCCATGGGACAGCCCTTAAGTGATTTGAAGATGGCTATCATATCTCATCTCAATCTCCTCTTTTCCAGGCTTAAGCATACCCAGCTCCTTCAAGTGCTCCTCTTAAGGCTTAGTTTCCAGACCCTTGATCATCTTGGTTGCCCTCCTCTGCACACATTCCAGCTTGTCAACATCCTTCTTAAATTGTGGTGCCCAGAATTCGACACAGTATTCCAGGCGTGGTCTGACCAAGACAGAATAGAGAATATTATTTCCCTTGATCTGGACCCTAGACGTCTGTTGATGCAGCCTTTTTTGCTGCTGCATCACACTGTTGACTCATGTTCAGCTTGTAGTCCACCAAGACCCCTTCATCATTGCTCTTCCTCCCCAATATCATTATTCAGAAAAGGGACAAATTGACACATCAGGGTGTGAGTTCATATCAGCACCATCCAGTCAGGAGCTAGTAATCATGTATGATGTCACATGAACACTGTCCAGTCAGGAGCAAACCCACCCCCTCCTTTATAGCAGAACATAACAGAACAGCCTTGTTTTTTGTTGGCGTGTGCCTTTGGGGGTAAAGTTCAAACCATTGGAGAGTTACAGCATCTTCGGGAGAGACATGTTTTATTACACATTGGGCAGATGAAAGTTAGGCTGATGTGGGTGTACCATGGCGTTTCACTGGCTACAGAATTGCTTCTTTTCAGCAAACGACGTGTTTCCAGCAGTGTTTGCAGACCTCGATGTTGCCCAGGTTGTACATTCTGCAATGCTTCATGGGGAGGGGGGGTGGGAAGAAAACAAATAAATATTTGTGTGGAAATATCTTTTTATTCCTGCAGCATTTCAAATAAACACTTTCCTACAGGATGAGATTTTGCCCTGCCCAGGAAGAGGCAACAGAGCCCAGAGCTCTTCACTTTGACAAGCTCGTTTATCTGAGCACCTTCACAAGCAGAGGCGGATTTAGGGGAGTGCGACTGGTTCGCCCACACTGGAATTAGAACATGGAGGGGGCACCAAATTTTGGTATTGCCCAGGGCACTGCTCAAATTTGAAAGCCCAAGGTCTGCCACTGACAAGCTGGGACTGGAACACCAGGGTCAGAAAACAATGGCACTCAGAAGCTCAAACATACCGGTCCAACTGCAGAACCAACATTTTCTTACAGGTCTGTCTTGCATCCAAGCAGTCACTTTTCCGGATTTCAGCTGAAGATGTCTCCCTCTTAATGTGCATTTACAGTTGACTTATTGGAAATGATTCATTTGCTATTTGCATTTTTGCCTATCTGTGGAGTTATTTTCTCTCTCTCCAGCCTCCTCCCTGCCACAGCTGTTACCCGTTTCCTACCACAGGACAGGTAGTTTGAACTCGATTTTTGAAGACGTCCACTTGTATGGCTTACTTTACATTTCCAGAAGTAAAATAAAAAATGAGTTGGTTATCTTCAATTTTAAGACCACACCACAGAGTGCCATGATAACTACCTTTGTAGACATGAGTCTATTCCTCATTTCTATTTGGTTTTGGTTTTGAAAAAATACCAGTTGCCGTGGTTCCCAAACTTTCTGCACCATATGGACCGCCTGAAAATTGCTGAGAGTCTTGGTGGACCACTTAATGATTTTGCTGCCTGTTGTAGCAATTGTAACGCACTGTGCTAGATGCTGTGTAATTTTAAAAGGGCTTTTCCATTGCTGCTTTGATTTGTTAAATCGTGTGTTGGTTTGCATCCAATAACATTCAAATGGTAATGCAATAAATTACAATGTGACAAATAAAAGAAGCAATAGAAATTCATTTAAAAGTCACTATGAAATTAAATGTGGGCATGCCTGAATGAAGCCCGTGGACCACATTTTGGGAACTGCTGATTTATTGAGGTCCTATGCAGAATAGCCCCACTGGCCCAAAGTTAAGTCATGTTTCTTAATTTCAGTGTCTACACTCTGAGGTATCATCGAAACAATAAAGCAGTATCATGCCACTCTCAAAACCCTGGAGCTGTTAAGGGTGGTGAGAGTTGCTTAGGGTTGCCATACGTCCAGAATCTCCTGGACATATCCGAAATACCACAGCTGGAAGCAGTGTCTGTGTGGAAATCGGCCCCCAAAAAATGTCTGGGAAAATCTGGACGTACTAGTTGAAGTTAGCCCGTTCACTAACGGGCTCTAGAGGAAGAGGCGGCAGAGCGGCTCGCGGGGCCCCGGCGCGCCCTGCTCCCGGCCCCCGCTTCGAGCACGCTCCGGCCGCTCCCGCTTCGCCGCCCCTCCGAGCGGCTCGCGGGGCCCCGGCGCGCCCTGCTCCCCCTGCTTGGAGCGCGTTCTGTGGCGCCCGCCAGCGCCCACCTCGCCGCCCCTCCGCAGGAGCAGCAGCGCCAGGGCGAGCTGGTTGGCCGAGGCCCCGGCGCCTCCTCGTTCTCCTCACTGCCGCTGCCTCCAGGCCGGGCCGGCTGTCCTCCGGCAGGACTGTGAGGGAGGCGGGCGGGCGCCCGTCACTTCCTGTCCGCTGGCCAATCCCTGCGTTCGCGTGTGGCATGCGCAGAGCACACTTCTGTGACACACGGAAAAGCAGGGACACTTCAAGATTATTATATAGGATGGCAACCCATGTCAGCAGTGTCGTTTTTGTCGATTATCCTTAGAAATAGCTCAAAAACTTCATTTTTCAACTTTTGGGGAATTTGCTTTTTAAAAAAAGGTCAACAACCTCAACAACTTTTCTGTCTGGATTTTCACTGTTTGAAATATGGCAACCTTAGAGATGTTTAGAGACCCTTATTCCCCAAACAGAGCTCTATTTCTCAGAGTGGTCTAAGAGGCAGTCTGTCTTCCTAGGGGGCTCTGGGAGCGACAAGCATTGTGGACGGGGGTGAATAAAAATCTGTCCTCCTGTCAGAGAAATATCTCCTCACTCATCCCGTTTAGCCAAGTTTGTCTTTTCATCTAGTGAGGTAAATGGCTCACTGGATATATATGAAACAAAGCTTTAATAGTAGAGAAATGTAGCATAGAAAATGCTGACTGAGGGAAACGAAGCACCCTGAGGTAAGTGACAGTTGAACCCTTTTTTAAACTGACAGCCTGAAGGGAGGGGCCCATTCTAGAGTACAGCATGAAAGCCCCGCCCACTAGAGGACAGGTATTCTGCTAATCAAATTAGACCAGAGTTTTTCCTACAGAGAGCTCTTGTGAGGGGAATAGGAGGCCTCCTAACAACTCTTTTTTTAAAAATAATTAAAATTTCAGTTTTACATCTCAAAACAAGCATTTTACATACTGTTAGATATCCCACGACTTCCGTCCTTCTCTTTCTTCAGTTCATTTTATTTATCTTTCATTCCTGCATATTTTGCTGTCGCCATTTTAGTCTGTTCTCCACTTTTACGTCGCTCAAACATTAATTACACTGTTGATTTTATCTTAAGGCTGCCAGCGTTTTCAGCTGTGTACAGTTATTTTTCATAGCCTCAATAAATATTTTCCATATATGTTCTTCTTGCTCTCTTATTCTATATGTTAAACCTGCAAGCAATGCAAATTCTACCATCTTACGTTGCTAGTCCTCTTTGCCTGGGACCTCCATCACTTTCCACTTTGGGGCTAACTAAACTCGGACTGCTGCTGTTGCATACATAAATAAATTTTGTTGATACTCAGGGACTTCAGTCCAAATTTTTCCCAACAAAAAGGACTCCGGTCTTTTGGGAAAAGTTATTTTAAACATATTTTTTTCAACTCATCATAGATCATTTCCCAATATTCTTTTACCTTTTTACATGTCCACCACATATGAAAAAAACGTTCCCTTCATTTCTTTACATTTCTGACACGTATCCAATTCTGCTTCCTAACAATTCTCGCCACCTTTACAAACTACAGCTCCCGGGATTCTTTGGGGGAAGAAGCCAAAGCCCACACAGAGGCCTGTAAATATGTAGGGTGACCCCAGCCAGCATGGCCAATGGTCAGGAATGATGGGAGATGGAGTCCAGTGTCACAGAATTGTAGAGATGGAAGGGACCCTGAGGGTCATCCAGTCTAACCCCCTGCAATGCAGGAATATGCAGCTGTCTCATACGGGGATCAAACCTGCAACCTTGGCATCATCAGCACCACACTCTAACCAACGGAGTTATCTGGAGGGCATCTGGTTCCCCTCCCCTCCTGTAGATATGCTAACCTTGGGGAAAGTTGGCGCCGTTCCATTTATATTTTAGTCCTGCATATCGCAGATTGCTTTTATCGTAAGACCTCAATATCTCACAACTACACCTTACCTTGCGGGAGGCAGCAGGTACAAGTTACTAGTCCCTGCAGCCACAGCAGGCACTGTGATTCTGTCATGAATTCTACTCAATATTGATCCAGAGCAGAACTCCGATGTATAGTTAGCAGAGTTAAAAACTTAAACACATTGCAAGATTCCCCAAAAATAGGCCAGAGGCAATTGTGTTTCATCCAGCAGAGCTTTACTGCTACTGAAGGCAAATGAGCATCATGGTCACAAATCCAATACATTCAGGATTGGCACTGTCCATAAGAAATCCAGTTGCAGCAGACTTAACTGAAACTTACAATAACTTATAATAAGACTAAAACCTTAACACTATCTATGTACAGAACACCACACCAGAAGGAAAAGAGATAGAAAGAGAAAGTGTGAAACCCAAACTCCTCCTGCCCTTATTATTATAGTCAGCATGACCTTGACAGAAAGAGATAACAGGACCTATTTAAGCCAGCTGTACTCAGCTTCTCTGAAGGAATAACCTGCTTGTTTCTTTCACGCAGAGAAATTTCCATAACCCTTTTGAACTAATTACAATAGGAAAGATCTCTACCCATCAGATCAATACTTTCTGTACTAAGAAATGCAAATTCTCCAGCGGTTTGACTTCACCTCCAGAGGCACACTCCATTGTCTCCCCTGGACATACATACCACTTGATTCTGGGAGCTGTAGTTTTTTAAAGGGTGTTGAGAGTTGCTGAGATGACCCCTGTTTTCCCCACAGAGGTACAATTTGGAGAGAGAACCCTGGGAAAGGGATGGATTGTTAAACCTCTCTGGGAACTGTCAGCTCCGTGAGGGGAATGAGAGCCTCTGAACAACTTTTAACACCCTTATAGTTCTTGGGATGCTTTTGGTGAAGGTGTTGGACTCTCTTTCCTTGGAGGTTTTTAAGCAGAGTTTGGAATGGCCATCTGCCAGGGACTCTTTAGCTGCGGTTCCTGCATTGCAGGGGGTTGGACTAGATGACCCTCAGGGTCCCCTTGTGACTCCACCATTGTATGATTCTAAGCCATACTCTGCAGAACTCCAGGTGCATAACAAAGACCTTCTTTCTTCAGCAGGCATTTCTTGTTAGGTTTTATGGTGAATTTTTATCATTCCACTTTGTCAGATTCATCTTTTTGCAATTTTATTAGAGACGTCGATGGTTAAGTTAAGTGGAATAGAGAATAAAGGAATAAATAAATACAATTGTCCACTGCTCATTCCATTTAAAAGGAATAATAATGTGCCGATAGGACCTGCAACCCAATGTTGCAGTGTATGCAATGGGCGTAGCCAGGGTTTATTTGGGGGGCAGGATTTATGTTAAGGGGGGCAGAACCAAGTTATCTGCAACACAATTAGTAAAGTATTTTTATTTATTTACTTGATTTGTGGGGGAGCAGCTGCCCCTCCTGCCCCCTGACTACGCCTATGATACATGCTTGTCTTGTGCTTGGTTTTTGCCTGCCATGCCCTTCCTCCAGGATACTCCATTGCATTTCCCTACCAACAGTCCAAATTCTGTAGCCACTGAGCATGCTTAGCCATTTTCACACATACACACCCCTTAGAATTCTCCCTCATCCACCCAGTTATTCTTTTTTCTGCAAACTTTGGTCTCCACCCAAGCCTGCTGAGATCTCCCTCTTTTTCCAGGAAGTTGGCCTGTTGACTACATTAAACATCCACATCCAGAGAATGGGTTTAATATTAGCATTATAGCAGGGGAGGGGAAGCTGCGGCCTTCCAGTTTTTTTTTTTTTTTGCAAATAATTTTTTTATTGAAAATTTTCATATTACACAAGAATATTTCTCATAACATAAACTTACATACCACAGTGTTATTGTTCATTGTCTATTATTACTCTCTTATATTGTCCCTTTTAAGGGAAAAAGGGAAAAGGAAAAAAAAGGAAAAAAGGGGGGAAAAGAGAGAGAGCACACACACACACACACACACACACACACACACACACACACACACATATATATACACCCATAAAATTAATAAATGAATACAATAATTTAAATATAGTAATGTGACTTCCTATCAAAAACCCCTGCATAATTTTTCATAACATTGAATGTACTCAACCCAATAAGCGTTCATCTGAAAAATGACTAATACATTCTCGAAATCTTTACTTCCTTAAAGTATTTTCCATCTGTTTACCCGTCCTATATTACTCGAATGCTGGCATAGATATAGAATTTTTACTATATTTTTGGACCTATCTCCTGTAGCCATCCCATTTTTCAACAAATTTTTGTTTTGAATTACCTCTGAGGTTATTAGTTAATTGGGCCAGTTCAGCAAATTCCTGTAATTTATATTACCAATCTTCAATTTTCAGAACCTCCTTTTCTTTCCATGCTTTTGCTACCAGAATTCTGGCCGCCGCCGTAGTATACAGGAATACTTCTCTGAATTGTTTTGGGATATCTGTATCCATGATGCTTAACAGAAATGCCTCTGGCTTTTTAATAAAGGTTTTACCCATCATCTTTTTTAGTTCATCATATATTTTACCCCAGAATGACTTGATCTTTCCACACAACCACCACATGTGGAACATGTCCCCATTGTTTCCTCCTTCCAGATGTTACAACTCCCATCTCATGAGTGAGCAAGGTGTTATTGCGCTATAAATGCGTAGTGCGGATGGGGCCTCTCCTAAAGCTCTTATTCCCTGCACAGTTTTCTGCCAGAGGGGCGCTGTAGGGTTAAACCGAGCGAGCTCCTCCGGTTGCCTAGAAAGCCTGAGAAATAGCAACCCCCAGTTTTGTGCAGCTGGCGAAGCATGAAAGCGGCTTCCTGGTGGGGGCAGGGGAGGATATGGCCTGTTTGAATCCTTGCAAGCAGCACCGGGAGCGATAATCGATAAATCTCGCAGCAGCTGCATGTGCAGCAAAAGGGAGCCGAGCCCTTGCTCCCCATAGGAGGGGGGCAGATCCCCGAAGAGGTGAGCTCTCAAGTGGGTTGCATGCAGCTTCCATTTATTACGATGGAGGGGTAGGGGGGGCAGAGTTGTCTTCATTGCAATTGCAAAAAGAGAGAGGAAGGAATTTAACGAATGCTTGTAGGCGCAAGCGAGGTTAAGAACAGCTGGTGTCAGCCAGCAGTGAAATCCCGTCCCTCTTTCCACCCAAGCCAGAGCAATATGCTCACACAAAAGCCTTCCCACGTCAGTGAATCCGTAACTTTATATATATATATATATATTTTTAACTGCAGTTGTGTTGCGGTTCATCGTGAACTGCAAAAGAACATGCTGTATCAGGATGCTGCGCCAAATCCGGCTTTTATTGGGTGTATCATTTCAAAGTGTGTGTTTGTGAGCACTCTATACCCTCCAACATTTCTGCGATGAAATTAGGAACGTCCTAAGGAAAAGCGGGATATTCCGGGATCAAATCAGAAAGCGGGGCGGCTTCTGTAAATCCAGGACCGTCCTTGGAAAATAGGGACAGTTGGAGGGTCTGGAACTTCCCCTGCAAAACTAAAACACCAACAAAAACCAGACCCATTATACTTGTTCCCAGGCCGTCCTTCTAGGTCGTGGGTTCTCCCAAGTTCAGTGTCAGTCTGGTTTGTCTCTTCCATTAAGCAGACAGTTCTCTGCCCTGAGAGTCACTAGCCCACGGCCCTTTCCTGCTCTCTTTCTATGGAGATAAGGTAATTTCATTGCCAGGACTATAGTTAACTTGGATGCTAAACATAGGCATAGGCAGGAAAGCAGGTCCCCCCCCTCAAATCAAGTAAATAAATAAAAATACTTGAAGTATAAATTGTGGAAAGATGTTGACAGGGTTTTCTGAGCACTTGTGGTCAAAAGAAAGTACAGTGGTACCTCTGGTTAAGTACTTAATTCGTTCCAGAGGTCCATTCTTAACCCGAAACTGTTCTTAACCTGAAGCACCACTTTAGCTAATGGGGCCTTCTGCTGCCGCTGCACCGCCAGAGCACAATTTCTGTTCTTATCCTGAAGCAAAGTTCTTAACCTGAAGCATTATTTCTGGGTTAGCGGAGTTCTTAACCTGAAGCGTATGTAACCTGAGGTACCACTGTAATTAAAAAACAAACAAACCGTTGTCAAGACACTTCATTTCGAATCTGCTAGTCAGAGCCAGACAGGTAGAGAATGGTGACAGGTGGGTGTCCTGCTCCCCCCCCCCAACATACCATATTTTTCTGTGTATAAGATGCCCCCATGTATAAGACGGCCCCTACTTTTGGGGACCCCAAATTTAGAAAATGGGCATATGCAATATCCATGTATAAGATGCCCCCAGATTTTTAACCTCATTTTAAAGTAAAAAAACTTAAGTCTTATACCAGTACACGGAAAAGTAAGGTAAATTCAGGCTATGCCCGTGATGTCAAACAAAAGCTGTGTGTTTATTTTGGGACGGGGTGTGTTTGGGATCTAGAAATGTTCTAAGTGACGGTGGTGTTCATTTTATTGATTCCAATCATGGTAGGTATGCCAGTCTCCTGTAACAAAAGACAGACAAACAGAAAGACTGATGAAACCTTAATGACACATTTATTGTAAGTTTTTGTCTGCTACTACAGTCCCCTTCGTCAGATACATTAAGTGTTATGAATGACAGGTGCCGTGGAGTCTCTCTCTCTCTCTCTCTCTCTCTCTCTCTCTCTCTCTCTGTGTGTGTGTGTGTGTGTGTGTGTGTGTGTATCTATATATCCATGGATAGCCTTATCCTCCACGAAATTATCTAACCCTCTTTTAAAGCCATGCTGAGTTGCCTCCTATGGGGCCTTCTTCCCGCTGACTACCTATAGCACAATGAGTGTATGTATGCACATTTCATGTAACTTATGCCAACGTCAGAATTCAAGTGTTTTGCAGTGGGAAATTTGAATTGCTTGGATGCAGAGTGTTAATATATTTCATAGAATCGTAGAGTTGGAAGGGACCCTGAGGGTCATCTAGTCCAACCCCCCACAGTGCAGGAATATGCATCTGTCCCATATGGGGATCGAACCTGCAACCTTGGTGTTATCAGCACCACGTTCTACCCAACTAAGCTGTCCAGGCTATTAATGGCACATATGTAAGAGTAGAGATGAATAGAAATTAAATTCAATTTCTTTCAGTATCTCACTTTCTAATATTTAGTTCTGTTCTCCACATCAGCTTGCAATTTATATTTTCAAGTCCTTGTGAAAATCAATTCACATTTTACTAATATGCACAGTTTTGTATGCAGTTTCTCTTAATACAATTCTGTTTTGTTTTCACTAATATAGACATTTCAACGCACACTTTATCCATTTTTGTTCACATTACGTGGCTGGAGGACTGCATTGCAAAAATTGGAGAAATGCAAATTTCAAAGGATGGCTGTTTCATTTTGCATGTCTTTTCCAGAAAATGCCAATCGTGTAAATTTAAATGCAGACTGAATCAAATTTCTCCACCAACTCCACTGAAGAGCCTTGGCTGCATTGCTTACAGGAAGACAGTGCAAAAGAATAAACTTCCTGTATTTCATGGACTGGTTAAGATATTACAAAATCCAGGAAACAGGACAGGACACTGAGTTGGGTGCCGTTAATTTGTCCTAGCCACAAGAAAGTGTGTTGTGTTTTTGTGTGTTTAGTTTTAAAAGCATCAAGCAGTGTTTCACACAAGTTCTCTTTGGCTCCCTTTTAAAGGTAAAGGTATAGGGACCCCTGACCATTAGGTCCAGTCGTGACCGACTCTGGGGTTGCGGCGCTCATCTCGCATTATTGGCCGAGGGAGCCGGCGTACAGCTTCTGGGTCATGTGGCCAGCATGACAAAGCCGCTTCTGGCGAACCAGAGCAGCGCACGGAAACGCCGTTTACCTTCCCGCTGCAGCGGTACCTATTGATCTACTTGCACTTTGACGTGCTTTCAAACTGCTAGGTTGGTAGGACAGGGACCGAGCAATGGGAGCTCACCCCATTGCGGGGATTCGAACCGCCGACCTTCTGATCGGCAAGCCCTAGGCTCTGTGGTTTAACCCACAACACCACCCACGTCACTGACTCCTTTTTAGGATTTGGTTAATCATGAAAATAATGCACACGTTACTGTGATTGACTTTTTTCACATTTCTCCTTTGTCAGCTGCCCTGCTAAAAATAATATTATTCTGTTTCTATCATTCCATCATATGGTTATAGAGCGTTGAGCAAAAACTGGCCTACTGAGCAAAAGTAAAATTTGCATATAAGGCCCTCAAAATGAAATAATTTTCCCACCCCTGACATGGAATATCAGTTTAGGAGGTTAATTTATTGGGTTTCTCTCTCTCTCCCTCCCCCCCCCCCTCTCTCTCCAGCCTTCTGTTTTCTGTATGTCTTCCCTGCAGGAGCAAAACCTTGTGTGTGATGCTGACATCTGTCTAAACACCCTAAATAATTTGTAGCACGATCGGAAAAAGGAAAAAAAGGACCCTGGGAGATCAGTTTGAGGAACTGGCGCCGTTTGCCCAATGGTCGCAGCAAAAGAGGGAGGTCTGTGAGCAACCGGTGCAGGCCGACGTTGATACAAGGCTGGAAAGGACAAAATGGCTGCCAAGCGGGCAGCAGCGGCCAACCTCCAGATGGCGGGAGACCAAGTGCTGCATATAAAAATGGAAGAGGAGGATGAGGAAGAGGAAGACGGAGCGGCGAAAGGGCCTTGCGTCATCCGGGCCGGGAGCCTGAGGGACATTTTGGCGTGGCCAGGGCCAGAGCAGGTCAAGCAGGAGCTGGACGAAGAGGTGCCTCAGGGCTGGGAAGCCCACAGCCAGGAGCACCTGAGACTCATCCAGTCGTCTCATTCAGGATGGGGGGCTCCTCAGCAGCCGGAGGAGCTCCTCCTGAGGCAACGAGGAGCAAGGAGACAGGAGCAGCAGGTAGCCGGTGATCGGACCACAGTGCTTGCCCACCTGTGAGCAGGTCGGCTGCTTCTGGTTATTTACAGAGCCCTGACTGACTTGGACCAGAAATGCCTTAAGGATCACTGAGCACCTTAAGGCCCAACTGGGAGACATATTGTGATTCCTCATTGCCCCTGAGGTTTGGTTGCCCTTTACTATGTAGTAGGACAGGGTGAAGGGACCCAGGTGGCGCTGTGGGTTAAACCACAGAGCCTAGGGCTTGCTGATCAGAAGGTCGGCAGTTCGAATCCCTGCAACGGGGTGAGCTCTCATTGCTCGGTACCAGCTCCTGCCCACCTAGCAGTTCGAAAGCATGTGAAAGTGCAAGTAGATAAATAGGTACCGCTGGAGTGGGAAGGTGAACGGCGTTTCCGTGCGCTGCTCTGGTTCGCCAGAAGTGGCTTAGTCATGCTGGCCACATGACCCGGAAGCTGTATGCTGGCTCTCGGCCAATAAAGTGAGATGAGCGCCGCAACCCCAGAGTCGGTCACGACTGGACCTAATGGTCAGGGGTCCCTTTACCTTTACTAGGACAGGTTGTGGCCTGTGGAACTCCCTGCTGGTAGATGCACAGCAGGAATTGTTCCTGCTTTTAGGCGTTGCCTGTGTCGTTGAGACAAGCCTTTGCAATGTCATTTTTTAAAATAATAGTTTTTAGTAGTTTCCAATTATAATCCAATAATAGCCTCATTATAACAATACCAAATTATAATACAATTACAGTCATAACTTGGTTTTCCAACAGCTTAGTTCTCGAACGTTTTGTCTCCCGAATGCCGCAAACCTGGAAGTGGCTGTTCCAGTTTGCGAACTATTTTTGGAAGCCGAATGTCCGACGAGGCTTCCTCAGCTTCTGATTTTCTGCAGGAGCTTCCTGCAGCCAATTAGAAGCCGTGCTTTGGTTTCTGAACATTTTGGAAGTTGAACGGACTTCCGGAACAGATTCCGTTTGACTTCCAAGGTACGACTGTACTAATACCAATCGTTCAAATACTAAATTATATAATTTAGGTGCCCCCACCCCACCCCGCGTGCTAGAATTGATGGTTTGGTGATTTTCTTCATTTCTGCGTTCCAGAATCTTACTAATTTCTATTACATTCCGGTCAAAATAATAATCCCTTATACAACAACTGCAATATTAATAACTTCTATTCATGTTGACACATTAAATTGTTTATAGAACTACAAGTGAGGCACTCAAACTATATCTTTGTTCCTCCTGCTTATGGCAACTATTCTGTCCGTGGTGTATCTTCCTGTCCTTGCAAGATGTTATGTCTATCTTTTCCCAGTTGTTGCTGTTCTCCATCATGCCTTGGGCGGAGCTGGTATCCATTGTTGTTTCAGAGATTTCTCCATAGGCCTTTGCAATGTCAATTTCTT
The DNA here is from genome assembly GCA_034642065.1 of Darevskia nairensis. Classification (NCBI taxonomy): domain Eukaryota; kingdom Metazoa; phylum Chordata; class Lepidosauria; order Squamata; family Lacertidae; genus Darevskia; species Darevskia nairensis. The sequence continues at coordinate 269,705 of JAWWNI010001487.1, forward strand.
TTTACTAACCAGCATCCATAGATGTTTTTACTGATGTATTTATTGAATTTTTTTTAAATTTAATATACAGTGGTACAGTGGACCCTTGACTTACGAAGGTAATCCGTTCCGACGGGACCGTCGGATGTCAAAAAAATCATAAGTCGAGTCTCCATAGGAATGCATTGGGGAGAAAAAATTTGTAGGTCGAAAAAAGCCCCATCTAAAGTTCGGAAGTTGAGAAAACCCTATCTAAAACGGCCGTGACTTCTTTTCGGAAGTCGAAAAAATTCGTAGCCGCGCCGCCGCTTTGATCCCTCATAACTCGAAAAATACGGAAGTCGGGTTACTTGTAAGTCGAGGGATCACTGTACCTCGGAAGTCGAACGGAATCCGTTCCAAAAGTCCATTTGACTTCCAAAACATTTGGAAGCCAAAGTGTGGCTTCTGATTGGCTGCAGGAAACTCCTGCAGCCAATCGGAAGCCACAGAAGCCCCATCGGACATTCGGGTTCCAAAGAACGTTTGCAAACCAGAACACTCACTTCTGGGTTTGCAGCGTTCGGGAGCCAAAACGTCCGAGTACCAAGGCATTCGGGATGCAAGGTATGACTGTAGTGAAAAATGTGGAATATAAGTATTTCAAAAAAATGAATTAAAGAATAACACGGAGGAGGGTTGATGTATACTGTAGAGTAGATCTGTCCTGGGGACCAACGTTCCACTGATGGAGAGGGGTCCCTCCACATGTGGCCTTCAGGCCTGGGGTTCCTCACCCAGTAGAAGAGTTTGGATTTGATATCCTGCTTTATCACTACCTGAAGGAGTCTCAAAGCGGCTCACATTCTCCTTTCCCTTCCTCCCCCACAACAAACCCTCTGTGAGGTGAGTGGGGCTGAGAGACTTCAGAGAAGTGGGACTAGCCCAAGGCCACCCAGCAGCTGCATGTGGAGGAGCGGAGACGCGAACCCGGTTCACCAGATTACGAGTCTACCACTCTTAACCACTACACCACATAAATGAACAAGTAGCATGTGTGAACCAACAGCCCTCTGCCTTTGTTCCCAGGTGCCGGTCCTTTTTGACGAGATGGACGTCCATTCCCCGGAGGCCGACCACACCTTGATGGACAGACGGCGGTATCTCCGCAGGGAGGCCAAGCAGAGGCTGGACAGGGAAGCCAGCTCACTCGGTAAGGGCTCATCCTGTGTATATTCTGTTGCTGAGTTTTGCATCCTGAAAACCTCTGTCGGTCGCTACCATTACTGCTTTGCCTGATTGCAGCTTTGGGCGGAGGGGTGGTGCCAAATCTGTCTGCAGAGCAGGGAAACAGGACCACCGCCACTGGCAGGCGAGGGAGCAGTTTTTGCATGTTAGCAGGGGGCCGGTGGAGAACTGTGCGCAGCTTTGTATTTGCAATGCACGTGCATATTTCTGAGCTGAAGAAAACACAGAGCACTGCCTTGTACCAGATCAAACCAGGGGTCTAACTAGCTCAGAAATGCATCTACGCACCAGTCGTTGGTCTGATGGCCGCATTTCCTCATGAGCTGCCCTCTGAGGGCCACATGATGGTGGGGGGGGCAGAGGCAAAAGTGGGCGAAGAAACAGGTGTAACTCTTAACCTCTGTGATGTAGACTTTCATTCCAGCAAGGAACACCCCCTAAAAAAGATGTCCCTTTCTGTACACACACCTTTCTCTCCATCCGGTCAAGCAAAAAGGAGTGATCTCACCCCGAAGCCACATTTGATCCATGCAGAAGGACTTCTAAGAGGGCACAGAGCAAGACCACTGAGGGGGCGTGGTCTGGAAGAGGGGGTGTGGCTTGGGGAGGCTCCTGAGGGCCAAGTCAATATGTTTGCAGGGCCACTTTTGGACTCTGGGCTTAAACCTCCGCAACTTTGCCTTCGATCAAGGCGGTCCAACATGTGACCCGTGAGGCCTTATTTGGCGGCTCTCGGCAACATTTGAAGCCCTCAAGCTACCTTGCCAAAGTCAGGTAAGCGAGGCACTCGGCTTGGGAAGGAGGTGTGAGGGTTCTGACAGGGTCCTAGAGTCCTCTTGTCTCCTTCCCAAAGCCTAGCTAGCGCTTTCTCAGTTTATCCAGCTTTGTGAAGGCAGCACGAGGGCTACTGTGGAGGGCTCAAATTTTGGCCTCGGTTTCCTGCCACCATGAGCGAGAAGGTAGTTCTGTGTCAAAGTACTCTTGCGGGCTGCTTGGTATGGAAAATTGGACCTCCTTCTGCCTTAAAGGTAAAGGGACCCCTGACCATTAGGTCCAGTCGTGAACAACTCTGGGGTTGCGGCGCTCATCTCACTTTATTGGCCGAGGGAGCCGGCATACAACTTCATGTGGCCAGCATGGCTAAGCCGCTTCTGGGAAACCAGAGCAGCGCACGGAAACGCTGTTTACCTTTCCGCTGCAGCGGTACCTATTTATCTACTTGCACTTTGACGTGCTTTTGAACTGCTAGGTTGGCAGGAGCAGGGACCGAGCAACGGGAGCTCACCCCGTCGCGGGGATTCGAACCGCCGACCTTCTGATCGGCAAGCCCTAGGCTCTGTGGTTTAACCCACAGTGCCACCTGCGTCTGCCTTAGTTGAACTAAAAAAAGAGCAGAGGTTCACCCTCTCCCACTCCCCTGTTGGCAACAGTTAGCTCTGCCGTGCCGATGCGCCGTTTCCCGAAGATGAGTCGCCGTGGCACCAATTGGTCGTACGCCGAGGTGATTGATCTCCTGGATATCTGGGGGGAGCAGAGGATCCAGCAGGTCCTTCAGAGCAGCCACCGGAACATGGACACCTTCCAGGTCATTGCCAACGAGATGGCCAAGAGGGGCCACGAGCGGACGGCTCAGGAGTGCCGCACCAAGACCAAGACGATGCGCCGGGACTACAAGAAGGTCAAAGAGAACAACTGCTCCGGGACGGGGCGTCTCACCTGCCCCTTTTATGACCAGCTGGAGCAGATTCTGGATTCCGGAACGCCCCAGCCCTTGGGGCAGGCCCAGGAGGAGTCGGGGGGAGATGATGGTCCCCCGTGCGGCCTGGAGGAGGGGGGCCCCCACAAGCCTGAGGACTACCTCGAGCCCCAGGACTTCTTCGACCCCTCTGCCCAGTTCTCCATTGAACTCGTTGATTCGGTGGACTCTACCTCTGTGGTGTGCAAAACAGAGGACAACTTTGAGGAGCCGATAAGCACCCCTCGGCCGGCCGCGGGTAAGTGCCCCCTTTTTTGTGGTTATATATGGAAGACGAGAGGTCAGGTTTAAGGGCTCGGGGTTGTCTCCTCGAGAGTAAAGAGCCAGAAACATCCGTTCTTCTAAAGCTAATACTTTATTTACAAACTATGTACATCGGAGCGTTTAAAATTCATGTCTGCTTGAGTCGGTTCCAGAATCCGGGAGTGGCTTTCGCCGGTTCCTCCCCCAACATAGAAGCTTTGGAATTCCTAAGCGTCGTCTCCGTTCCTTACGCTTCCCCCCCCCCCTATGCATTTGGGGCGACAGAAGTAGCTGCCCGCTTTGCTTCTCAGACCACTCAGGTGGTGCTGAGGCTCTGTCAGCATCTCTGACCCTCAGCTCCACCGCACTGCCTGGCAGTTCCTGCTCCTCATCACTGGGGCTTTCCTTACTATCCCCGCTGGATTCAGAACTGCTTCCCAAGAGCAACTGCTTCCCCATCTCAAGAGCCTTGCGTGAGGTCAGATCCCTGACATCAGGTTTCACTTCCCTTCTGCCCCCTCCTCCCTCCCTCTCTCTGCACAAAGCGGAATAGTTGGGTGTGCAATGTGGTGACACAATAGAAGTGTGTGGAGAAAGTGTGGATAGAGAGAAGGTTTTCTCCCCCTCGTCACACTGGAACCCAGTGGGAGACATCCAGTGAAGCAGAATGTTTGGGGTGCTCAGGAGAGACAGAAGGAAGTCCTTTTGTAAATAATAATGATAATATATTATTTCTACCCTGCCCATCTGGCTGGGTTTCCCCAGCCACTCTGGGCGGCTCACAGCAGAATATTAAAAACACAATAAAACATCAAACATAAAAAACTTCCCTAAACAGGACTACCTTCAGATGTCTTCTAAAAGTCAGATAGCTGTTTATTTCCTTGACATCTGATGGGAGGGCTTTCTTCAGGGCAGGCGCCACTACCGAGAAGGCCCTCTGCCTGGTTCCCTATAACTTGGCTTCTCAAAGTGAGGGAACCGCCAGAAGGCCCTTGGAGCTGGACCTCAGTGTCCAGGCAGAACGATGGGGGTGGAGATGCTCCTTCAGGTATACTGGGCCGAGGCTGTTTAGGGCTTTCAAGACAAAATAAAATATAAAAAAATTCCTTCCAGTAGCACCTTAGAGACCAACTAAGTTTGTTCTTGGTATGAGCTTTCGTGTGCATGCACATTTCTTCAGACGAAAGCTCATACCAAGAACAAACTTAGTAGGTCTCTAAGGTGCTACTGGAAGGAATTTTTTTTATTTTTTATTTTGTTTTGACTATGACAGACCAACACGGCTACCTACCTGTAACTAGGGCTTTCAAGGTCTGCACCAACACTTTGAATTGTGCTCGGAAACGTACTGTGAGCCAATGTAGGTCTTTCAGGACCGGTGTTACCGTATATGGTCTCGGCAGCCACTCCCAGTCACCAGTCTAGCTGCTGCATTCTGGATTAGTTGTAGTTTCCGGGTCACCTTCAAAGGTAGCCCCACGTAGAGTGTATTGCAGTAGTCCAAGCGGGAGATAAGCAGAACATGGACCACTCTGGTGAGACAGTGTGCACGCAGGGAGGGTCTCAGCCTGCGTACCAGATGGAGCTGGTAGATAGCTGCCCTGGACACAGAATTGACCAGCGCCTCCATGGACAGCTGTGAGTCCAAAATGACTCCCAGGCTGCGTGCCTGGTCCTTCAGGGGCACAGTTACCCCATTCAGGACCAGGGAGTCCCCCACACCTGCCTGTCCCCTGTCCCCTAAAAACAGTACCCCTGTCGTGTCAGGATTCAACCTCAATCTGTTAGCCGTCATCCATCCTCCAACTGCCTCCAGACACACACAGGACATTCACGGCCTTCACTGGTTCTGATTTAAAAGAGAGGTAGAGCTGGGTATCATCCCACTTTACAGTTAAACTATGGAATTTGCTCCCATGAGAGGCAGCAATGGCCACCATCTTGGATGGCTTTAAGATACAAACTCATGAAGGAGAATTAGGCTGGCTGCTACCCCTGATGGTTGTGTTCTGCCACCACTGTCGGAGGCAGTGCGTCTCCAAATACCAGTTGCCAGAAACCGCAGGAGGGGAGAGCACTGCTGCAAACAGGTACTGTATTTTTCTTCTGGGCTCCCCATCTTGTCAGCCATGTTAAAGAGAAATATGCCGGACTGGGTAAGCCATTGACTCTTATATCCAGTTTGTACTTTCTTCCTTCTGTGGGAAACCCAGCCTTGAGCTAATATGAGAGGACGCACAATATTCATGCTGGTAAGCTCAGCAAATCCTCTAGCTCTTCCTCCTGCTGTTTGGCCCAGCGCTCCATGCATGACCCGGTTAGCCCAGCATTGCCATCATCTAAATCCTGGGTTTGGCATATTAAAATTAAATCCAGCCATTCTGCAGCTGCTTGTCTCGGGGAATTATCTCTTCCCTCCCAGCGGTTGCTCATTAGTGTTTTAAGCCACCTAAGTTTAGCGGCTGTCATGGACTGGCCAGACGCAGAGGAATGGCAGGAGGAACCAGCTGGGGAACCCCCAGGGGAAGAAGGCTCAGAGCCCAGGGAGTGGTGGTGGGATGACAATGAGGGAGAAGACTGGGAGGAGGAAGTGTTGGAAGCCAAAGAGGTAACAGGGCTTAGTGAGCAGGGAGAGTCTGTGGCAGAGAGAAGTCCAGAATCAGGCAGAAGCTGAAGCAGGAGAGGAGGGAGACCAAGAGGCAGAGATGAGTCAGGCTGGGGAAGAGGCACAGGTGTCTCCCCCTCCTGCTGCAATAAGCTCCCCTCTGATTCCCAGAACCAGGAGAGGCATGAAAAGGGCGGAGGGAGAAGTAAACTTCACTCAGGCGTAGTCTCAGATTGCTTGGGGACAACCCTGGAGAGGAGGGGAGGCAGGGGCCTTCAATCTCAGCAACTGCTTCAAGGGGAGATGATTTGCTGTGCTCATTAGGCCTGACACTCCTGTTTTTGCTAATAGTTAATTCCAACTTGTTTGGTGTGATTTACTGCTGTCAGTGGCCTTTGCTAAGGCTATCAGCAGCCTCAGCATTGCCTCAAAGTGACTTACGCCGTTATAAAAAAAAAGCATTATAATCAGACATAAAAACGGCAATAAACAAGAGCTAAGATTGTCATCTGACAAAATGTTTAAAAGGAATAAGTCTTGCCCACGCCGCTTAAAAGATGAGCGGAACAAAGGCCGCTGACATATCTGACGGGAGATATAAGAATGCCTTTGCCTGGTGACTAAAAACAGACAGCAGTGGTGCCAGGTGAGCTTCCATGGGGACAGCATTCCACAAACAAGGAGCCACAGCTGAAAAGGCCATTCCCATGTCAACACGTTCCACATGTCCCTCAGTGGCGGGGGAACACACAGAGCCTCTGATGGTGAACGCAAGGTCTGAGTTGGTTCGGGTGGAAAGAGGCGGTATATTATGATGCGAAATTATATTTAATGCCCTTCCCTTTGTTTTTTAGAAGCCGATCATTTCCTCAACCCCTTGCCAACTGCCCCGCCCAGTCTCCCTGGCAGCCCAGCCACCACTGGCTCCACAGCAGGTAAGAGGGAATGCGGAATGAATTTCATATGCTGAATGGTGATGTTTAATGAATGAATTCAGAGTGCTGATTGAATTCTTCAGAACCTCAGGGAGTTGGATGGGACCTTAGAGGTCGCCAAGTCTTTTCCAGGAAGTTGGCATGTTGACTACATTAAAGATCCATGTCCAGAGAATGGGTTTAATATTAGCAGGGTCGGGGAAGTTGTGGCCTTCCAGATGTTGTTGGACTACAACTCCCATCATCCCTGGCCTCTGAGGGTGATGTGAGTTAGAGAACATCTGGGAGGGCCACAGGATCCCCATCCCAGCTCCTTCTAGCGATGCTCATAAGCTTGACCGTCCCCTTCCCAGAACCCCTTGCAGCCTTTCAATGCCCTCACTCTGCTTTTGTGTTTCTCCCCCTCCCCGCTTCCCAAATTGCTCCCAGACGTGCACCCGACCCCTTGCCACAGCCCCTTGCCCGGGCCAACGGGCCTCTCGGCCGCCGAACACCTCGCCAACATCCGGAACCGGCACAAGAAGACCAGGAACGATTTGGCCGCGGAGCTGGCGATGGCAGCGGACCTGCGGATGCAGGCGGCTACCGACAGGATCCTTTCCACCCTCGACGGCTACGCCAAAGCGGACTTGGAAGACCGCGAGAAGGACAGGGTGGGCACTGAGCAGATCATTGCCATCATGCAACGGCAGACAGAACTTCTGGAGCTGCTCATACGGCGGCAGCGGTCCTCCGCTCCAGCGGCCGTGTCCACGGCCCCCTCACGGCAAGCATGGCTACCACGGACGGGCCAATCTAGTCACCGGCCTGCAGGCCCTTCTTCCGCCCGCCTGGGCGTTCCCAGGCGGCCGTTGACACCCAGGGCCCGTACCAGGAGAAGGCCTCAGAACTACAGCCCTTGACTCTCGCCTTTTGCAATCCCCTACAAGAGCTTGCGGTTGTCTGCTTGCCGTGTTTCATTCTTTAATTCGGTTAACCTCTTGCGAGTTGTTTTCTCTTCCACCCATGCTTTCCCATTAGGGTTTAAAAGAGAGCGTTGTCAACAAACCGAAGGCTTCATTGTAGCAGCCGTTTGTGGTGTAGCGCCAGTGTGGTGTAGAGCCAGTGTGGTGTAGTGGTTAAGAGCAGTAGACTCGTAATCTGGGGAACCGGGTTCGAGTCTCCACTCCTCCACATGCAGCTGCTGGGTGACCTTGGGCCAGTCACACTTCTTTGAAGTCTCTCAGCCCCACTCACCTCACAGAGTGTTTGTTGTGGGGGAGGAAGGGAAAGGAGAATGTTAGCCGCTTTGAGACTCCTTCGGGTAGTGATAAAGCGGGATATCAAATCCAAACTCTTCTTCTTCTTCTTCTTGTTCTGCCATTGCTGAAAGCTAACAAAAACCCTATTTTTAAAAAATAAAGTATTTTCTTTCTTTTTTAATAAACGTCGAGCCCTGGCATCAAGTTAAAAAAGAAAGAAAGCAAAAAGTGAACCAGCTGGCTGCTGTTTCTGGTGGGGAAATCCTTGGGGGTTGTTTTTTTCCAAAACTCGAACTTCATCGGTGTTCCTTGGCAACCAGATTGGGCCGAGCCAAATTTCTTGGCCTGAAGCCATATACTGTAGTAGAAAAAGTGGCTTCAAGAACCCCATGCACATTTGGGGTTAAGGGGCACTGGTTTATTTAAAGCAGGGATTGGGAACTTCTGGCCCTATTGGCTAAATTTGGGCCCAGACGTTCATTCCTCATAAACAATGGCCGCCTGCCCCACACCTGGCATTGTATGTGGGGCAGCTGCCACCATTACTACGAAGAACCACTTGGGAGTGTGAAATGAACTCTGAGGGGCTTTCATTGAAGGATTAAATTTATGTCCCACTGTTCCTCTATATATTTTCCTCCTAACAACCCTGTGAGGTAGGCTAGGCTGAGAGAGAGCGACTGGCCCAAGGACTCCCAGTGAGCCTCATGGCTGAATAGGGGTTTGAACCCTGGCCTCCCTGGCTCAACCCTCTGGACCAGTGTTTCTCAAACAGTAGGCCTCAGGCCCACAGCCTTCCACGTGTCTCCTCAGTGACGCACCCGGCCCCATAGCCAGCCCACGGCCGTTTGGTTGGACAATGGCAGCACCTGCAACTCCTTGCATACTGAGCAGAGGAGAGCAAGGGAAGAAGTGGAGGGATTTTCTGTGGGAAAATAACATGCTGGGGAAATTTATGCCCTGGTGTCCAGTCTCCACTTGGAGAGATGGCATGAACAGAGACAGTGGAATGGGCAGAGGGCCACAAGGGACATTGGTGGCCACCAACTTGGCTGGCTTTAAAAGGGGGCTAAACGAAACCAGCATACACTTCAGTTGCTGGAAAGTGCTGATGCAAACAGGTCCCGCTTAATAATAAACAAACAACTATCTGACGTTTAGAAGACATCTGAAGGCAGCCCTGTTTAGGGAGGTTTTTAATGGTTGATGTTTGATCGCCTTTTTATTATTATTAATATTCTGCTGGGACCCACCCAGAGTGGCTGGGGAAATGAAATATAAATAAATTATTATTACTATTATTTTATTTTATTATTTTGTTTATTGACTTCCCACTGGGGAATCTGGACTAGACGGGTCCCTGGCCTGATCCACTTCTTATGTTCTTAAAATGTAGATGCAATAATATGGGAAGGTTGGGGAAGCGCTACAGTCCAGTATAAATCCATGCCAATTGCACTATTATTGGCAGGCTGCGGAATGCACGTTGAATGTGTCAGGTTGCAGAATGCCCCTGTGATAAAAGGGCAGTCTGTGTGGAATCTAGGTTTCTCATAACGCTCAACTGAAATGTTCTTGCCGGTAAGATCTAACCCTGTGTCTGGGGGCATCAGAGATCAACCTTCGCCTTCCTCTGTCTTAGTTTTTATTGCCTTACAAGTCACCAACAGCTGAGTACCAACATGCCATACACAGTCCTTTATATCTTTAGTTCCCCCCCCTCAAACCCACCCCTAAAATCCCCAAATCCTACAATATCGCCCATTGGGAATATCGGGGTGGTGGTACAAGGAAAAGGGAATTCTATTTGGGAGAATGCGGATTCGAATTCTTGTGAGTAAATATAAACCAGAGGCAGAAAGTCACAGGTTCAAAATCCCTAGCATCTTCCAGGAAGGCAGGAGGAGAACTCCCACCTGAAACACGCAGAGAGCTGCTGCCAGTCAGTGTAGACAGTCTTGAGCTAAGTAGACCAATGGTCTGACTCGGGATGTGGCAGCTTCCTCTATCCTAATGAAGGTGAACGTCGGGAGATTCAGGAGAGACAAAAAGAGGTACTTGGTCACACAGCACAGAGTTCAGCTATGACATCTGCACCCATAGGAGGTCAGATTTGGACAGCTTTAAAATGGGGCGAGACAAATTCATGTCTAGAGGCTGTCTCTGAACGGCAGCCAGTGGAATGAGTGCTGCTAAAAGCGGGGCGTTTACTTGACCAAGACCCCTTGCCCGTCGGATTTACTGTGGCACCTCGGTTTTCGAACGCAATCCGTTTTGGAAGACAGTTCGAGTTCTGAAACGTTTAAAAACCGAAAGCTCAATATAGCCAACAGCTAGGCTTCACTTAGCGGAAGCCGCATGGCATGTTCCGGCTTCCAAGGTGTGTTCGAAAACCCAAGCATTTACTTCCGGGTTTGCGGCGTTCGAAAACCGAAATGTTTGTCAACGGAGGCGTTCCAAAACCGAGGTGCCAATGTATTCCCCGCAGCCCCCCCAAAGGCCCCTATGCTTTCTCCCCGCCGTGGGTTCTGGCGTGCGCCATCAGGTTGGAGCTGGAGCTGAAGCTCTTCCCGCAGTCCACGCACAGGTAGGGCTTCTCCCCGGTGTGGATCCTCTGGTGGCCGATGAGGTGCGACTTCTGGCTGAAGCTCTTCCCGCAGTCGGAGCACTTGAAGGGCCGCACGCCGGTGTGCGTCCTCTCGTGCGTGTTGAGGTTGGAGCTGACGCTGAACCCCTTGCCGCAATGCAGGCAGACGTAGGGCTTCTCGCCCGTGTGGGTCCTCTGGTGGCTGGTGAGGTGCTGCTTCTGGCTGAAGCTCTTACCGCAGTCGGCGCACTTGTACGGCTTGTGCCCCGTGTGGATCCTCTCGTGCGCCACCAGGTCCGAGTTCATGCAGAAGCTCTTCCCGCACACCAGGCACTTGAAGAGCTTCTCCCCCGTGTGGATCCTCTGGTGCCGGTTGAGGTGCGACCTCCCGCTGAAGGTTTTCCCGCAGTCCAGGCACTTGTGCGCCTTCTCGCTGCAGTGCATCCTCTGGTGCCCGTGGAGGTGCGAGCTCCGGCTGAAGATCTTCCCGCACTCGCGGCACGTGAAAGGTTTCTCTCCCGCGTGGGACCGCCGGTGGCCGGCGAGCTGCGAGCTCTGGCCGAAGCTCCTCTCGCAATCCGAGCACTGGTAGGGCTTCTCTCCCACATGAGACCTGTCGTGCCGGGTCAGATCCGAGCGGGCGCCCAAGCTTTTCCCGCAGCGCAGGCACTCGGAGGGCTCGCCCCTGGCGTGGCTCCGCAGGTGGCTGGCGAAGGAATGGCTGTTGCGGAAGCCCTTCCCGCATTTGAAACACTCGTGCAGCTTCTCCCCGGCGTGGCTCCGCAAGTGCCAGGCGAAATGGGAGCTCGTGTCAAAGCTTTCCCCGCAGTGCAGGCAGGGATAGGACTTCTCTCCGGCGTGCGTTGTCCTCTCGTGGGCAGCCAGCCCGGCTCTCGGCGCAAAGGGTTTCGAGCACACCGTGCAACCGTGCAGCTTCTCTCCTGCGTGGATCCTCTGGTGGCAAATATGACCAAGGGTCTTCTTGCCCAGAAGACATGAACTTTCTTCTTCGGGCTGGAGGATCCCCTCCTCTTCACTTCCGCCAAGATCCTCGTCACCTCCCCAAGGAGGAAGGGAGCTGCCTGGTCGTTTTCCGGGGTGGGTCTTCTGTTCTGAGTCGGGCTGATGTGCAGAAATGCCTCCATTCTCCTCACACCAGGAGAGTCTTTCTCTGGACAAACCCTGCAGTTCCATTTGCTCAGGGGACCCCAGACATGGCTTCTCCTCCTCCTCCTCCTCTTCCTCATCGTCATGAGCCCAACTGAAACCTGCTGAAAAAACGTAAAACAGGCAAACCTATTATTATTATTACTAGTAGACATGAAGCCCGTTAAATTAACGGGCGCTAGAACCTTCCGCCCTGAAGAGGAAGGGGCGGGGGGAGGGGGGAAAGGCAGAGCCGAGCCGGATCGACTTCCAGAGAAAAAGGTTGCGGGAAGCAAAGAAAAGGGGAGGAGAGCTTGGAGGCGACCCGATCTGCGCACGCCCCGTCGGTCTTTGCGCCGACTGCGCACGCGCCGGTGGTTGTAACCGTCAGGGCAAGGGAAGAACAGCCCCCCCCACCCCGCTCGCGCCGCCCGAGAATTCAAAGCCGCGCTCGGGACCCTGCCCCTCCCTCCCCTCAGCAACCGTCACTTTCCTGCCGTTGCCGGGCAGGGCTTCCCCTCGTCACCGTTTCGGCCACCCTCTGCCCCACTCGCTGCGTCCTGTCAGGGTGAGGGAAAGGATGCCAGGCGGTGCCTTGTCCCAGGCCAGCCCCGGCGCTGAGAAGTCTCTGCGCTCCAATCCCTGTGTCCGTGGGGCACATGCGTAGTAGCACAATCCCAGGGACACAGGGACTGGACGCAGAGACACTTGGACTTTATTATATAGGATTATTATCTATATATATAAAATCATTCAAGTTGGATGTTTGTTAACGATCGCCTTTCTCCGTTACCCCTTGATCAATTCTGTTAAAATTTGGACACAACGTTCCATGCCCATGTGGGAGTGATCATATGTACTTACATTGCACAAATACCACACCTTTCCCAGGTAAAAATGTGATTTTGTGCAAAAAATATATATAGCGCCCTCCAGTGGACGTTAAACAACACAGCACAACACACCTGTTTCTGACCGCTCCTCCTCCTTTCCCAACGTCACTACCACCATCCAATTGACAGACAGACTGCCCACAAACGCTACTGTTGGCTCCACCGGCGGGTATAGAGCCACATCGGACGGAATCGCCATTTTCGCGGTTTAGCCAAAAACAGGAGGGGCAACTGTTGGCTCCGCCGGTGGGTATAGAGCCACGCCGGGAGGAATTGCCATTTTCGCGGTTTACACAAAAACGGGAGGGGCAAACGGAGAACACGTAGACTGAACTTCAACGAGATAAACTGTAAGTAAGGATACCCTTTCTCTTTCATACTGTATCTTACTTTTCCATTTCACCAAATCAGCCACAGCAAGGCGTGGCCGGGTCAACTAGTTGTTGTTGTTATTATTATTATTATTTATTGGGTTTATATACCGCCCTATACCCGGAGGTCTCAGGGCAGTTCACAGAGAAGATCACAACATATAAGATCAGAATAAAAACAACAACCCAATAAGGCTCCCCCCCCCCCCGAAAAGAGCCACATTTTAAAAGGGCATAGGATGTCAATCAAATCAACCAAAGGCCTGGTTAAAAAGGAATGTTTTTGCCTGGCGCCTAAAGGTGTATAATGAAGGTGACAGGTGAACTTCCCTGGAGAGAGCATTCCACAGACGGGGAGCCACTGCAGAGAAGGCCCTGTTCTTGCGTTGCCACCCTCTGGACCTCTTGAGGAGGAGGCACACGAAGGGAGGCCTCAGAAGATGATCTCAGGGTCCGGGAAGGTTCATATGGAAAGAGGTGGTCCTTGAGGTATTGCAGTCCTGAGCTGTTTAAAGCTTTATAGGTCAAAACCAGGACTTTGAATTGGGCCCGGAAACTAATTGGTAGTCAGTGCAGGCAGACTAGGATCAGTGTAATATGCTCAAACCTAATGTTAGGGCATGACCCAAAATTCTTTGCAAGTACAAAACAAACAACAAAACCCTGCACTGAGCGCAAATGAAACCCATACTTCCTTATGGACTAGCCACTTGCCACTGTTATTTATTTGAAACAAAAAGGAAAAAACAACACACATTTTTCAGGTTCACAAATTCTGCACCTCTTTTGGCCCTATGCGGCTCAGCGCAGCAGTTCCTCAAGACTGCCTCTCCCCATATGAACCAGCCCAGATCTGGCAGTCTTCATCAGAGGCCCTTCTCTCTGGCCCCCCAGAAAGAGGCCACGCAATAACAGGGCTTTTGGGGGAGGCATGCCATTAGAAACAACAAGTATAAACACAATAAAAGCCAAGTATAAAATGTAAAGCCACTGTTATGGAAATGATTCTTCTTCTTAACTGTCTGCATTAGTCTAGCGACATTAAAAAAACACTGTTAAGAAACATTTAGCAGTTAATGAAGATGCCTGCAGAATTTCTGTTGGATTCAGAAAAGCTGAGCAAATACCACTGAAGGTTTGTCTTCTTGTTGATGTTCCCCCCCCAAAAAAATTCAGTCGAGCTTGGTCTTAAAGATTCAGGTGGTCACTAAGCTATCCTGGGCACAGGTTTTTCAGGGATTTGTAAATTAATACAAGGATCTTCAACCTGGCTCAATAGCAGGTAGGCAACGGGTGCAGATGTTTTAACAGTGCTGTCACATATTTCTTGGCCACCTGTTTCTCCCTCCCCCCTCAGCAGCAGTCTAGCCACCACATTCTGCGTTAGCTGGAGTTTCCAGACCAGGCCCACTTGGCAAAACCAGGCCCAGATTGCAAAACTGCTCTAGGAACAGGGAAGGGAAATGGGTTTGAGACGTCACAGGTGCCAGCCAATCCGTGCTATGCACAGCCCACTTCTACTAGCAAAATCACTTCTTGCCATGCTCAACAGTGTTTGAAAAGAGTGGCACGAGGGCATATCCAGAGCCACCCCACCACTCAGGCTATGCCAGAAGAGGAACAACACAAAGGAATCCTCACCCCCAGTTTCGGTGCCTTCGTCATTGTTGTCCTCCTCCTCCTCCTCCTGCTTAGGTTCCCTGAAAAGCTGTTTTGCTTCAATACCCAACGGAGCTCCATCTGATTCCGGGAGATGGGCAGACACCTGATGAAGCAGCACCTGAAAGAAGCCAGATTTAAGTCAGAACCCAAAGCAGGGCATTGGTCCATCTAGTTCAGTACTGCCTGCACTGACTGGCAGCAGCTCTCCAGGGTTTCACATTCCTAGCCTTACCTGAAAATGTTGGGGACTGAATAGAAACCGTGTCCATGCAAAACAGGTGCTCTGCTGCTGAGCTGTGGGCTCCCCTGCAAAGGACTAGGAACGTGCGAAGTTGCGTCATATCAAGGAAGAACATCTAACACAGTATTGTCTACACTGACTGGCAGCAATTCTCCACCGTTTCAGGCAGGGGACATTACTTGATTACAGTCGTACCTCATGTTGTGAACGCTGCGTGTTGCGTTCGACACAGGTTATGAACGCGCCAAACCCGGAAGTACCGTAACGGGTTACTTCTGGGTTCGGTGGTTCACGCATGCGCAGACGCGCAAAATGGCGCCATGCACATGCACATGCGCAGAAGCACATGCGCAGAAGCGCACTGCGAGCATGCGCAGATTCAGCGCTTCATGTTACGCCTTTTTCATGATGCGAACGGGGTTCCAGAATGGATCCCATTCGCATCCAGAGGTACCACTGTACTTGAAGTCTTGGGATTGAACCTGGGACCTTCTGTACACAAATTAGATGCCCTACCACCCCATATCTTGTCCTCACCTCTTTTCCTTGTCTCTCCTCCGCCTCTTCCCGCCTCAGGAGGAAGTCCTCGGCCAGGGCCACCGCCTGGGAGCAGGTCTCTGGTGTGCCTTCCCTGACCCAGCTCTGGATCTCCAGAGGCAAGATGGCCAGGAACTGCTCCAGGATCAGCAGCTCCAGGATCTGCCCCTTGGAGTTCCTCTCCGGCTTCAGCCAGTGCCGGCAAAGTTCCCAGAGTTGCCGGCACGCCTCCCTCGGCCCCTCGGCCTCCTGGTAGAGGAAGGCCCGGAAACACTGGCGGTAGGCCTCTGCCTCCAGGGCATCCGACTCGCAAAAGCCCTCTTCCTTCACTGGCGCCCGTTCTCCATCGCGGCTCTCGTAGGCTTGCAGAGATGCTCTGTCAACATCTAGTCCAACAAAGAGAGGAGTATTTACAAGCCGTACCTTGGTTTTCGAACAGCTTAGTTCTCGAACGTTTTGGCTCCTGAACGCTGCAACCATGGAAGTGACTGTTCCAGTTTGCGAACTATATTTTGGAAGCCGAACGTCCGACGGGGCTTCCGTGACTTCCGATTGGCTTCAGGAACTTCTGTTTGACTTCTAAGGTACGACTGTACAGTGGTACCTCAGGTTACATACGCTTCAGGTTACATACGCTTCAGGTTAAGAACTCCGCTAACCCAGAAATAATGCTTCAGGTTAAGAACTTTGCTTCAGGATAAGAACAGAAATAATAATAATAATAATAATAATAATAATAATAATAATAATTTATTATGTGTACCCCGCCTATCTGGCTGGTTCCCCCCAGCCACTATGGGCGGCCTCCAACAGATATTAAAATACATCAAAATCACAGGTTAAAAACTTCCCTAAACAGGGCTGCCTTCAGGTATTTTCTGAATGTCAGATAGTTGTTTATCTCTTTGACATCTGCTCTGGCGGCGCAGCAGCAGCGGGAGGCCCCATTAGCTAAAGTGGTACCTCAGGTTAAGAACAGTTTCAGGTTAAGAACGGACCTCTGGAACGAATTAAGTACTTAACCAGAGGTACCACTGTATTTGTTAGCTGTTATTTTAGCCCCAATAAGTAGACACATACGGCAGACACTCATTTATCCGAAAACCTGTCAAAACGGAAGTTTCCGGAAAGGGCAGAGAGTGGGCACCCATCATATCTTGACAATAATGCTGTACCACAGAACAGGGGCATCCACGCTAAAAGCCCTGCGTCACGGTGGAAAAGGTTTCTGAGATCTTTGGGTGTTGAAGGGGAAGCTGCCCCACAGATCACAGTGATCTGCTTTGTAGATAAACAGCAGGGTGGGGGCAGGGCGGGGGGCTGGACTAGATGACCCCTGGGGTCCCTTCCAACTCTACAACCCTATGATTCTGTAAGACCTTGAACTGGGCACTTACCGGTAGCATACATCTGCTCCGAATCCCCTTTGAGGCCCGGAACGCACACCACCCGTTGCTTTTTCCCAGCCCGCTGGCTGGAAGCGACCCCGCCCTCGATGGGAGCCTCCGCCTCGCCCCACGGCGCGTCCGGATTTCCGAGCCTCCCGTCAGAGATCTGCACGACCGTCAAGAACTCGGGCGACCCCCAAGCTTGGGGCGGCCCTTCATCGGGCTCCTGCTTCACCCGGCACTGTATCCCCGTGGATTGGAGCAAGAAGCTCTGAGAGGGCGGCTCCATCATGCTCAACGGCCCTTTTGTCCTGCCAACAAATGGAAAACAGGGCCGTGATGACGGAGAAAACATTCCGAAATTTGAGAAAGTAGGGAGCTTTGAATCCAAGCTTTGAAGAAGAAGAAGAGTTTGGATTTGATATCCCGCTTTATCACTACCCGAAGGAGTCTCAAAGCGGCTAACCTCCTTTCCCTTCCTCCCCCACAACAAACACGCTGTGAGGTGAGTGGGGCTGAGAGACTTCAGAGAAGTGTGACTAGCCCAAGGTCACCCAGCAGCTGCATGTGGAGGAGCGGGGAAGCGAACCCGGTTCCCCAGATTACGAGTCTACCGCTCTTAACCACTACACCACACTGACCTTGTTTTCCGAAATGTTCAGATTTCTGAAAATGCGTTAGTGACACTCCTACAGCACAACCCTATGCATGTTAGGCCTTAGATGTATAAAATTATGATGCGCTGTGTGGAGGTTTCTCCCCTCTCTTAGAACCCAACGGGATCAACCGATGAAGCTGAATGGTGAGAAATCCAGGACGAAAAGGAAAGACTTTGAGATTTTTAATATTTGATGTTTTATCGTATTTTTAATATTCTGTTGGGAGCCACCCAGAGTGGCAGGGCATAAATAATAAATTGTTATTGTTGTTGTTATTATTGTTGTTACCATTCCAGCATTGCAGGGGGTTGGATTTGATGATCCTCAGGCTCCCTTGCAGCTCTACAATTATATGATTCTATGACAGGGGTCAGCAACCTTTTTCAGCCGTGGGCCGGTCCACCATCCCTCAGACCATGTGGTGGGCCGGATTATATTTTGAAAAAAAATAATGAACAAATTCCTATGCCCCACAAATAACCCAGAGATGCATTTTAAATAAAAGGACACATCCTACTCATGTAAAAACACGCTGATGGTTTAGGGCATTAAAGGTCAGCACCAACACTTTGAATTGTGCTCGGAAACGTACTGGGAGCCAATGTAGGTCTTTCAAGACCGGTGTTATGTGGTCTCGGCAGCCACTCCCAGTCACCAGTTTAGCTGCCACATTCTGGATTAGTTGCAGTTTCTGGGTCACCTTCAAAGGTAGCCCCACGTAGAGCGCATTGCAGTAGTCCAAGCGGGAGATAACTAGAGCATGAACCACTCTGGCGAGACAGTCTGCGGGCAGGTAGGGTCTCAGCCTGCGTACCAGATGGAGCTGGTAGACAGCTGCCCTGGACACAGAATTGACCTGCGCCTCCATGGACAGCTATGAGTCCAAAATGAGGGGCACAGTTACCCCATTCAGGACCAGGGAGCCCCCCCATACCTGCCCACCCCCTGTCCCCCAAAACAGTACGACTGAGCTTTCCTCACTGAGCTATCTTCATACCTCCACCCTTCCTCCACCTCCTGCATCCTTTTAGGCTTGTTCACACATTACACTAAAGGTAGGTACATGTTGCTTCTATGCATGAAAGTGTTTGCATGTAAGAGATCACACGTGTCGATTTGTACACTTTAACTAAACTGGTTGCACATACATGTGGATATGTGGACAGTATCTGCCATTGGTGTACACAAGTGCACAGATTGTACACTGCTTTAATGTAATGTGTGAACGTTATAAACCTGGATCATGCTCCTCCTGCATTGCCTAAAAAAGCCCCAGGTTGCATCTTGCGAAGAATTTATAACTGGTTTTTCAAACTTTCATTCATTCGTTTCTTTAAATAAAGGGTTCTAAAACGCCAATCAGAACATTTTAAAATACACGTGCAAAACAATCGGCGAGAAATCAAATTGATTCGGAACCCAGCACAGCCTTTCAGGACAAGAAGAGAGCAGATTTTCAAAAGATGGACTGCAAACGCCAGATCTGATGGCAGGGCAACCAGGGGAATTCAATGCAGGCTGTTCGTTCAAAAGAATCAAAAGGTCTGCAAGGGGCTCTGGAAACTAGGGAGGCTGCAGATCTTCCTCATAAATAGCAATACTAATAATAAATTCTCCGGGGGCCCCAACCCAGCCCCCCAACACCTCCAGCCTTGCAAATCGCTCATCAGCTCCTGCGAAATGCAAAATATAGATCTATAGAGATGTGCATAGCTACCTGCCTCTCTCACCGCCTCTGCCGTCCTTGAGTCGCTATTTGGGAGGAAAAAAAGGAAATCCAAAATACATGCACACACGCAAATACGCCCCCCTCCCCAATGCACACACACAAAAAGAAGGCTGGGCAGGAAGTCACAGCCTGCTCTGTATGAGAGCCCCCCTCCTCCCCCAATTTCTGGGCCTCTCTAGGAATCTCAGCTCGGATGTTTAACCCTTCCATTCCTGCTGGACACACAGATCAGTGCTGAGCTGCTCAGAGATTGCCACCTTTCCTGTTTCCCCCTGTGCATTAGGCAGCAGAGTTGCCAGCTTGCTCGCTGCTTCCTGCTCCTGTGCATTTAGCAGATGAGCTGGAGCCAGGTGACAACAGGGTGGCTCAATTTCCTTTCCTTCGTCCCCTGCTCCTTGGCAGGCGGGAAGGTGGCCAACTGTTCTTCCCTGCTCCTGTGCATTTAGCAGCTGCCTCGCGTTCTACCGTATTATTGTGATCATTGTTGTTTGGTTATAACGCCCTTCAGGACCCAGGGCAGGTGGGGACAGTTTAAAATTCAGAAATTAAAAACAGCTTGATCCAAATTACAGTCGCAGGAATAGGATAGGCCCTGGAAAAAGACACATCTGGGTTGCCAAAGGCCAGGGTAAAGAAGTACCGGTACTCCAAAGGCCTGGGCAATATATCAGTCTTCTTCTTTGGCGATCACTCGTAGCCGAGTAAGATTGCCTTCCATAAACACGGTTTTAACAATGAGTCCGTAAGTGAGTGTGGAGGACAGTTCTGGATCCACACATACTTCCACAGTGGGGACATTGGTTCCCTGGCGGGAGTTGATCACGATGTGGATTTGCCAAGCGTGCCTTCCTCTTAGCACATTTCTCCCTTGCGTCCTGAGTTCGAGTGTCTTCAAAGCCCATGGCACCTTTGGTCAAGGCTGTTCTCCAACTGGAGCGCTCGCAGGCCAGTGTTTCCCAGTTGTCGGTGTTTATACTACATTTTTTTAGATTTGCCTTGAGAGAGTCTTTAAACCTCTTTTGTTGACCACCAGCATTATAATAATAATAATAATAATAATTTATTATTTATACCCCGCCCATCTGGCTGGGTCTCCCCAGCCACTCTGGGCGGCTTCCAAAAGAACATTAAAATACAGTAATCTATTAAACATTAAAAGCCTCCCTAAACAGGGCTGCCTTCAGATGTCTTCTAAAGGTCTGGTAGTTGTTGTTCTCTTTGACATCTGAAGGGAGGGCGTTCCACAGGGCGGGCGCCACTACCGAGAAGGCCCTCTGCCTGGTTCCCTGTAACTTGGCTTCACGCAGCGAGGGAACCGCCAGAAGGCCCTCGGCGCTGGACCTCAATGTCCGGGTTGACCGATGGGGGTGGAGACGCTCCTTTAGGTATACTGGACCGAAGCCATTTAGGGCTTTAAAGGTCAGCACCAACACTTTGAATTGTGCTCGGAAACGTACTGGGAGCCAATGCAGGTCTTTCAAGACCGGTGTTATGTGGTCTCGGCGGCCGCTCCCAGTCACCAGTCTAGCTGCCGCATTCTGGATTAGTTGTAGTTTCCGGGTCACCTTCAAAGGTAGCCCCACGTAGAGCGCATTGCAGTAATCCAAGCGAGAGATAACTAGAGCATGCACCACTCTGGCGAGACAGTCCGCGGGCAGGTAGGGTCTCAGCCTGCGTACCAGATGGAGCTGGTAGACTGCTGCCCTGGATACAGAATTAACCTGTGCCTCCATGGACAGCTGTGAGTCCAAAATGACTCCCAGGCTGCGCACCTGGTCCTTCAGGGGCACAGTTACCCCATTCAGGACCAGGGAGTCCTCCACACCTGCCCGCCCCCTGTCCCCCAAAAACAGTACTTCTGTCTTGTCAGGATTCAGTCTCAATCTGTTAGCCGCCATCCATCCTCCAACCGCCTCCAGACACTCACACAGGACCTTCACCGCCTTCACTGGTTCTGATTTGAAAGAGAGGTAGAGCTGGGTATCATCCGCATACTGATGAACACCCAGCCCAAACCCCCTGATGATCTCTCCCAGCGGCTGCATATAGATGTTAAAAAGCATGGGGGAGAGGACAGAGCCCTGAGGTACCCCACAAGTGAGAGCCCAGGGGTCTGAACACTCATCCCCCACCACCACTTTCTGAACACGGCCCAGGAGGAAGGAGCGGAACCACTGTATAACAGTGCCCCCAGCTCCCAACCCCTCTAGGCGGTCCAGAAGGATGTTATGGTCGATGGTGTCAAAAGCCGCTGAGAGATCCAGCAGAACTAGGAAACAGCTCTCACCTTTGTCCCTAGCCCGCCGGAGATCATCAACCAGTGCGACCAAGGCAGATTCAGTCCCATGATGAGGTCTGAACCCCGATTGGAAGGGATCCAAATGGTCCGCTTCTTCCAGGCGTGCCTGGAGTTGTTCAGCAACCACCCGCTCAATCACCTTGCCCAAGAATGGAAGATTTGAGACTGGGCGATAGTTGGCCATATTGGCCACATCCAAAGATGGTTTTTTAAGAAGCGGTTTAATAACCGCCTCTTTTAGCGGGTCTGGGAAGGCTCCCTCACAGAGAGAGGCATTCACCACCCCGCGGAGCCCATCGCCCAGCCCTTCCCGGCTAGCTTTTATTAGCCAGGATGGGCAAGGATCAAGAAGACAGGTGGTCGGTTTCACTCGTCCAAGCAGCCTGTCCACATCCTCGGAGGTAACAGATTGGAATTGATCCCATAAAACATGACTAGACAGGGCTCTAGCACTCTCCCGCCCCGGCTCTGCTCCCACGGTGGAGTCTACCTCCTTCCGAATCTGAGCGACTTTATCTGCAAAAAACTTTGCAAAAGCATTGCAGGAGATCTTGGGGTCCCTATCAGACCCAGATGACGGAGGTGGTTCTGCTAGATTGCGAACCACCTGGAAGAGTCTCCTGCTGCTGTTTTCTGCAGATGCAATAGAAACGGCAAAGAAAGTTCTCTTTGCCGTTGCCATTGCCACTTGGTAGGCTCGAAGTTGAGCTCTAGCCCGTGTCCGGTCTGATTCAGAATGAGTTTTCCGCCACCGGCGCTCTAGCCGTCTCAGCGACTGTTTCATCACCCTCAGCTCCAGAGAAAACCACGGAGCTGTCCGGGCTCCATGCAATCGGAGAGGGCGCTTCGGAGCCAGACAGTCAATAGCCCTGGTTAACTCCACATTCCAGCGGGCCACCAGGGAATCAGCTGAAAGGCCATCAACATGGGATAAAACATCCCCTACCACTCTCTGGAAACCATTTGGATCCATTAAGTGGCGGGGGCGGACCATCCGAATCGGTCCCACCTCCCGGCAGAGGGGAAGGGTCGCGGAGAAGTCTAGTTGCACCAGGAAGTGATCTGACCATGGCACTTCTTTTGTATCGCTTTTACTTAGTGTCAGATCACCAACATCCATAGAGGTAAACACTAGGTCTAAGGCATGTCCGCGGCTATGAGTTGGGCCAGACTTATTCAGGGACAGCCCCATGGAGGCCATGCTTTCCACGAAGTCCCGAGCGGCCCCTTGTAAGGTCGTGTCGGCGTGGATATTAAAATCTCCTAAGACAACCAGGCTAGGTGTCTCCAGGAGCACATCCGCCACGACCTGAAGCAGCTCGGGCAGGGAATCCTTGGTGCAGCGGGGAGGTCGGTACACCAAAAGGAATCCTGTACTGCCCCTATTGCCCAACTTCCAGAACATGCACTCAGAAAGCTTGGTCTTTCCAATAGGACGCCTGGTGCAAACTAATGACTTCCTAAAAATCACTGCAACCCCCCCTCCCCGCCCAGATGGCCTGGGTTGCTGTGCGTAAGAGAAACCTGGTGGACAAGCAGCGGCAAGGACTGGCCCATCTGCCTCATCCAACCAAGTCTCTGTCACACATGCCAGGTCAAATCCTCCATCCACAATCAGATCGTGGATGGCAGTGGTTTTGTTGATCATTGACCTGGCATTACACAGCAACACTTTCAGGTCATGTGGGTATCCCTTGTTGATTCCAGTACCCGTCCAGTCAGGGCCAGACCCGGAGGCAGGGATAGTCCTCAAACAACGACTAAGCCTGCCTCCTCGGTAATGACATGGTCTGGTCCTAGCGTGACTCCTCCTCCTGCCCGTGATCACTGAGATCGGGTGTCTCAGTGCATCCCCCCCTGTAGAACTTGTCCCAGCCATTTTATCGGCTGGGACCCACTCCCGGGCAGCCCTGATCCCACCCCTTAAGAACAAACACCTATATAAAAAGCAACAGAAAAAACAAAGCCAAAAAAAAAAAAAAAAAACCCCACAAAAAACAACAATATAAACCAAAAACAATAAAAATTACAAGTATACCAAAATTAAACAAATTCCCAAACCAACTAAAAATCCATTCCACCCACCCTACCAGAAAGAATTAAAAACAAAACAAAACAAAAAACCATTTAAAAACATTCTAAAAATAACTCGGTGCTGTTATAAGTTCTGCTGGGCAACAGTAGCAGCCGTCCTTTTGAGGGCCAACAGGCCCTGCCCTGGGCCAGATGGTGAGAGGCATGGAGAGGTCCTGTAGGCATTCAGGCAGGAGAATCCTGGGCAGCAGTGTTCCAGAGGCCTCTCTGCCGGCCTTTAAGCTGTCGAGGTGAGTGCAGGCCCCACCCCCCAGAGTCCAGGTGAAATTGGCAGCAGGGGAGAGCACAAACACTCACGAGCAGCAGCCAGCAGTGGTGTTCCAGGGCCTCTCTGCCGGCCTTTAAGCTGTCGAGGTGAGTGCAGGCCCCACCCCCCAGAGTCCAGGTGAAATTGGCAGGAGGGGAGAGCACAAACACTCACGAGCAGCAGCCAGCAATGGTGTTCCAGGGCCTCTCTGCCGGCCTTTAAGCTGTCGAGGTGAGTGCAGGCCCCACCCCCCAGAGTCCAGGTGAAATTGGCAGGAGGGGAGAGCACAAACACTCACGAGCAGCAGCCAGCATTTCCATTTTAAAGTTCGGAATGCAGGGTTCTTTTTCGTGTGTGTGGAGGGGGTGTGCTTTAAATTTGTGGTGTGTATACGTATTAAGAACTGTTTCCTGGACTGGGCATTCACAGAACAGAAACATGCTTCTGACTTCTGGAACTTACTGATATACATGTCATCTCTTAGGAATACTGTATACATTTGATTACAGTGGTACCTTGTTTTACAACCATAATCCGTTCTGGAGGTCTGTTTGAAAACCAAAACAGGTTGTAACCCAAGGTGCGCTTTCGCCAATGGCGCCTGCAAAAAAAAATTTGTTCGTAATTTTTTAAAAAAAGGGTGGGTGGGTGGGTGATGGCTGCTCTGTCACCTGAGCCATTAAGAGTGTGCATGAACATTCCATGATGTCAGAGCAGGGCAGCCAATGGGTGCACTGGTCTCACAAGCTGACAAGTGACGATGCATGCCTACCCAGTTGTTTTTGGCGTCTGTCTGTCTCAAGAGACAATGCAGTGTGCATCTGGGGGTGAAGTCAAACCACTGCAATAGCAGCACCAAAGTGAGGTCCTGGGCTGCCCAGGCGACAGGACCCCCCTCTTAGCCTTACTGATGTGGTCCAAAGGAAACCAGAGCAGAAAGTTTGGCATTAGATTGGCTGCAGGAGTTGCCGGAAGGAGGTGGACAAGGTGCCATCCAACCGCCTTAGGGACTCCACTCTGGATCTGTGTAGGGTTTACTCCTGAGCCTTTCTTCTCCTGAAGATATCCCGCAAGGCAGTGGAGGTTTAGGACCAGAGTTTTCCTTCTCCTAGATGAGTTACCTTCCCCAGGTTGATGAACCCCATCTCCCCCTCACTTCCCTCTGCAGCACTTGAAGAAACCACTTTCTTGACCGTTGGACCCACTCTTGGTCTCGTCAGCTCAATCTGCCATCCAAGGGAAGTTCCTAACTCCCTGAGGGTCTGAGACTCATTGGCTAGTGTCAGGGATCTGCCAGCCCCTGCCAGCCCAGCTCTGAGTGTTTATAGACAGCCGCAGCCTGTGTTGACAACAGATCCATCTTCGAGTGTTAGTGGCTGGGAGCCAGGGAGTGCCAGGTCTCCAGGGAGTTAGTAGGAGGCCTGGCACCACCCAGCAGACTCGCTCGGAGGGGGAAATGTCAGTACCGGCGCAGATGTCACGTAGGAGGGGGAGGCGGCAATTCCGGATGCCGAGGCTTTGGTGTTGGCGCCAAAACAGGAGGGAGGCACTTCCGGATTCTGCTAGTGATTGAGCAGACATGATAAGACTGAGCTCTGCACTGTAAATAGTTTGGCACTGAAATAAAAGACTAAAAGACAAATGGCTTGGCACTTCCATTGAACCGATAAAAGAACCTGACAGCTAGTTTCCCAGGGTGCGGCTGCTGTCGCATGTTGACAACTTCTAGGAACCACAGGTGAGGGCTGAGTGCTTGACAAACTCTCTTAGACAAACTACCTTAGAAGGAGCAGAGTGTATGTCCCCCCCCATGAGCTACTACCCCTCCCCTAACATCTCATACGCACAGGTGGCGCTGTGGTCTAAACCACTGTGCCTCTTGGGCTTGCTGATCAATGCTTCGAGTCCCTGCGATGGAGTGAGCTCCCGTTGCTCTGTCCCAGCTCCTGCCAACCTAGCATTTCGAAGGCACGCCAGTGCAAGTAGATAAATAGGTACCGCTGTGGCAGGAAGGTAAACGGCGTTTCTGTGCGCTCTGGTTTCCGTCACGGTGTCCCGTTACGCCACAAGCGGTTTTGTCTTGCTGGCCACATGACCTGGAAAGCTGTCTGAGGACAAACACCGGCTCTCTCGGCCTGAAAGCGAGATGAGCGTTGCAACCCCATAGTCGCCTTTGACTGGACCAGGGGTCCTTTACCTTTTTAAAATGCATGCCTCCCTTCTCCCCCCCTGCGTTGCATTTGTATATCATCTAAGTAATTCCTTAACATCTTAAGAGTATTTTTCTATAAATCACATATCTTAATACCTTAACCTATGTCTTAATCCTATTTCATCTATCCTTTAACTTTAATTATTCTCTGTTCTATCTGCAGTCTCTTAAATAATCCAGCTTTTATAACATTTAATCCTTAAATCATACAATGTTTTTTAAAATAATCCTTCAGTTTTTTCCAATCTTTCTCCACCGCTTCTTCCCTCTGGTCTCGGAGTCTTCCGGTCAGTTCGGCTAGTTCCATATAGTCCATCATTTTCATCTGCCATTCTTCTAATGTCGAAATATTCTGTGCCTTCCAGTTCTTTGCAATCAATATTCTAGCTGCTGTTGTGGCATACATAAAAAAATTCTGATCGTCTGTGGGGACCACCAGGTTCGCCATTCCAAGTAAAAAAAGCCTCGGGTTTTTTTTCAAATGTGTTTTTCAACACTTTTTTCATTTCATTGTATATCATCTCCCAAAAGGCTTTTATCTTTGGACAGGTCCACCACATGTGGTAAAAGGTCCCTTCTACTTGATTACATTTCCAACATTTATTGTCCTGCAAATGATACATTTTTGCCAGTTTGGCTGGGGTTAAATACCATCTGTATATCAATTTCATAATGTTCTCTCTTAGCACATTACATGCTGTAAAATTAATTCCTCTTTTCCACATTCTCTCCCAGTCAGCCATCATGATGTTGTGCCCAACATCTCTAGCCCAGTCAATCATTGCAGATTTTACTAATTCATCTTGCGTATGCCACTCTAGCAAAACATTATACATTCTGGATAAGTTCTTTGTCTCTGGTTCTAGTAATTCCGTTTCCAACCCTTCCTTCCTTTAAAGCAGGGAGGAGCCCTGCAGATGCTGCTAAACTAAAACTCTGATTGGTTCTCGCAAGGATGCCCATTGGGCAGGGCTGATGGGAGATGTCATCAGCAACATCTGCAATAGCCAGAGATTCTCCACATTTGCCTTAAAGAAGAAGAAGAAGAGTTTGGATTTGATATCCCGCTTTATCACTACCCGAAGGAGTCTCAAAGCGGCTGACATTCTCCTTTCCCTTCCTCCCCCACAACAAACACTCTGTGAGGTGAGTGGGGCCAAGAGACTTCAGAGAAGTGTGACTAGCCCAAGGTCACCCAGCAGCTGCATGTGGAGGAGCGGAGACGCGAACCCGGTTCACCAGATTACGAGTCTACCGCTCTTAACCACTACACCACACTGGGTCTCTCGCCGCCCTCTCCGAAAACACTGCAGTTCTATCCATTTTGGGGGATAATCATAAGAATGTATCACTCTGCTTTTATTCCTAGACTTTCACCTTTCAACAAGCCTTACTGGTCGATATTTTTTTTACCCCAGTCTGTTTGTGTGTTAGATGCGATAATGTTTTTATGTATAATAATGTTTTTTCCCCAATAGATTTCATGCATTGTATTGTGAAATCACTTTGAGATGCTTCACAGAAAATGAGTCATAAATGAAATAATAATAATAATACCGGTAATAATAATAATAATAATACAGCCCAGGTGATAATGACTACGTCCGGAACAGATCTTTAAACAAATTTTACTGAATAAACATGTTCAGAACATGTTAGCTATGGAGGAGAGGGGGAAAGAAGAATAAATTGCCACCTAAGGAATATCATGCAAGACATAACAGGAGCAAAGGAACATATTTTTTTAAACAGACATACAGGAAAGGGGGGCTCTCTTAAGAGGAACTTAGACAAAGTTTGTTAGGAAGAAAGCTTAATCTTAAACAATATTATTAAGTTTCTGCCTTTCAGGCCTCCAAAACACTTCCTGATAACTTAGGTGTAAGTACTTCAAAAAGAACAAAATAAAACCCTACATTATTTAAATACTTATTAGCCAGGTTTCATCCCTATATGCTGCTGATAGATAGATCTGAGTAGCAAACCTTGCGTGATTTACTGTCTTAAAGGCCCTGTAGGACCTGTAGTGCAAGGTCTCCTGCCAGTCTCTGGGCGGAAAGATAGAATATCAGCACAAACCCTAAGCGGAGTCTGAGCTCAGTTACCAAGGCATAGAAGCAACCAGACCAGTAGCAAATCCTGGAATGTGGTGCCGGCCAAGTGCCCTAAAGGAAAATGCCAAAATTCCAAAAAGATTAGTGTTTTTAAAAAACAAAAAACAAAAAAATGGAATATTATTATTTCAAATCATGCAATTAGCAATTCATGATATAATCAGCACATGATTTTCAAAAAATAAAAAAGGAGAGTTGTCATTTTTAAAATTTCCTGTGGATCCCCAGCTTGAGCAAGCAGAAGAGCGAAACAGGCAGTTTTTTAAAAAAAGTTTCCCATGAACCCCCCCCCCAACGCCAGGGCAGGGGGAAGAAACAGGGGAAGGGGTTTTTTCTGGGGGGGGGGGAGTTTCTCATGAACCCTAAGAGGAGGAGAAAAATTAAGAAGTTGGCATGAGATGTAATGATGCCTGTCCAAATCGAGAATGGACTGGTTGGGATAGAAACCTAAATTCTTGGGATTGCAAAGGAAGAGCAGAAAAAGGCAAGGCAGCGTGTCCAAGTACACCAACGGGCAGGATGATACATTGCACGGATTAGTACATTCTTAGAAGAAAGAGACCTCCTCTTCCCTGGCGCTCCTCTATTCGTTTCCAACTTCCTGTTCGCTGTGGGTTTTCTCGCAAGGAAGAACCTCGGGATCCCCGCCGGACGTGCTTTTCTCGCCCTTCTCTCCCGCATGGACCGTGTAGTGCCTGTGCAGTTCCGACTTGGACCTGAAGTTTTTCCCGCAGTCGGCGCACAGAAAGGGCTTGGCCCCCGTGTGGGTTCTCTGATGAGAGATAAGGTTGGAGTTCCGGTTGAAGCTCTTCCCGCACTCCAGGCAGACGTAGGGCTTCTCCCCCGTGTGGATCTTCTGGTGCCGGGTGAGGCTGGTGCTGTCGCAGAAACTCTTCCCGCAGTCCGAGCATATGTATGGGGTCCCCCCCGTGTGGACTCTCTGGTGCCGGATGAGGCTCATGTTGGAATAGTAGCTCTTCCCGCACTCGGCGCACTCGAAAGGCTTCACCCCGGAGTGCGTCTTTTGGTGGGTGATGAGGTTCGAGCTCCAGCGGAAGCCTTTCCCGCACTCCAGGCACGTGTACGGCATTTCGCCCGTGTGGATTCTCTGGTGGAGGGTGAGATCCGCCTTCCGGCAGAAGTTCTTCCCGCAGTCGGCACAGTTGTACGGCTTCTCCCCCGTGTGGATCCTCTGGTGGATCCGGAGCTCCGACCTCTCGCAGAAGCCGACGCCGCACTCCAAGCACTTGTACGGCTTCTCTCCCTTGTGGATGATGGAGTGCCGGACGAGGTGAGACTTGACCCGGAAGCTCTTCCCGCAGTCCAGGCACTGGTAGGCCTTCTCCCCAGCGTGGATCCTCTGGTGGATCGTGAGGCCCGAGCTCTGGCAGAAACACTTGCCGCAGTCCAAGCACTTGTAGGGCTTCTCCCCCGTGTGGATCCTCTGGTGCCGGACAAGGCTGGTGCTGTAATTGAAGCTCTTCCCGCAGTCCAGGCATTTGTAAGGCATGTCGCCCCTTTGCGTCACCTTGAACTCGATAATGCTTGAGCTGTCCGGGAAGCTGTCCTTGGCGCCGGCGTCTTCGTTCTTCACCGTGCGGATCCTCGGCTGGCTCATGGTTTCACCAAGCATCTCGTCCCTCTCCTGAGGAGGAACGGGCTTCCCCCCTGGCGAACTTCCTCGATGCTCCTTGGGCCCCGGCCAACTTCCAGAGGCCTCTTCAGACTTAACGCACCGGGAGTCCCCCTCCGCTTCCAGGCTGCCCAGCACAACCCCACTTGTTTCGTCTTCGTCATCGGAGCGCTCTGGCCGACCTCGCTCTTCATTGGGAGTCATCGGCTCCTCGCCTGCTGAGGTAGACAGAAAGGAGAGAGGAATTTGAAAGCCTGCTTAGGGTTCAAGATGAGCTACGGCATACATGGGACCGCCTATGAAACACACCTTTTCAAGTCAGAGCCTCTCTCTGTGTGTGGTAGTTATTGTTGCCAGGAAGATCTGTGTTCAAATCCAGCCATGCAGCTCACTGGGCCAGTTGCTGCCTCTCTGTCTGAGCTACCTCGCAAGGTTGTTGTGAGGATGGAAGAGGAAGGGGTGGTAAGAAAAGAACTGTGTGTATGCTGCTTTTATTTATTTGCTGAGATCCTGAGCCGAGGGCCTTCTGGCGGTTCCCTCACTGCGAGAAGCAAAGCTACAGGGAACCAGGCAGAGGGCCTTCTCGGTAGCGGCGCCCGCCCTGTGGAACACCCTCCCAACAGAGGTTAAAAAGATAGACAACTATCTGACATTCAGAAAACACCTGAAGGCAGCCCTATTTAGGGAAGTTTTTAACCTGTGATGTTTTAATGTATTTTAATATCTGTTGGAGGCTGCCCAGAGTGGCTGGGGAGACCCGGCCAGATGGGCGGGGTACAAATAAAAAAATTATTATTATTATTATTGCTGCATTTATATCCTGTGTTTCACCCTGAGGAGATCATGGTGGCATACTTGGCTTCATCTCAACGCTACCTTTTATCCACAGAACAACCCTGTAAGGTAGGCTAGAGAGAGAGAGTCTCGAGCTGTGGTCCACTTGGTCCTAGTTATCCAGCCTAACCACAACACCAACAATAGTGCAATTAAAACACACTGGTCAGATAATTAATAAGGAGCTATAAGAACCCGCCTCTTGTCTTTCAGATCTTCCACCAAGGCTCTGCCTCAAGGTGGTGCCCAGATTACAGAAACCTCTTCCTGGGCGCATTGTAAAGAGGCCCCCTTTTAGATCAGACCACAGCCTGTTGAGTCCAGCATCTGGAGGAGCCTAGCTCAGTTGGTGGAGCACGAGACTCTCAATCTCAGGGTTGTGGGTTTGAGTCCCACCTTGGGCAAAAGATTCCTGCATTGCAAGGGGTGGGACTAGATGACCCTCAGGGTCCTTTCCAACTCTACCATTCTATGATTTTAGAATTCTGTATACCCAATTATTGTATACTGTATAACCTTTTTCAGCCATGGGCCGGTCCACCATCCCTCACACCATGTGGTGGGCTGGACTATATTTTTTGGGGGGAAATGAACAAATTCCTATGCCCCACAAATAACCCAGAGATGAATTTTAAATAAAAGCACACATTCTACTCATGTAAAAACACCAGACAGGCCCCACTAATAACCCAGAGATGCATTTTAAATAAAAGGACACATTCTACTCATGTAAAAACATGCTGATTCCCGGACCGTCTGCGGGCCGGATTGAGAAGGCGATTGGGCCGCATCCGGCACATGGGCCTTAGGTTGCCTACCCCTGGTATAACAGTTTCAAGCAATTTTCTGTCTTGTTTTGCTGTCTCTACACCTTTATTGAAAATTCTCAGTAAATATTTAAAAAACAAAAACAAGCAAACTGGAGACCCTTAAAAACAACACCAACGAGTCATTTTGACTCCCAAACTTTGAGGAAGGAGTCTTTCTCCTGTTGCTAAATCCTTGCGAGTCAGAAATGCATCGGTCTTCAGGCGAACTACCAAGAAATAATCACAGTCCACTTTCTGCCCGATCTCTGCCATACACAGATTGAGGACCCTGCCTCATTGGAAGAAACCTTAGGCCAGCCCACCTAGGCCTCATCCCACCTCCCGATAAAGAATGTGATGGCTTCAGAGCATCTGCAACCCTGCTAATCCTTACCCAGTGAGCTGGCAGCAACAGTGTCACCCTCCCCAAACGCCCGGTTCGGGTCGCAGTCCAGCAGAGCCTCTTCTGCCGCAGCGAAATCCAGGCCTCTCTCTTTTGCCAGCACCTGAAATAGAAACAAAGATCACATCTAGCACAGAGAGCAGGAGAGGGCAGGACTAGAGTGTCCGTTTGCATTTCTTAGTACAGAATGTATTGATCCGATGAGTTGAGTTGTGGTTATCTATTAAATTTGTATACCGCCCTTCATCCACAGATCTCAGGTTCACGACATAAAACGACAATACAAAAAACACAAAATACATAATAAAAATAAGAACGACAACAAACCAATCACTCCCCACCCACCCCAGACAGTGCACGTTTAAAAGATGTCAATCAGCCAAATGCCTGGTTGAAGAGGAACATTTTTGCCTGGCGCCTAAATGTGTATAATGAAGACGCCAGGCGAACCTCCCTGGGGAGAGCATTCCACCGAGGCAGTATATGCCTCTGAATACAAGCTGTTGCGGAGATTGCTGGTGAGCAGAGGTCAAGTGTGCTCACGTCATGCTTGTGGGGCTTCCTGCTGGGGATCTGGTCGGCCAATGTGAGAAGAGGATGCTGGACTAGATGGGCCACTGGCCTGATGCAGCTGCCAGGCTCTGCATATGCTAGCTAAAGGTAAAGGTAAAGGGGCCCCTGACCATTAGGTCCAGTCGTGACCGACTCCGGGGTTGCGGCGCTCATCTTGCATTACTGGCCGAGGGAGCCGGCGTACAGCTTCCAGGTCATGTGGCCAGCATGACTAAGCCGCTTCTGGCGAACCAGAGCAGTGCATGGAAACGCTGTTTATCTTCCCACCAGAGCAGAACCTATTTACCTACTTGCACTTTGATGTGCTTTCGAACTGCTAGGTTGGCAGGAGCTGGGACCGAGCAACGGGAGCTCACCCCGTTGCGGGGATTCGAACCGCCGACCTTCTGCTCAGCAAGCCCGAGGCTCTGTGGTTTAGACCACAGCGCCACCTGGGTCCTCATATGCTAGCTAGGGAGTACTTAAATACTGAGCTATCTAGGGAATACTTAAATAAATAAACAAAAGAGGAAATGGATCACCCCCTAAAAAATAAAATGTTATGCAATGCTGCATAAATCTCACATGCATCCATGCAACTTACCCCCACCTGCTCCTCCAGCTGTTCGGGCTTCCTCTTCCTCTGCCGAAACCCCTCCGCCAGGGCCACCGCCTGGGCACAGCTCTTTGGGCAGCCCTCCATGACCCAGCTCTGCACCTCCGGCGGCAGGACGGCCAGGAACTGCTCCAGGATCACCAGCTCCAGGATCTGCTCCTTGGTGTGCCTCTCCGGCTTCAGCCACCGGCAGCAGAGGAACCACAGCCGGCTGCAGGCCTCTTGGGGCCCCTCCGCCTCCCGGTAGCAAAACTGCCGGAAGCGCTGGCGCTGGATCTCCGAAATGACCGCGTCCTCGTCCGGGGCCCCTTCTTCCTGCAGGGGCCCAGAGGGAGCCACGCTCGGGGGGGCCTCTTGGGACTCCCTGCCAAGGCCAGCTGGGGTTTGGGTCTCCCACTCTTCTGTGGGGCACTCAGTGGCTTCCGGCTCCAGTTTGATGGAGGGTGGAGAAGTCTGGGTATTCTTGTGGTGTGGAGAGTCCAATGCCTGCGGGCTCCTCTCATCAGAGCTCTGGGGGCCTGCTGCCCTTGGCAGCTCCCGCCACTGTGACTCCACATCCACAAACAGCCCTGGTTCGTGTTTAACACGCTGGCCTGGCAAACTTGGAAAATAATCCCCAACGTTGCCGGCCTGGGTGACACCGGGAGCATCATTTCCTTCTGCCCACGCCATGGGGTCTGCTGCTCCCGCCTCCTCTTCTTCTTCCTCCTCCTCCGTCTCTTCCATTTCCTCCTCTGTCACCGATGGCCCAGCCCGGTCCAGCTTGGCTGGGAACGTGACACTCAAATCTGGCAGCGCTCCCTGATCAGCAGACATCGCGGCAACTTCGCTACTGCAGGGCGGCCTCCCAAGGTCTCTTCGCCTCTCTCCAGATTTTAATTGGGGATCGCCGAGACTCCAGTGACTAGAAACGAGAGCAAATAATGTTCCAGAGAAGCTGTTTCCTGAAGGAAAGACACAGAAACAAAACAACGTAAGGAGAGCCCTGTTGGGTTAGGGCAAAGGCCCGTCTAGTCCTGCATCCTGTTCTCAAAGTGGCCAAACGGAAGTCTCTTAGGCAGGGTTCAAAATCCCCCAGGTGCCAGGCTCATTTTGCAACCGGCGCGGGTCCAATTACGACCACGTGGAGATCTCTGGATGCCAGGTTGGCGACTGACATCTCCATCTGGCTGCCCCTCCAGCTTTCTTAAGCAGGTAATAATAATAGTAATAATTTTTTTCTACCCCGCGGGCGGCTTTCAACGAACATTAAAAACAAAATAAAACTTCAAACATTAAAAACTTCCCTAAAAAGGGCTGCCTTCAGATGTCTTCTAAAAGTCGGATAGTTGTTTATTTCCTTGACATCTGATGGGAGGGCGTTCTACAGAGCGGGCACCACTACTGAAAAGGCCCTCTGCCTGGTGAGCAGAAGAGCTCCTTTATATCCCACCCTTTTCTCCAGGGAGCACTTGGGTCACCCCGCTCATCAGTTAATCCCTACAACAACCGTGTGAGGTAGGTTAAGAGGCTGTGACTGACTCCCAGGTCACGCAGTGAGCTTCATGACCAAGTGGGGATTTGAACCCTGATCTCCCACATCCTAGTCCGACACTCTAATCACTACACCACCATGGCTTCCTAGAGTACTTCTGCTGTGGGGCAGCTCTATAAATTAAGTAGGTAAATAAATATGGGGAAAGCAAAATGTCACTTAGAGCATGATCTGAAATATTTTCCTTGAAGCTTGAATTTGTTTTATTCTGGATTGTTTTACCGTGTTTCCCCTATTTTAAGACACTGTCTTATATTTTTCCCCCCTCAAGAAAACGCACTATGGCTTATTTTGAGGGGATGTCTTATTTTTATTACGTAAGCCCAGCCCCGCGTTTTCCTTGGTGCCTTCCAGAACTGCGCCTATCACTATGGCTTATTTTCGGGGTACGGCTTATATTTCGCAAATGCAAAAAAAATCCTGCTATGGCTTATTTTATGACTACGTCTTAAAATAGGGGAAACAGGGTAGTTGATTAGATGCCGTTTCCAGTACAATCGGTATTCAGACGCATATACTGCCTTCAACAGTCAAGGTAAAACTTAGCCATTGTGGCTAGTGGTCACTGATCGTGTTCTCCTTGAAACCCAAACTGGGAGACACATGGAGTGAGAGATCAACATGTTCATTTGCCCTCTCCCAACCCCGCTCAAAGCAGTTGTCCAAAGAGGAGGCAGAAAAGCTTGCATTTGGCCTCTGGGGCAGAGATTTCTTTTCCGATCCAGGTATAGACAGTACTGAACTAGATGAGTCAATGGTCTGGCTTTGTGTAAGGTAGCTTCATTTTAACCTTATTATTCAGGTCAAAGTATTGGTCAAGAACCTTACCCGTCCAACAAATGACAACAAAATTGGGCAAGTCAATTTGTTATTGTATTATTTTATACACCTTTAAGTGACAGGTTGAAAAGGTTCCTCTTCAACTGGGCCTTTGGCTGACTGACATCCGATGCCCTTTGAAATGTGTTGAGCAGG
This sequence comes from Darevskia nairensis, assembly GCA_034642065.1. Classification (NCBI taxonomy): domain Eukaryota; kingdom Metazoa; phylum Chordata; class Lepidosauria; order Squamata; family Lacertidae; genus Darevskia; species Darevskia nairensis. Next base: position 305,229 of record JAWWNI010001487.1, read on the forward strand.
CATCCCCAAACTACAGTAAATTGGAACTACAACTCCCATCATCCCTAGCTAACAGGACCAGTGGTCAGGTATGATGGGAACTGTAGTCCCAAAACATCTGGAGGGCCGAGTTTGGGGACAACTGGTGTTGAGGGAGGGAGGGGGTTATTGGTATGTTTTCGTTCTTATTATGTATTTTGTATTTTTTTTATATTGTAATTTGATGTCACGAATCTCCCCGAGATATACGGATGAAAGGCAGTATACAAATTTTTAATAATAATGACACTGACAATAACAATAATATATTCTTGCATTGACTCAAACCTGCATTTTGGGTTTTTTTCTGTGTTGTTCAGAAGCATTCTAGATCTTTTCTTCTTACCAGACTCAGTTTTTGAGTTGAGGCACCATCAACCATGGCTATTTACTGGAGATCTACTGCCTCTGGGTGGGAGATTCCGTAAAGCAGAGATGTAGCACTCCTGGATTACAATTCCCACCATTTGGCCGCAATTGATTAGATTATTCATTCACATTTCAATCAGGTGACGGGAAAGAACCTCTGCTAGAGACCTTGGAGGACCACTACAGATTGGAGCAGACAATTCTGGGCTAGACAAACCCTTTAATGGGGAACTTTATGAGACTCCCAGATGCTGCTGGATTCACGATTTATCATCCCTCTTGATTTAACTTTCTCCATAACATTTGGAATAATGTGGATTTATTATTATTATTTTTTAAGATGGGAGCTTGCAGGTGCCCAAGCCACCATGTTATTCCCAGGAGAGATGTGTGGCTTGGCTACACCTCTGGCAGTACTGAGGAATAGATGACCCTTGGGTCCCTTCCAACTCTACAGTTCTATTATTCTACCTAGCTCAGCGTTGTCTGCACTGACTGGCAGCAGCCCTCCTGGATTTCAGCCCTACATGAAAATGCTGGGGGCTGAATCTGGGACCACCTTCTGCACGCCAAACGCCTTCTGCTTCTTCCTCACATTCCTACGATGACTTCATCCCGTTCCCGGATAGGAACGCAGGGCGCCGCCTTGCACAGTGCCAGACCTTGGGGATCCATCTAGCTCAGCGCTGCCCACACTGGCCGGCAGCGCCTCTCCAGGAGTTTCAAGCAGGGGGCGTTCCCAGCCCGAAAGGAGGATGCCGGGATTTGAACCTGGGACCCTCTGCGTGCAGAGCTGGTGTCTCTGGCCCCGCGGGGCGCAGCTGCAGCAGGACCTCCCTGGCGCAGGGCGAGGAGGGGGAGAACCTCCCTTGGGGGCTGCACCGCTTTCCCCCCTCCTGCACCCCCCTCCCCCGAAGCAGCCCCGCCCTTCCCGGCCCGCTGCCTGCCCTGCCATTGCATCTCTGCGCGCGCGCCCCGGCCCGCTGCGCATCCCCGCTTCGAACCTTCCCTTGCCATACCACGCGGCCTCCATTCATCTCCTGCTGCGCAGCTGCTCCGAGCATTCCAACCGGAAGGAACTCTCGAGTTTTTTTCCCTCCTTCTCCTCCCCTGGAGTCTCCCTCCCACGCCCGTTCCCACAAAGCGCGGCTTTGAAGTTCGCCTCGCCTCTCTAGGAGTTTCGTTCGACGGCGCTCGGCTGCCTTAACCCTTCGAATACCCACACGGGAAATAAGAAGAGAGGGGTTTCGGAAACGCATAACATAGGAGCGGTTTGTTTGTTTGTTTGTTTTTGTTTGTTTGTTTGTTTGTTTGTTTTCCCCCCAGGCAGGGGAGCAGAGAAGCAGTCGCTCATTATTAGTGGTCAGGTGGATGCTGAGAATATGAGTAACGGATTTGGTGGTTTGTTTGTTTTTTTAAAAAAAGTTGAGATCTTCCTTTGCTCTTGTAACTGCGCAAAAACGTTACAGCATTTTCTCACAAATACAAAACTAACATAATAAAAAAATTCCTTCCAGTAGCACCTTAGAGACCAACTAAGTTTGTTCTTGGTATGAGCTTTCGTGTGCATGCACACTTCTTCAGATACCTGAAGTGTGCATGCACACGAAAGCTCATACCAAGAACAAACTTAGTTGGTCTCTAAGGTGCTACTGGAAGGAATTTTTTAATTTTGTTTCGACTACGGCAGCCCAACACGGCTACCTACCTGTAACTAAAATTAACATAGCGGAGCAGCCCAACACAACATCACATCAGTAAGCACTCGATCGATTGGTGTGACACTTTGGAACTCCCTGCCTATTGATATAAAGCATGCACCATCACTGTAATCTGCTGAAGATATTATACAGTTTATGAAATAGCGTAATGGTTAGAGTGTTGGACTATGACCTGGGAGAGCAGGGTTCGAATCCCCACTCAGCCATGAAGCTCATTGGGCCAGTCACCATCTCTTAGCCTGACCTACTTCACAGAGTTGTGAGGAAGGAGAACCGTGTACATCACCTTGAGATCCTTGGGAAAAAGGTGATCTCAGACATGCAAATAAATAAGTACATGCATAACTCAGAAATTACTACCCCCAGCAGCTTCTATTTTAGTTGCCTGGTTTCAGCTCTGTAGGAACTGGAACAGAAGCATAACATGTTGCACTGTTTTTTTGTGTGTGTGTGACCTGTCCCATTTAACAAGACCCAAGAGGAGTGAGGCCTTAATCAGGGGTGTCAGGAAACCGAGAGCGAGAGCGGAAAAATCAGAGGGGCAGGGAGCCCCATTTAGTGCACCAGCTGTTCCTGAAATGAGCAAAAAATGTTATGGAGGGAAACAGCTGCTACAGCAACTGAAACCTTGCTGTGAATCTCTGAGTTTCAAAGGTCTTACAGAGACCTGGAAAAGGAAGCACATGTTTTTCCTGCCTTTGAGAACCCATCACCAAAGTCAAAGGCATTTCTTCTCTAAGGGTGCAATCCTAGACACATTCTCTTGAAGCTGTGGTGGTTGGTTTGTGAGGGCAAATGGGGCGCTGCCCCACCAATGCCTGTCCCTGCCTGCCCGCATGTTTACTTTCAACCAGGCCACAGGGGACCCGGGTGGCGCTGTGGGTTAAACCACAGAGCCTAGGGCTTGCCGATCAGAAGGTCGGCGGTTCGAATCCCCACAACGGGGTGAGCTCCTGTTGCTTGGTCCCTGCTCCTGCCAACCTAGCAGTTCGAAAGCACGTCAAAGTGCAAGTAGATAAATAGGAACCGCTCTGGCGGGAAGGTAAACAGTGTTTCCGTGCGCTGCTCTGGTTCGCCAGAAGCGGCTTAGTCATGCTGGCCACATGACCCGGAAGCTGTACGCCGGCTCCCTCGGCCAATAAAGTGAGATGAGCACCGCAACCCCAGAGTCGGTCACGACTGGACCTAATGGTCAGGGGTCCCTTTACCTTTACCCTAGGCCACAGGAGGGCACTGGCTGGCAGCTTCTCTGTGTTGCCCTTGTAGAACTCAGCAGGGAAGAGGATAGGGACCAAAACTAGAATTAATTGCCTGTGCTCTGCCGCCACCTACTGTCGACCTCCCTTCCTCCCACACTATCAGTCTCAATGGGCACCAGCCCCTGCTGCCTGGGAGTACCGGTAAATCCTGTTACAGTACTATTGTACTCTGTCCCCATTGCTTATCGGCTGCTATCTGAAATGTCAGGAAGAGAAAAAGGAAAAACTTCTCCTGGCTCTGCTTCTGGAGACAACTTTACCTGGAAACAGCTGGGAACTGAACCTGAAGCCTTTGGCAAAGTGTACTCTTTCCTGTTGAGCAGTAGATTAATCAACAACACATTGTCTCTTGGCGTCTTTGTTCCCCACAGCTGTTGAACACACGCCTGCCTGGAGGGGCTCCTGTCTGTGTTTTTGTGTGTCTCGAATAGATGCCTACTACAGGCACAACTCCAACATGCAAAACTTTTGCTTCCTAGGATGGTGATAAAAGTTCAGCTGATGGAAGTCATAACCCCAGATATCTGGAGGGAACCAACTTGAGGAAGGCTGCAAAGCTACAAGACAGTCAGGTTGTGCCAAAATTAACTGGATGCCATTAGCTGATCATAGTGTCCTTAGGGCAGTGTTCTGTTGTTTGGCCTAGTGCTGAGAGTGTGTGTGTGTGTGTGTGTGTGTGTGTGTGTGTGTGTGTGTGTGTTGCTGGATTTATTTTGAAAACCTTTTTTGGCTAACTTTTTTTTTTGGCTAACTTTTTTGGTTAACTCCTCATTTCTAATGTATATTTAATGCAAACTGCTTAGAGGTTTGGAGGATGAAGCAGTATATACACCTTGTCTGCTTTATTTATTTATCTGTTTTTCCTTATTTTAAAGTTTAATTGAAATTGGCATCCTGTTGAATATAATAATAGTAATAGTAGTAATAGTAATAAAAAATGATGGCATTATAATTTGGCAGGAATAAGTTGGAAACTTGCAGGCAAAAGTAGATATTCTCTCTCTCTCTCTCTCCCCCCCCCCCCCACACTCCCATTGCATCACCAGTAGCCACTGATAGTCCTCTCCTCCACAAACCTGTCTAGTCCTCTTTTAAAGTCATCCAAGCTGGTGGCCAGCAACATTTATTAATTTACTTATAAAAAATATTTATATATCACCCGCACATAAAATACCAAGGAAGTACACTACAAAAAATAGCATAAAACAACACAAAGTAATCACAAAAAGGACCAATTCGTCTAAAAATCAAAATGGAAATTACCGGTATAAACAATGGGAGAGGCCCCTCAGCATCAATAAAGTCTGCAAGTTGCCTTTTAATGTATTTTAATGTCTGTTGGAGGCTGCCCAGAGTGGCTGGGGAGACCCGGCCAGATGGGCGGGGTACAAATAAAAAAATATTATTATTATTTTCTGTTGGAAAAGTAGCCCTCAGCATGGGGATCTGGTTGAGGAAACCTTATGTAAATAAATAATCTGCAAAAAAATAAATACATCTCATGGCAAGCTTGTGGGGTGCCGAGACAGAGAACGAGACTCCTAGTCCCAGATCTCTTCTTCTTCCCCACACCTTTATCTTCTTTTTCATATAATTTTTATTTGGTTTTACAAATATAAAGTTATAACAATCCAAATTACACCATCACCATCACGATCATCATTATAATTATTATTTCTACCCCGCCCATCTGGCTGGATTTCCCCAGCCACTCTGGGCGGCTTCCAACAAAATAATAAAAATACAATAATCCATCAAACATTAAAATCTTCCCTAAACAGGGCTGCCTTCAGATGTCTTCTAAAAGTCAGATAGATAACCATATTTAGAGATTTCTCCACATCTCTGGACTTCCCACCTTCCCCTCCATGGGTCCTATTGTACACCCTCTCAACTGTAGATTATTTCGTAATCCATATTTTGTTTCTCTCCATGTTGTCCACAATATACGCTACATTGCAAGTGTTGCAGTCTTCCTTTTTCTTTAAAGCTTTGCAGGTAGTCAAGGGTTAAAGTGACAGAGCTGGGAGGCCTAGAGAGGCTTGGAGGAAAGCACCGCCACACACAAATACACACAGACAGAGATTTAATATGAAGGAGGCTGCTGGCGGAGTGTAAATACCGGTGCTCTTTCCTGTTCTGCCATTGAGCTCCCCCCTGCTCCCCCCTGGATCCTGGTTCTGACCCAGAGGACTGGCTGCTTGCAGGAGGGGCAGCCGAATTGAAGGGCAGGGGGCAGATCTCAAAGGAACGGTGAGTTAAATGCATGAGTTAAATGTTGTTGTTTAGCTCTTGCAAGCAGAAGGTGGGTCCTAGGGGGCCCCATGCCCTTGCCCTACTGCATGCAGGCTTATTTATTATTATTATTATTATTATTATTATTAATACCCTGCCCATCTGGCTGGGTTTCCCCAGCCACTCTGGGTGGCTTCCAACAGCACATTAAAATGCAATAATCTATTAAACATTAAAAGCCTCCCTAAACAGGGCTGCCTTCAGATGTCTTTTAAAAGTAAGATACAGTGATCCCTCGACTTACGAATGACCCGACTTACGAGTTTTTCGAGTTGCGAGGGATCAAAGCGGCCGCCGCTTCCGAATTTTCTCGACTTCCAATCGGAAGTCGCGGCCGTTTTAAATGCGGTTTCCTCGAGTTCCGAAGGTTTTTTTGACCTACGAATGCGTTCTCCAACGCATTCCTATGGGGACTCAGAGTTACGATGATTTCGACTTACGAGGAATCCGTCGGAACGGATTAACTTCGTAAGTCGAGGGTCCACTGTAGTTGCTTTTCTCTTTGACATCTGAAGGGAGGGCGTTCCACAGGGCAGGTGCCACTACCAAGCAGGGGCGTAGCAACGGGGAGGCGGGTGGGGGTGGGCCGCCCCGGGTTCCACCCCAGAGGGGGGTGACACTTTTTTTAAAAAAAATTTTTTTAAAAAAAAATTAAAAAAAAATTTTTTTAATTTCTTTTTAAATTTTAAGTTCATTGAAAAAAAGAGATAATAGACACACACACAACCCCCCCACACCTCACAAAGTGGCACCATTAGAGGGGGGTGACACTTTTAATTTTTTTTTAATTTTTATCATTTTTTATTATTATTTTTATTTTAACTTTATTGAAAAAAAAAGAGATAATAGACACACACAAAAAACCCCACACCTCACAAAGTGGCACCATCAGAGGGGGGTGACACTTTTTAATTTTTAAAAAAAAAAATTATTATTATTATTATTATTATTATTATTATAACTTTATTGAAAAAAAGAGATAATAGACACACACACACACAAAACCCCCACACCTCACAAAGTGGCACCATCAGAGGGGGGTGACACTTTTTATTTTTTTACATTTTTATTATTATTTATTTTTTTATTTTATTTTAACTTTATTGAAAAAAAAGAGATAATAGACACACACACACAAAACCCCCACACCTCGCAAAGTGGCACCATCAGAGGGGGGGTGACACTTTTTATTTTTATTTATTTTTTTACATTTTTATTATTATTTCTTTTTTTATTTTATTTTAACTTTATTGAAAAAAAAGAGATAATAGACACACACACACAAAACCCCCACACCTCACAAAGTGGCACCATCAGAGGGGGGTGACACTTTTTATTTTTATTTATTTTTTTACATTTTTATTATTATTTATTTTTTTATTTTATTTTAACTTTATTGGAAAAAAAGAGATAATAGACACACACACACAAAACCCCCACACCTCGCAAAGTGGCACCATCAGAGGGGGGTGACACTTTTTAATTTTTTAAATTTTTTTAAAAATTAAAGTGGTGGTGGGGGGGTGACAAAAAAAATTCTGCCCCGGGTACCACCTGGGCTTGCTACGCCTCTGCTACCAAGAAGGCCCTCTGCCTGGTTCCCTGTAACTTGGCTTCTCGCAGTGAGGGAACCGCCAGAAGGCCCTCGGAGCTGGACCTCAGTGTCCGGGCAGAATGATGGAGGTGGAGACGCTCCTTAGGGTATTCTGGACCGAGGCCGTTTAGGGCTTTAAAGGTCAGCACCAACACTCTGAGCTGAGGCTGAGTGCAAACTGCATCTGAAACACACCCACCGCACTCCCATAATTAGAATTATGGGCAGTGTAGTCTCTTAAAGGTTGCTGGGAAGTTGGAACTCTGCAGGGGGTAAACTCCAGAATTCCACGAGGGAAAGAAGGGGCTTTAAAGGTAGAGAGCTTGAACCCAGCATGTTGGCACCTGTCTGTCTCGAGAGACAATGGAGTGATCCTCTGGGGGTGAAGTCAAACCACTGTGTTGGCAGCACCAAAGTGATCTCTCTCTTTTTAAAAGAAATTTTATTTATTTGGATTTTTCAAATTAAAATTTTACAGAGATGTATCAAACATAAATAATAAAAAGAAGATTCCTAGGAATCTCCTGGACTTCCACTCTCCCCTTTGTGGGTCCTATTGTTAATCATTTCCTCCCACATCTTTTATGATACTCCAGATCCTTTGCCCCTTCCATTATGTCCAGAATTCAATCTTAAACTACAAGTGATATAACTGTTTACAATGGTCTTTAAGATAAGCTATAAATTTTCCCCATTCCTTATTAAAATTTTGGACTTCCTGATTTCTGACTCTTCCGGTCATTTTAGCCATTTCCACAGGACCGGTGCCAGGGTTATCGGCGCCCTAGGCGAGGGGGCGGGGCACCGTACGTCATGCGCAATGTCGTACGGTGCCCCGCCCCCTGCCCGCCGGGCGCCCCACACCGCTGCGATTTTCGCCGCTGGTTGGGGCGGCACCGGGCGGCGGCGGGGGGCGAGGGGCAGGCTGGACAGCGCCCCCTCCATTTTGGCGCCCTAGGCAACCGCCTAGTTTGCCTAAATGGAAGCGCCGGGCCTGCATTTCCACATAGTCCATTAACTTCTCTGTAGCGACTTTATCTTCTTTCCATCTCTGGAGGCAGCCTCCAAAGCAGAAGTCAGCATGGAAGGTGGTTTGCTTGCCTTTGTTAGAGGTTGTTAAATGGAGGCTGGATGGCCGCCTATCAGGCATGTTGTTGCAGTGGATTTCCTACACTAGCGGGCTTATGGCAGTTGTACTCCATCTGTGGTTGTTTTATGCTGGAATCTTTCATCTGTCCAGCCTCTGATATATATATTTTTCCAATATTTTAAAGAGTTTTGGCTGAATATCAGCCAATAAAATAATATAGGTCTCTGTGAACATTCTGTGACATCATTGCAACCTAGCCAATGGGCAGGGGTGGGCAGGGGAGGGAACAGCAAGGATGACCTTCAGGTTACTGTTTCAGGAGCTGCACTCGTCCTTGGAGAAGCTGCCCTGCATTTCAACCTAAGTTCCTTTTGGATCTCCGCAAGAGCAGAGAACCCCACGCAAGGAAGTCATGCAAGAGGACCATGAGGAGACCACCGTTCTGGATCCCCAACAGCTTGTCTTTCACGCTGAAAGAGGTATGCAATAAAGCAAAACATCAAGAAGTGCTGTGCTGCAGCAGGCCAAAGGCCTGTCTCAGGCAGGGGTGGGGAGAGAGTTCTAACCAGAGGAAAAGGGATCCCTCCATAGGCCACTTGGGCAGGAGGGTGGGGCCACCCACCTGTCAGTCACCTGGCATCATACTACACCATTATAGTAGTAGAGAGGCAGTGTGGTGTAGTGGTTAAGAGCGGTAGACTCGTAATCTGGTGAACCGGGTTCGCGTCTCCGCTCCTCCACATGCAGCTGCTGGGTGACCTTGGGCTAGTCACACTTCTCTGAAGTCTCTCAGCCCCACTCACCTCACAGAGTGTTTGTTGTGGGGGAGGAAGGGAAAGGAGAATGTGAGCCGCTTTGAGACTCCCTTGGGTAGTGATAAAGCGGGATATCAAATCCAAACTCTTCTCTTCTTCTTCTACACCGGGTCATTGAGAGATATTTGTTGGTTTGTTTATTTCATAAAATCCATTGAAAAACAGCCAACCCTCAAATCTGTTTACAAAAAGAATGAAACAATAGAATTATCCGTTAAAAGCAATTATTTAAAAAGGATAAGCTAAAAACCAGATTAAAATGTGTTCCAACATCCCACACGTCTGGACATAAATGTTTCTAGCAGGTGCTAGAAAGGGTATTTTAGTTATTTACTCAAGAGTTCAGGGTGGGCCTGGCAAGGACGAGTCAGCGGTGGCCACCAAATGGGAAGGCTTTAAAAGAGGATCAGGCTATTGATGGCTGCTAACCATGTTGACTACGTTCTCTCTCCTATTATTATTACCGTATTGGCCCGAATATAAGCCTCACTTTTTTCCAAATTCCGATTGTGAAAAGGTGGCTTACCTGTATATTCAGAACCGAGCGCCAGCCGCCCCCTGTCCGCCGTTCAGGGCGGTAGTGCCGCACCCGCAAATAAGCATTGAATTTTAAAGGTGTGGCTTATTTGCGGTTGCGGCTTATAGTTGGGCCAATACGGTATTATTATTTATTGAGTTTATATACTGCCCTATACCCGGATGTCTCTGAAGATCAGGAGACATAGTCCAGTCTTGTAATGGAAAGTCTGCATGGAGCTCTGAAGACCCAGAAGGTCCCAGATTACAATCCCTGGCATCTCCAGGTAGGACTAGGAAAGAGTTCCCTGTCTGAAACTCTGGAGAGCTGATGCCACAGTCACTACAGACATTACTGAGATTGAGGGACCACAGTGGCCTGATTCAGTTTAGGGCCGTTGCTTATGTCCGTAAGAGCAGGAAGCAGATTTCGGCCAAAGTTGAGGAGCTGTTAAACCATGAGAAGTGACTTACTTGGAAGGTTTGGGGCAACATAAAATACTCCCATACATTTTAATATAAATTGATTAGTGCTATTTTCCTAATATGTATGTAGATGTTAATAGCCTACTAAATTCTGTATTAGCTCATTCCAAATGTTATATTTATCCAAACAAGGTCTACGTCTGTAAGCAGTCCGTTCATAAGTTGTGAGTGTTGTCCTATTGCCAATCCATCGATTTAAGGGTATCATATCTTTAGTCTTCCAATTCATCAGTATCAGTCTCTTGGCCACCATTAGGGCACATAGAATCCATTTTCGTTGTCCCTTTGTTAATTTTCATACAATAGGTATACAGTTCAAAAGAATGTTGTCTGCTGAAAGATTTAACTTTTTCTGCACAGCCATAGTTACATAGGCCAGCACTTACTCCCCAAACTTAGTAAGTATAAAGGTAAAGGTAAAGGGACCCCTGACCATTAGGTCCAGTCGTGTCCGACTCTGGGGTTGCGGCGCTCATCTCGCTTTACTGGCCAAGAGCTGGCGTACAGCTTCCGGGTCATGTGGCCAGCATGACAAAGCTGCTTCTGGCAAACCAGAGCAGCGCACGGAAACGCCGTTTACCTTCCCGCCAGAGCGGTTCCTATTTATTTACTTGCACTTTGATGTGCTTTCGAACTGCTAGGTGTGCAGGAGCTGGGACCAAGCAACGGGAGCTCACCCCGTCGCAGGGATTTGAACCGCCGACCTTCTGATCAGCAAGCCCTAGGCTCTGTGGTTTAACCCACAACACCACCTGGGTCCCATTTAGTAAGTATAGAACAATGTAGGAACATACGTTTCAGGGAGGCATTGCCCTTGCCATATCTCCAGCACAGAGCTATCTTAGCTAGTCCTTTTTTGTGCAGCTGTTGGTCTCCAGTGCCCCTTTGTGGCTACAGTGGCACCTCGGTTGTCGAAGGTCTCGGAAGTCGAACGTTTCGGCTTTCGAACCCCAAAAACAAACAGAAGTAACAGCTTCAGTTTTTGAACGCTTTTTGGAAGTGGAACGTGACACGCGGCTTCCGTATTGAGTTTTCCCTAAGTATATGCTTCTGGAAATTCATGCTTCGGCTTTCGAACGTTTCGGAAGTTGAACGGTCTTCTGGAACGGATTATGTCCGGAAATCGAGGTACCACTGTATCACAAGGACAAATTCAACACCATCACAGTTCTCTCCTTCTTCCAGCAAATCTCCCCTTCAGATTCTTTAAAAATAGATCTTAATACTGCTCAAAGACTTATTCGACAAAGATTGGATGACATTGATCGGCAGCGAAACCACATGATGGGGAGGGGGGTCTGTTTGCCACAGAACATTGGTATTACCTCAACTAATTGCGCCCCATCATACCTTTCCTCCCTCTCTAGTGCTTCCCAAAGATTTGCCTTCATTAAAGCAAGATTTAATGTTTTCCCTCCAATGTTCTGAGACATAGATTTTCGAAAGGCCAAGTCTCTGCCCTATGTGATTGCGATAAGGAGTCAGTGGAATCTCTTCAGCATATTATGTTTGTATGTCCCTTGTTTAGCGTGGCTCAGGCAAACCTACTGGGACCAATAATCCAGAAACTAGATAGTACCCCAGCAGAATCCCACGTTGCCCAAATCTTGCAAGATAAGGATACTCATATGACCGTGCAAGTGGCAAGGTATTTGGTCGCTGTTCTCTCCCAAAAGCTACGTAAAGGTTTACTGTATAATTAGTAAAGGCTTATTAAGTTATCCCATTTATTATAAACACATACTTATTTTTATCTATTCTATGTATTTTTAAATATCATTTGGGATGACTGTGGTATGAGATATGTTATATTGACTGATGGTGGCGAACAGGAACTGTCAGGCAGTGCGGTAGAGCTGAGGGTCAGAGATGCTGATAGAGCCCTGGATCGACCTGAGGGGGTTGCGGAGCAAAGCAGTCAGCTATTTCCGGCACTCCAGCTGCGTAGAGGGAAAAAGTGTAAGGAAAGGCGGAGACGTTTTGGAATCCCCAAGCTTCTATGCTGGGGGAGGAGTAGGCAGAAGCCACTCCCGGATTCTGGAACCGATTCAAGCGGACATGAATCTTAGATGCTCTGATGTACACAGACTGTAAATAAAGCATTAGCTTTAGAAGAATGGATGTTTCTGCCTCTTTACTCTCGAGGAGACAAACCTCTTACAGTGTGTTTTATTTTGTATGGGCCTATGGCTGTAAATAAACATCTCTCTCTCTTCTTCCAGCAGGCAGTGACTCTCTCAGCAAGCGGAAGGCACAGACATTTCCCACGGAGCATCCCACAGGATTGGAGGATCCCACATTTGTAAGGGGCGAAGAGAGCCCTCCCCTGGGCGTTATGGAAGGAGTGGTTTTTCATCCTCACCAGGGACTAGAGACACAGGAGAGAAGCTGCCCTTCAGAGGGAGAAAGAAACTCTGTTCCCTTCTGGGGTGGCTATGAAGGACTTGGTGGATCTACAGTACAACAGAAAATCCCCCCAGGAGAGGTCCAAGAGGGCAGCAAAGGCCGCAGTTGGAGGCCAGACTTTGTGATCAGCAGGAGGAGCTGTAAGAAACGGGACAAGCCGTACAAATGCTCTGAGTGCGGGAAGAGCTTCAGCGTGAGCTCCGACATTATCCGTCACCAGAGAATCCACACGGGGGAGAAGCCGTACAAATGCCTGACCTGCGGGAAAGGCTTCAACCAGAACTCCCACCTGACGGCGCACCAGAGAACCCACACAGGGGAGAAGCCGTACAAGTGCTGGGAGTGCGGGAAAAGCTTCAGCCTGAGCTCGGACTTCACCAGGCACCAGAGGATCCACACGGGGGCCAAGCCGTACAAATGCTCCGAGTGCGGGAAGGGCTTCATCCAGAAGTCGCACTACATCACGCACACGAGGAGCCACACGGGCGAGAACCCGTTCCAGTGCCCCGAGTGCGGGAGAGGCTTCACGTCCAGCACGCTGCTCATCAGACATCAGAGAATCCACACGGGCGAGAAGCCGTTCAAGTGCTCTTACTGCGAGAAGAGGTTCTGCGCCAGCTCGAACCTCGTGACCCACATGCGGACGCACACCGGGGAGAAGCCGTTCCCGTGCCGCGAGTGCGGGAAGAGCTTCAGCCAGAAGTCCACGCTGATCGCTCACGAGAGGACGCACACGGGCGAGAAGCCCTACAAGTGCTGGTGCGGGAAAATGTTCAGCAAGAGCTCGGACCTCCTGGCGCACGAGAGGACCCACACGGGGGAGAAGCCTTACGTCTGCCCAAGCTGCGGGAAGAACTTCCGGATGAGCTCGCACCTCGTAAGGCACCAGCGCATCCACACCGGGGAGAAGCCGTACAAATGCGCCGAGTGCGGGAGGAGCTTCAGCGCCAGCTCGCACCTTATCAGACATCAGAAAATCCACCTGGAAGCCAACTGACAAACAATGGAACGCAGGAGTGCAGCGGGGACAAAATCCCACCGCTGACACAAGACAAGGTGCAGTTTCTCAGATGCTGGGCTCCTTGAAACCAACAGGACTTACTTCTAAGCTAATGTGTTTTCGATTGCTTTTTATTCTCCCAGTCAATTTTGCTACCCTGTTTTCCCTTTTTAAATACGTAGTCATAAAGTAAGCCATGGCAGGGCTTTTTACCTTTGTGAGAAGTAAGACGTACCCCAAAAGTAAGCCATGGTGCCGCCATTGTTCCCGTCGCCTCCTCAGCCCCTCCTGCGTGCGCAGGGAGCCAGCGAACCAGTGAGAGGCACGGGGGGGAAACTCGCCTCTTGCGGAGTTCTGCCCCGCCTGCTTAGCGCACAGGGAGAGGCGCGCGGGGGGGGGGGAGACGCCTCTTCCTGCCCCACCTGTTCCCCGTGCGCAGGGAGCCAGCGAACCAGCGAGAGACACGGGGGGCAACGCGCCTCTTGCGGAGTTCTGCCCCGCCTGCTCAGCGCACAGGGGGAGGCTGTACCGTACCATACTGACGTAATAAAAATAAGACATCCCCCGAAAATAAGCCACCCTGTGTTTTTTTGAGGGAAAAAAATTATAAGACGGTGTCTTAAAAAGGGGGAAAGACGGTAACTCTAAATATTCCATCAGTTTTAATCTCCATTCCTCGATCGTTGGTAAGTCCGCTGGTTTCCATTTTTGCGCTAATAAAATTCTGGCTGCAGTGGTGGCATATAGAAAAAGTCTTTGGTCATTTCTAGCAATCTCTTCTCCTACCAGCCCAAGCAAAAAAGCTTCCAGCTTCTTTGGGAATGTATATTGTAACATTTTTTTAAAAATTCATTGTATGTCAACTCCCAATAAGTTTTGGCCTTATCACATACCCAGCACATGTGGTAAAAATCTCCATCCTTTATATTGCATTTCCAACACTTCTTATGACTCTTTCTATACATTTTCACTAATTTAACCGGTGTCAGATAACAACGATACATCATTTTCATGATATTTTCCTTCAAGATCATACATGTTGTGAATTTTATATTCAGGGTCCCTTTTCCAACTCTACAGTTCGATGATGCTAGGATCCCAGGGTGGTATACAACATTAAGGACACATTTTGCGGACCATCAATAATAAAAATATAATGAAGGCATAATAAGAGACAGTAGAAAAATAAAATGACCATAATAGCGGTCCCCCCACTATATAAGAGCATCCTTTTGAAATGGTGAAGAATTTGGTGTCAGAGTTTATTGACACAGAATGGCCCCTTTTCAAATACAGTGATTTGAAAGTATAAAGCTTTGCCAGGCTGTGGAAGAATGATTTTACCAAGAACTTTCTGCTACCTATATGGAGGGTGTTGTAGCGTGGGTTAATGATTTCAGCAAGTGATTTCAGCTCTCTGACATAGCAGGCAGGAGACAGCTTCTTCATGTAACAACTCTTTATTCAGGCAAACAAGACTGAGGGTACTGAGGGTAGGGAAGCTACATTTATAGGGACAGAGGACTGACTAGGAAAAGATACATTTTGGAGGAAACAATCTCAATCACACAGCTGCTTTTTGGTGGGAACCAATAAGACTGAGGATCCCAATGCAGCAACTTGAATGCACCAATAGTAACTGTTCCTTCTGGGACAGGAAGGCAGTTACTTTACCCTAATGTGATTACAGACAATAGTAATACAGATATGATAACACTCTGAATCAATACACAACAGATCTTTTCCCCAATTCAGCTGCAAACAGCAAGAAGAAGTGGGTGTGAACCCCAAGGGGTCCCTGGGGTCGGGTCTGCCCTAAAGTGCTTCCCTGTTGGCACTATGGATAGGAGGAGGGGAAGAGTCAGGGGTCCAAAGCAGAAAGTAAAAAAAGAATTATTTCTCTGCATCCTGAACAAAATGGGTGTGGTGGAACATTCAGACAAAGTTCAAAGCTATCATTCATTAACCAAGCAATGCCACATTTATGATAGCTGATAAAAAGACCTGCTCGGGGGGGGGGGGAGAACATGGCTTTATTTTATACAATTATAAATATATGCCGAAGGCCTCTTTTTTTCTTTTTGAAAAAGAGCAGTTTATGTTTGGGGTGAGATGAGGTGGTGAGCAAACGGGTGTTCTGTTAGGAGGAGAGAAGATGGAAGGGGAGAGGGAAGCTGAGCACACCCAGCAGAAGAAAAGAACAGTTGCTGGTTGTCGTTACAGCAGTACAAAGTGCACATCCTTTGCCGCTCCCTGAAGAAAGGGCAAGGAGACAGGAACAGCTGGGAAGAAGGAAAGGTAACCCCAGAATCTCTCCTTGATCGACCACACCATCTCCCTGCCCACAAGAGAAGCTCCTCTGGGGGTGAGTATCTTTCAACCAAACCCCACTGTATGTTCCCAGGCTGCCCTTTGCCCAAGCAGGTCTATTTTCATTCAGTTCCCAATAAGTACAGAGTAGCCTTTTAACAGAGATGGTTGGACAGTGTTCTCGAAGCTACTAACATGAGTTTGGCCAAACTGCGAGAGGCAGTGAAGGATAGGCGTGCCTGGTGTGCTCTGGTCCATGGGGTCACGAAGAGTCGGACACGACTGAACGACTGAACAACAAACAACAAAGCCTTTTAACTGTTCCTCTTCCTTGCCTTCCCCCACCATTCAGATGAAAGTCAAGCACCTATGGGAATGCTGTTAGCTCTGGGAGAGGATCTCCCATGGGTGTCAATGGAGGTGTTGGCTGGGCACCCAAAGGAGGGCTTGGAGCCCTGCAATTGCTTCTGCCCTTTGTCTGTCACCTCGGTGCCATTCCTGGGCCACTCTGGATGCAGAGCCAGGAAAGTGAACCTGCACATGAACGTGAGATTGTGTCCCACTCAGTGATTGAGGGTCCTCTCCATATTTCATGGAGCTCCATTCTTCTTTCTGCTGGATAGTGAATACATGAAGCAGGCAAACGTTTCTGAAAACGTGACCTGTTTTGCTTTAACTTGGCAATTTTAAGGAGGAAGGTTTGTGGGGATGATAAGTTAAATTCTTCAGTGGAGCACATTTTTAGACAGACTGCCTTGTTTTGTTTTGTTTTTTTATTGTTAAAATACACTTTATTTATAATTCTTACAAACAGAACACAATTATACATACAAAAAAGAACCAAAACCAACAAAAATATACAAAAACAAACACAATTTAACAGAAAAAAGATAAAGAAGAAGAATACCGTATAAAGAAAAAGAATACCGTATAAATAAAATACAACAAAAACAAACCATATTAGAAAACATAAAAAAGAATAACATTTAAAATATGACTTCAACTTGTTTGTACATCGCTTCTCTTTTTTCCATATGTATCTCACTCAAGACAAATCACTAATTTTGTTTTTATACCTTCTTTTTTAAAAATTCTTCTACATATTTCCATTTCCACTGCCTTGTTTTAATTGTTACCGTATTTTAACTGCTCAACGTGTTTCATCATTTTTAATATATTTTACTTTGTAATGGCTTTGGCTACAGATTTTTTATTTATTTCACAAAATACTGCCTGATTGTAGAAGAACCTTAAAACAGTTTACAAAAAAGATAAAAACAATCAAATTATCTCTTAAAAATTTAAAACTATAATTTTCTGTGTGTTTGATTGGCATGTGACGATGCACACACCCACACTGCTTTTGGCCCAGAATGGGGACGGACTTGCATTCACTCTGCCAACATGTGGGATGACGTGGACGGGGAGTTGTCTGTACAAACGACACAGAAAATGGCCGTACTTGTAAATCAGACCATGCTCAGAATATTCTGTTTGTCCAACATGTTTACAGATCTGCCACTCAGAGATTTGAACAATACATGCTAATTGTTTTTCTGGGGCTTGCCAGAGCATCCTTTTGAAATGGTGAAGACCTTGGTGTCAGAGTTTATTGACACAGGCTGGCCCCTTTTCAAATACAGTGATTTGAAAGTGTAAAGCTTTGCCAGGCTGTGGAAGAATGATTTTACCAAGACGTTCCTGCTAGCTATATGGAGGGGTCCCACAGTTCAACTGGAGGCTAAAGATGGCCTCGCTCTTGCTCTGTGAACTGTCTAAATTTTATAAACTCAAATAAAGTGACTGGTTTTTCAGGGAATATTTCCTAATTTTTTGAAGGCCGAAGGATTGGTTTTCTGTGGTGAGTGTGTGCCTATTATCTGCGTTTACCTTAAAAATAGTATAACAGGACCAATTGTGGAGGATACATTGCATAATAAAGTGAAATGCAGAGTTAGTTTCACTGGAAGGATGTGGAAACATTGAATACTGAATGGTTTTTACCTCACAGGTGTTTTTCCCCTCCCAAGTTCATTCCCATCCTGCTGCCATCCTGCAGCTACCTCTCATCTCAACAAAGCCATAGACTCTTGCTCTATCATGGCCTCATCCTCATCCACGGATGTTGGAGAAGAAGCCACATGCCCCATCTGCAAGGAGTATCTGACAGACCCTGTGACCTTGGACTGTGGTCACAACTACTGCCGGGGCTGCATCGTAGAGTATTGTGACACATGGGAACCAATGCAGGTGGGGGACGTGAAGTGTCCCCTCTGCAAAGCACAAATGCAGAGGGGGAGTTTCCGCCCCAATTGGCAGCTGGCCAATATAGTGGAAAAAATTAAACTCCTGCAAGCAAATAAAGGGGAAAAGGAACTATGTGAGAGGCACAAGGAAAAACTCCACTTGTTCTGCAAAGAAGATGAAGTATTGGTGTGTTTGTTTTGTGAGCGATCCCCAGAACATAAATCACACACTGTGGTTCTCAAGGAAGAGGCTGCCCAGGAATACAAGGTAGGAAGTCATTTTGACACTTGCTAACACAGTCCTTTCATATATCTCTGTGTGTCTGTGTCTTTGTGCAGGATATGCTGTCAATGTGGCTATAAATAAACATAATACATTGCTAATCTGCAGCTTAATGTGAATCAAAAATTGGACCTGTATTACACAGGATGAAGTCAGGATAGGCTGTACTTTTGAATACGGACTGATATACATTTATTGTTACTTGAAATTTCTTATGTTCTTATACTGTAAAAAATTATTGTTTACTGGATCTTGATGTGGAGAAATAGCTGTGGATTCTTCTTGAGACGTTTTCTTTTTAATTCTCAGTTCCAAAGTAGGCATGGCATTAATTGATGGTTTTTTATTATGTAAAAAGCAGCCAAGGGGAAGCCTGAGGGCTCCTGGGATGAGGGAGTTGAAGTCTTTCTCTCTGTCAGGGGGACAAGGGGATCTTCCCTTGATATCCCTGAGTAGCATCTGCAAAGACTAGGTAGAAGTCTGTAAGCAAGGGGTAACCTAACTGGGTCCCTGAGCCCCACAGGGGTGCGACAGAAAAAAAGGCAGCTGGTCCAGGGAGTCATGGCCCAAAAGGTTGAATACCTCTGGATTTTTATTTCCTCCAGTAAACTACTTTGCTATTACAGCAATGCCACTGGACGCAAGAAGCCAGTATAATATTCATCTCCTCTCTTTGTTTCTCAGTCAAACCTGAGTTTTCCTTTTCTCTTTAGGAAGAGATCTGTCACCACCTGGAGATTCTGAGGAAAGAGAGACAGGAAATTCTGGCCTATCAAGCAGATCTGGTCAAGCAATGCAAAGACCTGCTGGTAAGCTCTTATTATTAGGGAAGGAACAAGCACTTGAAGAATCGAGTCAGGACTGAGAAGGGATGGGGAAGTCTGCCCATTTCCACTTCTCCCCATTTCACATTTTTCCATATCTGTCTGTTTATTAATTTATAATTCTGAAAATGAATCGGATGTTAGGGTATAAATATTTTGATCTGCACTTTACCTTCATAAATACATTTTTGTGAATATTACCTGGCTGGGTCAACCTTGAAAATATAAACCATTGTCTTTCTAAATGTGTGCTCTTGTTCATTTTTAGGAAACTCAGGCCATTTTGAACCTTTAAAGAAAACAGGAGCTATGGGGATGAACTCTGCACTTTGTCCTCCTCCTCCTCTGTTTCTGTTGCCTTCCTACACCTAAATGGCCCCAGTCTAAACTGAGGGGTGTTTTATGTCCATGGATGTTCTCTGAACAAATAATGAACTCTGGTTATGCCATGCCCCAAAACATGCAGGGAACATCTGTGGCTAGGAAAAGAGCTCCTTCCTTTAGGCTGTAGCCCTCTGCAAAATAGAAGTCAACAGAAACAGCAATGGAGAGGGCTTCCCCTCAAAATTAATGTTTACTTCTTTAGCCACTGGAGGTTTCATGTCTATGAAAGATCAGAAGTGCCCTCCCTGTGGAATTCTCATAATTCTCTTCCTGATGTTTTGAAGGCTGAGCACCTTCCACACTGAGACCTCCTCTTTTCTTGCAGAAATTAACAAAAACGGAGAGGCTGAAGACTGTGGACAAGTTCAAAGAACTGCGCCAGTTCCTGGAAGAACAAGAGAAACATCTGCTGAATCATGTGGAAGATTTAGAGAAGGAGATTGCAGGGAGAAGGGATGAGCAGCTGGCCAGACTCTCCAGGAAACTCTCCTCTCTTGAGAGGATCATCCAGGAGATGGAGGAAAAGAGTCAGCAGCCAGCGAGTGAACTCCTGCAGGTAGGACGGGGGCAGGAACAGCCCAAGGCTCGAGGAAAAGGCTGCCTCCCATCCTTTATGTGCCCCTTTCATGTATGCAAGGAGTGCAGGGGCTCAGATGATGGAGCCTCTAGTCAGGTTTGTAATGGACAGGAAGACCCAAGACACCTGGGATGCTTAACTCACCTGAATGCAGACTAGAGATTCTTCTGTGGTCTTGATGGAACAGGAGGTGGTTTTCTGCTCTTTACTGAAGATTTGTCACCGAATGCCTTCAGTCTTAGCAATGCTGCCTTCCTGCCCAGTGCTGGGCTTCGCTGAAAATGCATTCAGGCCTCCTTCCGACATGAGCCAGTCTCTTGACCAAGCTTCTCTTCCCGTTTCCTCCACAACTTCTGGATTGATCCAATTCCCCATGGATACAGATCAGCCCAAAATGGTGCTCAGTCACAGTGACCAAAGAGCAAGACAGAGGGACTCATCCAGACTGCTGCTTGTCCCACCCCTTTCCTCCAGGAAATCCCCTGTTTACTGCTGAATTAGAGCAAACACCAGCCAGGTTTTCTCCGGATTGACCTTTGCTTTGATGTTGCACTAAGGAGCAGGTTTTTCCTGAGGGAAAGTGGCAGGGCAAAGGCAAAACCACTTGGACCTGTGTTTTCTGGGCACAGGAAAAGCAGAAGGGTGGATCAGCCCAAAAAAACACTGAGCTGTTTTATTTCCCCTTTGGAGGCATTTTATGCTGGAGGTGCTTTTTAAAATTTCCAGTTGGAGAATAGAATTTGAAATTTGGGGTCTTCTATGGAAGACAATGTGGGACAGTTCCCTGGTAGGATTATCCTGTAGGCTTACTTACGTCTGAATTGCACAATTCAAACTGGATTAAAGTTAATAAATTATAATCTAAGACATGAGATGGATTGGAATCTTCTATTGAATCCACAAATGTGAAATTCCCTTAAATGCTGGTGGATTTTCATAAGGATTTTAAACAATAATGGCAAACTGATGTGGAAATGTGGAGAACTTGATAGTGGAAAAATTCATAACTTCAGATTGGAAAAATAATAGCTGTGAGGAACGAAAACTGGCTGATTCCGCCATCCCTACCCAAAACCATGTGCCAGGCAGACTGACATCCAAGGGCCAGGGTCTGAGGGGGTCTTCCTAGTGTGGCCTGAGGTGTGCAGTGAATTCCCTTCTCTTTTTCACTTTAGGATGTGAGAAGGACCTTGGAGAGGTAAGTGGATCTGGCTCATTTCCATTAGCATCCCTCCATGAGGCTGGGATGCAAGAACCTCAAACATGGCCCTCCAGGGGCTGCAGGGGGGAGACTGTAGGACTCACTCCCTGCAGCATCTCACAGGTAAAAGCAGGGCCCCCTCTTTGGAACTTGTAACCCCCTAATTCTCCCCAATGAATTAGTGCTATTTCCTTTGTGAGGTTTGGTTTTACTTTTGCAATTTTTTTTTATTGCCCTCAATGTCCTTTTGAAGAATCATTTGATTTGGTTGTGCACCCCTGGAATATCTGTCTCATCTTCTGCAAACATCTGATTCTAGAGCAGAGGTTATCTTATATATCAAAGCAAGAGGTCCCCAAACTCCAGAAACAAATATTTTGAGTTTACTCAGTGTTGCTAAGAGAAGACTTTTACTGGCACACACAACAAGGCAAAGTTACTTTCTTAGGAGCAATTATTGCCTTATTTGTTTCCTTCACGACTGACCAGTTCAGTCACTCTGCAGCAAACACTCTTCCGGCCGCCCCACCCTGTCCCAAGCAAACTCCTGCCCCATAGAGCCCCTTGGGAGGGGGCGATTTCTCACCAAGGAGCAGGAATTGTCTGTTTTCTTGACCATATTCCAGCTGCATTATTCAAATTCAAGGTGTCACTCAGGTTCAGAGTAGAGGTTTTAAGGAACATTTCACGTTTCCCAACAGAAGTGAATCTCTTTTTCTTCCTCACACCTTCTCTGGGGACATCTAGAGAAAGGAAACGTGTGCTGTGCTGTCATCACCCTCAGACAATTCCTGCCCCTTGAGACCAGATGATTCTGCTGCTTCTTTGAATGGACACCAGTGGGGAGACTCAGAGGCCTGGGGTTGCTGTTTTGGCCCTTGGGGATCCGGTTGAGGAGTCTGTAGTGAGGAAGAAACTCCCCACTCAGTGCCTGCCTGTCCCTCTAGGCCAGTGTTTCCCAACCTAATCTAGGCAACGGCACACTTGAATCATTGAAAAAATCTTGCGGCACACCGCTCCTCCCCCACCCGGCTGCACCGGGTCTCCTGACCCAGAGTTACCTCTGGGATCAGCTGTAGCGCGGCGCGCGCGAGGCTTCCGGTCGGGATTCTCGCGCGAGGCTGCTGCTGTTGTTGCTGCTGCTGCAGTAGCCAAGGGAGCAGCGCCGCCCTGGCTTCCGCTTCGCCGCCGGGCTCCAGCAGCGCCGCCGCCACGGTCCTGTGCAGCCCTGGGCTGCAGGTCCCTTTTTCCGCTGCACATCAGCCGGTGTCTCGCGGCACACTAGTGTGCCGCGGCACACCGCTTGGGAAACGCTGCTCTAGGCTTCCCACAGCCGGCTTCCTCCTCTCAATTCCTTTCTTTTCATTTAACAGAAATTGTGGATTTGAATGGGCTGACATTGTTTTTCTTTTCACTAGGTATGAGAAAAGAGAGAGTCCAGAGAAGCCACTGCCTTTCCCTCCAGAACTGAGGAACAGGATCTTGGAATCCTGTGATCTGAATCACCTTGTGGAGGATGCAATGAACCAATTGATGGGTAATGAAAAATGGCTGCCAGGATTTCACACTGGGAATTCTATTACTTCTTCAGAACTGAACATGCTGTGCTGGTCCCGTGGGGTATCCAGAAAGCAAGGTCTAAGTCCGGTCCAAGGTCAGAGGTACACGAAGTCTAAGTCCGATCCAAGGTCAGAGGTACAAAGGCAGTCCGAATTAACAGGAGCAGGGAACAGGGCAAGGAGTCAGGCGAAGTCAGGAACGGAAGAACAAACAGGGAACCAAGGCAGGTCAAGAGCTCAGGCAGAACAACCGGACAGGGAACAAGCAGAACTCTTCAGCAACGATGTTGCTCCTGCAACTTGGGACTGGGACTGGCCGGCTTTTATCTGCCCCGAGGCAAAGGGCGGCTCCGATCTTCAGATGACTCGCCTCTCCTGGCTTGGAGGCGAGCACTCCTCCTGCGGGAACTTAGTTCCCTTCGCCTCTCTGCCCTGAGCCTTTGCAGCTCAGGAGAAGCTGGAGGGTTACCGGACCCAGAGGCAACCTCAGCTTCCCCTGACTGGGTGGGGAGTGGAGCACCTGTAGGCAATTAGTGCTCCATCCCATTAGAAGCCAGATCAAACTCAGCGGATGCCTGCACCTGAAGATCTAGCACAGGTGAGTCCCCTTCAGACTCAGGCCTCAGCCCTGGCTCTGCTGGTTCTGGAGGCAGGGAAGCCTGTGCAGGCTGGAATTCCTCAGGTTCCACATCCGAGTCTGACTCCCAGGCCATCACACATGCCAGGCTCTTATTGCATGGAATGGAGTAACCCCAGGATACCTTCCTTCTTGGTGCTCCAGCCTTCATTTCCTGTCCCCCAGAATGGCCCATGTATATTGTGATGCTGGATCCTGTAAAGAAAGCCTGAAGCAGAGTGTATCTGTTTTCAAATATATGAAACCTCCTTTTCCTTTTGGTTACCAGTCTACACAATCTGGGGTTGTCCTTTCGGAGGTTCTCCTACTCTGAATGGAGTCAGTTTAAGGATGCTACATTATGAAGTGTTACTTTGGTATGGAGATTTCTTTCAGATGGAAGAGTGTTGCCCTTACACTATATCTTTTTGCTTCCTCAGATGCTCTGTTATTCAAAGAACAGCTTCAGGAAGGTAAATTTCATGGAGAGAACAATTTCACAGGAGCGCTGGGGACTGATATTTCATGGTTGTTGAACTGTCCGTTCTGCAGACTTTGGGACCCCCATCAATGGCGTCTGCCCGGGCACATTTTTAAAATTTGGCAGAATACCTTAAGTTTTTTTGTTTGTTTTTTTGATTTACAGTAACCCATGAAAAGTTTTCTAGTGTGTTAGACTCAGATCTAAGGCACCTGACCCGGCTAAACTAATCTGCAGCAGACAATCGCAACAGAGCAGCATCTTGAGGTAGCAAAATCCCTTCTCTTGTGGCTGAACTAAAAGGACACTGGCTCAGCTACAAGATCTTGGAGAAGAAGTCCGGGGGGGGGGGCAAGAGTTAACACCCCCCTGCCCTTAAGGAGAGTTCATATGTACATGTTTAACAATTGAATGAATTGTTCTGTGCACACTTATGTTCACAAAGATGTGAACATGAGCCCAAATGCTTTCATGTGGCAAGCGAGGGAGCAATATGTACTATTATTATTCTTTTTTTGTTGAAAGTTAAGAACATTGCTACTAGCAGTATATCACAGCTTTGAAAGCCTACATACAGTAGAGTAGGGGTATTTAAAATGAGTGTCGTCATAGCGATCCATGGTTAAAAGTAGAAGTTGGCAAATGTGTCCTCTTTTTTGCTCTTCAAAATAACCCTACACTTGCCTATCATGACTGTCTAAGCTCCTAACTGGTAACCTTTTGAGTTATTCCCCCCTTCTCCCAAGGATCTAGCCTTATAGTCTATATTAAATCCGAAAGAGAAGCATTGAATAAGCAGTCCTTTGTACAATCGCCCTGCCACCTGCCTCCTCTTCCCTGGTGGCAAGGCCTAAACTTCCAAGATGGTAGGGAGGAAGGCAAGGAGAGACCAAGTGGGTGAGAGAGATGGAGAGCAGGAATAAACAGGCTCCCCACTTAGTGTGATTTTCACTTGTGGGCCCAGAACGTGACCCCCGCAAAAGTGAGGGGATGCCTATATGTGTTTTTATGGTGTATTTTTATGCTGTGAACCACCTTCATACCTACAGATGAAGGGCAGTAGGCAAATGTGATATTATTAATTAATTAATTAATTAATCAATCAGTTAATCAATTAATTATAACAGGGGGGTCCTCATCTCCCACCCCAACCAGAGCTCCCCACAGAGCACAGAGATTGTCTGAGGAAAGCAGCTTCTCTCCTCTCCTGCCTCCTCCAGTTCTCCTCTCTTTCTCCTTCACTAACACAGAAGAGCTGAGTAAAAGGTTTCCTGGGTGGTTTTTCCTCTTAGGAAATGCCTGGGTTGAGAGGAGGGCAGGCACAATACGCATCAAATATAAGAAAGTGAAGGAAACTGATTAAAAAACCAACAAGCAAGATATTTATTCTGATGAAAGTCTGCAAGGAGTCTCAGTCTTGCATGTGATGCAAAGAAATCCCATTGATCTTGAGGCACCTGACCAATGCCTGACCAGCACTGGACATTGACCAAAGATAGGCCCCTTGACCAGAGTCTGGAAAAATGTATTTTAGCTATACAGCCTCTGCTAAAACTGTATTTTGACCTCTTACTGCTCCTGTATGTTGAAATGTGTTTTTAGGGCTTTTGTATTAGGCAACTAAGAGTGAAAAGGACAGTCAGTTACCCAGAAAGGGGAAGTATGCAAAAAGCAGTTGCCCAACATGAAACTGCACATGGTGGTGTTATTTCCTGCTAGAACAGCTAACCCCCAGAGGTTAAAAGGGTACAGAAGTATAAAAAGGTCATTTGGCAACTGCCAGTTGCTGTATAGAATTGTAGGTATACAGCGCCACCTGAGGGGACTAAAGGGAAGCAGCAGGCTTGAAACAGGAAAGGGTTGTACCCATACTAATTGGCTAAGAGAACAGGAAAGGGGCTGAGCTATGAAATAGAAATAAGGTATAAATCACCCTGGACTGTGCCCGAGGGTGTGCAGACTCACAATAACCTTGCTGCACCATTGCTTGTCTGACAACCAATAAAAGGTTTCTTTTCCTGAAAGCTGCCTGAGCCTTTTCTTCTGGTCAGTCACTCCTTGGTGACCTGTACATCCACGCAACAATCTGAAGGGGAATCTGGGGTTTTTGGTTGTTGTTGTTTTAACAAGATGTCTGTTTCTGTCTCTTGGCAGACTCTGCCTAATCTTCTCTTTCCCTCATCTTCTCCCCAACAGCAAATGTGACTCTGGATCCAGACACAGCCCATCCTGACCTCATCCTGTCAGAGGATGGGAAAAGCCTGAGAAGGGGAGCTGAAGAGCAATTCCTGCCTGATAATCCTGAGAGATTCAGCGACTGGCCTTGTGTGTTGGGACGTGAGGGATTCACAGCAGGCAGACATTTCTGGGAAGTCACTGTGGAAAGTGGGGAAGAGTGGGCTGTGGGGGTTGCCAGGAAGTCTGTGAAGAGAAAGGGCTTCTTCTTCTTAAGGCCTTATGAGGGGATCTGGGCTGTGGGGAAGTGGGGAGAGGAGTACAGGGCCTTCACCTCCCCTGATCCCTCTCCTCTGTCCCTGGTTTGGGAGCCCAGGAGGATCCGGGTGACTCTGGACTATAAAGGGGGACGTGTGTCTTTTTCTGACGCTGATTCAGGAGCCGAACTCTACACGTTCTTAGGAGCCTCGTTCTCTGGAGAGACCCTCCTCCCTTACTTTCGTCTATGGGAAAAGAAAACCCACCTCAGTATCTCCTGACTAAATCTGCCTCTCAGGCCCATCAGAAGTTTCTCTCCAGACCAGAGTGACTGATACAAAAACCATTTACCAACCAAGAGCACGTTTGGCAGTTTTTCAAGGGCCCTTTGAGAGGATTCATTCCAGTCAAAATCAGCAGAAATAGACTTCCGGTCGGCGCGCCGGAGCAGACGGTCGGGGGGACATGTCGCTCTGACATTCCCTGACCCGACCAGGAAAAGGGGAGACCGCGACAGTGCAGCGGCCCCCAAAAATCCCGGGTCGAGCGTCCCGGGAGCTCAGCGGTCCGGCGGAGCTCAGATCGCCTTCCCTGCTCCAAGAGAGAGAGCGAGGGGAAGCGGAGCTCATCGGACCTAAAACACCCCGTCGGGTTGAAGCTGCCTAGACCGACCGTTCTGAGCGCACTGATTCCTCCAAGAAACAACATTTGAAAATGGAGAAGTGAGTAAAAAGTAATTTGGATGCAATTTGAGAACTGCTTGGGATGCTAAATACGGAGGTCCGTCCCTTGCTATTGTGACATTAGATGCAGGAACTTTGTAACCAATGCAACTGGAATGAAACTTTAAAGAAAAACTTTGCAACAAAGATTCAATCCCCCTGCCACCCCTGGTCTTGTGGGTTACTAGTGGAAAAAGTGGCAGAATATTGAATTGGAATTGAATTGGAATTGAATTGGACTGTTGGATTTGAACTTGAAATTGAATTGTTTTTGACTGAGAAAAGCTGTGTCCTTGAACATGGTGGAAAAGGAGCGCGAGGTCTGTCTGAGAAGAATTTTAGATGCAGTGCGGGAAGTGAGAGATGAAATTCGAGCTTTTACAGCGAAGATAAGAGGTGCTCAACATGAGAGTGATGTCATGCCAGCTGAACAAGAGGAGGAGGGAGAAATCCCTACCAAGGTCAAAGAGGGAGGAAGATTAAAAAAGCCCTGCTGTGGGAAAAAAGTTTTCCGGCGCAAGAGAACTGGAGTTACGAAAAGAAGGAAGATGAAGGCGAAGACAAGAAAGGAATCCCCCAAAAGAAAGCAGAAGGAGCAGCAGAGAAGAGAGCAAGAAAAAAGTCAAAGCATGCAAGAAACTGCATGGTCCTGGACTTTGGAAAGACTGGGTGTGGGGTGAAGGACTTTATTTGTTATAACTGGATACATTATGGATTTTGGACAATGACTACGGACATGGCTGATGATATGAATAAGTAAAGGACATAACAAGGCTAGATGCCTGGAGACTAAGGGGAGGCAGAGGGAAACCAAGTAGATGTAATAGAGGAGATAAATGCTGAGGTGTGAACCTAGTTATAATAATGTCTATAACTGATGATGATTTAAAAGTATGAACCTGATAAGAGAATATGATGAGAAAATATGAAATCAATAGGGAGGATGTGAGGGAGTCGCAGGAGATATGTAATAAAAATAAGAATGGCCTGGCCCGGGAATTGGGCCAGGCCTAAGCAAAGTTAAGGCATAATATTATTAAGGTCAGGGGTATAAAGAATGGGTATGCCTCTGTGAGAGGGGGGGGGTAAGATTTAAGCCTCCCCTGGTGAGAGAGGGGAGGCAAGGAAAACCTGATCGAAATGTAATGTGCTTATAAAATTTGTAAAACCAATAAAAATTATTTTTAAAAAAATTTACAAGCATGAGCGCCAACTTGAATAAACCTTTTTTTCTTTGGGGGGGGCAGATAAGCTCTGGTCCCATCCCCTTCCTCTTGGTTTTATCACTTCCTTCGGTCACCTCCAGCACCTTCCCCTGCTCCTTGGTGGTGGCACGCACCCCTTGCCCCGGGCACCCTGAGGTGGGGGGTCTGGCCCACTGCCCACCCCCACTGCTGAGAGCAGCAGGAAAGGTGGGCAGCGCCAGGCAAGCAAAGGGTTGTGGCTGCTGCCACAACACAAGAAATACACACATGAGACTGCCCTCGCCTACGGGGATCCGGCCATCAGCAGTTCTCAGAGGGAACCCCCTGCAGCACAGAGAAGAGCAAGAAAATAAGCTGCTTTTGAATGTTCTGGACCCGAGCGGGATGCTGGTCTGCCCCATTTTCTTTCTCTATGGGCCCCATGTGGGACCTAGAGACACTCTGGGGAAAGGTGTCCCTAGATGCCTGCATGCCACTTTACAGCCCCTTCCACACCATCCTCTCTGAAAAAAGCGACCCTCATTACAAATGGGAGGGGTCAAGGGCCTGCGCAGGCACCATGGGACCACATTGGGAACCCCAAGTATAAGCTGATTCATAGCAAGAATAAGAATAAGCAGGGAGCTTTATCCTCCAAGGTATCGGAATTAGGCACTAATTTCTTAAAATGATAAGCAACTGGGAGCCGCTTCTCTCGCCTAGTGGAGCAAGAAGTTTGCCTTCTTTTCTCCGTTTTCTCTCTGCTCAAATCACAAAGGGCTCATTTTCCCGTGTTCTCTTAAGTTCCACGGATGGTTGAAGATTCTCCCCCAATTTGCATGGCTTCCCCCATGTGTGGGTCCCTCTGTGACTCCGTAATGTATCTCTCGCCACACGAATATCCAATCAATACTAAGGAGGGCATGGAAATAAGCTGTCAACAGGAGGCTGTGGCCACATTCACCCCTTTATCAAAAAGGTAAACCTCAGGCGGTGTTGGGCTCTCCTTCCTGGGAGGTTTTTAAGCAGAGTGTCGCGACCCGACTAGACAGTGTGGTCGCGCCATGCAGGCGCCAGGAAGGGGAACCATGCAGCGGGCCAGGAAAGGGGGCAACAGCGGAGCCAGGCATGCAGGGGTTAAACCAAGTGCAGCAAGGCCCAGGCATGCCCCACGGGGTAAACAACCCCAGGATGGGCGATGACGACCGCTAACGAGCCATCAGCGGTGGAACCGGCAGTATCACAATAACAATGTAAAAAGCACCCATGAATAGTGCAGGTAGACCAGAGCAGTTAACTCTTTTGTCCAAACCATCCCGGGTGGGGAAGTGGATCGCCCCCGGACCTTTAGGGCAGAAGGGAGGGGGGAATTGGGAGTCACCCAGCAAGGTGTATTAAAGGGGGATTCTGAGGTGGCCTCTTCAGAATCCTCACGGACTTTCCACGTTTCTCTGTGTGCTGTACAATAAACTTCAAGACTTCTTCCGCTGACTTCTCGGAGTGGCGTGCGTTCTTGACAGCTAGCTACAGTCACCATTGGGGACACGACATAGTGAGGATTCTCACGAAAAAACTTCAACGTCCGTATCGTGTTGGGATCGCTTACCGGCAGCTACCGAGATGGCGACCCCATGGCGCGGAGCGGCACGTTTTCAGACCCCCGTTACCTCGAGCGCCCTACTCGAGCGGCTGGCGGATCTGTTTACCTCAGACCAACGGAGCCTTCCCTCGGCCAGGCCAGACAGCGGGAGCCTGGACGAGCTACGGCGACTCCAGGAGCAGCTGAACCACCTCATCTGGGAGCGGCTGCGGGTCGGCGAGGAGTCAGGCCGGTTGTTGGACCAGGCCTGTGGGGGCGCGGTGCCCCGGACAAGTCGTAGCGGCGGCGGGAGCCAAGGCCACGCGGGATCGGGGGTCTGCAGTCGGCAGACCCCAAGGAAGGGCTCAGGTCAGGAGCCCGGAGTGACTCAACGACTGACGTGGTCGGACGGGACGGCCCTGAGGGGGCAGGTGTTTCCCCCGCCAAGACGTCGCAGCAGCCGGGGAGTTCCACGGGCGACAGCAGCGGGGAGTTCCACGGGCGACAGCAGCGAGGACGAGCGCGCTGCAGCGACCCCGGAGACCCGCGGGAGGCACGTCCGCGGGAGGGCGACGGCGCGGCGCAGGCCGCCCCCGGAGCTGAAGGCCATTTTCGAGGGGGACCCGGCGGAACTCTCCACCTTCATCTTCCACGCAAGGAACCACGCCAGAAGGTACGGGGGAGACGACTGCGACCCAGAGGACTTGGTAGCGGCGGTCATCTCCTCCCTGCAGGGGAAGGCCGGCCAGTGGGCCATGCTCCTGGTCGACCGCAGGGATCCGGCCCTGGCCAACCTGGAGGACTTCTTGGCGGCCCTTCGAGAGCGCTTCCAAGACCCGCAGGCGGAGGAGAAGGCGAAGCGACGGGTCCAGAAGGCCAGGCAAGGGGGTCTCCCGGTTCAGGACTATGTAGACATGTTCAGGGGGGAGGCCGCCCAAATCTCCTCCTGGAACGAGGAGGTCCTAGTCCACTACTTCAAGGAGGGCCTCCATCCTGAGCTCCGCAAGTGGGCCGTAGTGAAAGGGACCCCTCGGGAGCTGTCGACGCTGGACGGCTGGTGCCGCATGGTGGCTCAGTTGGAAGCAGACCTGGGGATGCTGGAGCTAGGACCCAGGGCGGGCAAGGACCGAAGGCCCGCGGAGAACTCGGGGACCCCCCGTCCCGCCAATGGCGCGGGGGTCCCCCGGCACAAGCGCACCCCCGACCCGGAACGGGAGAGGAGACGCCGGGATGGACTCTGCATCAGGTGCGGGGGGGCAGGACACTATGTGGTGGCGTGCCCCAAGCGACCCCCAGGAGAGGTTCGGACCCCGGCAGGGTCCCAAGCGACGTCGGGAACCAACCGGACACCCAAGACCGGGAGCCGGGTGGCTGTCGCGTCGGAGCCGAGGGAAAAGCGCCAGTCCGACTCCGAAGGCGCGGAGTCGGGAAACGACCAGGACCTGCAGTGAAGGACGCCCGGCTGCAGGTCCCGCCAGGGTCAACGGACCCCAAGAAACGGGCGGGAAGACCACCCAACCTGGTCCGGGTGAGGCTGGAAAACCCGGACGGCGGCAAACAATGGACGGGAGATGCGCTGCTGGACTCGGGCTGCGACCACAGTATGCTGCACCCCGAAGTGGCCAAGGAACTGGACTTGCCCACCCAGGTTCGGAGCACCCCCTTAGTTTTCGTCCAGATGGACGGCAGTCCCATAAAGGGGGGTCCGTTTGGGGTGGAAGTGGGGCCGGTCTCCTTGTGGGTGGGGGACCACCGGGAGTCCAGGATGCTAGTTAGGGTCCCCACGGATGGGTACCAGGTAGTGCTGGGGTTGGATTGGCTGATGGAACATAACCCCATAGTAGACTGGCGCTCAGGGCGCCTGACGTTCGACCTGGATAGGTGTGGGCAGCACAGGGTCGAATCGGACCCCCAGTGCCCTGGAAAGGGGGAGGCCAAAGGGGTCCACGGGGACGAGGGCAAGCTGGATGTGGTGGCGCCGGAGATACCCCCGGAGTACCGGGATCTGGCGGCGGTGTTCGGGGAAACCGAGGCAGACGAGCTGCCCCCCCACCGCCGCACAGATTGCGCCATCGACATCCCAGAAGATGCGGTCCTCCCCAAGGGACGCATCTACAAGATGTCCGGGGAGGAACTCCAGGACCTCAGGGAGTTCCTGGACAAGAATCTGGCCAGAGGGTTCATCCGCCCCGCCAAGAGCCCCATGGGGGCTCCGGTCATCTTCGTGGGCAAGAAGGATGGCACCCGGAGGTTGTGCCAGGACTATAGAGGGTTGAACGCCATAGCGGCAGGGAACGCGTACCCGCTCCCCCTCATCCCGGATCTGCTGGACCAGTTGGGTACCGGCACGATCTTCACGAAGCTAGACTTAAGGGAGGCATACTACCGGGTGCGGGTCCGGGAGGGGGACGAATGGAAGACGGCTTTTAACTGCCAGTTTGGACAGTTTGAGTTCCTGGTAATGCCGTTCGGATTGAGCGGGGCCCCGGGGGTGTTCATGAGTCTCATCAACGAGGTACTCCACGACCTCCTGTACAAAGGGGTGGTGGTCTACCTGGACGATGTGCTGGTGTACAGTCGGGACCCCCGGGAACACGTCCGGTTGGTCCGGGAGGTCTTGCAGAGACTCCTGGACAACCACCTATACGTCAAGTTGCCCAAATGCGAGTTCCACCGTCCCTCCTTAGATTACCTGGGGTATAGGATCTCGGCGGCGGGGGTGGCCATGGATCCCCAGAAGGTGGAGGCAGTCCTGGGGTGGGAGCGGCCGCGGACACGGCGCCAACTCCAGAGCCTGCTAGGGTTCGCAAATTTCTGCAGGGGCTTTTTGCCCAACTATTCGGCCTTGGTGACCCCCCTCACCGATCTCCTAGGTACCAAGGGGAAAGCAAAGGGGGCCAAGCGTCCTGGGGCGGCTCTGGATTGGGGGTCCCGGGCGGAGGAGGCTTTCCAGGGGCTCAAAGAGGCGTTCGCCGCCGAGCCTACGCTGATCCATGTGGATCCAGCCCGGCCCATGGTGGTACAGGTAGACGCTAGTGATGTGGCCATGGGAGCGGTACTCCTGCAGAGGGACGGGGAGGGCCGTCTGAGGCCCGGGGCGTACCTGTCCCGGAAGTTTGGGAAGGCGGAAAGGAACTGGTCTACCTGGGAGAAGGAGGCAGCGGCCATCCGCATGGCGCTTGAGGAGTGGAGGCACTGGCTGGAGGGGGCAAGGGAACCGTTCGAGGTCTGGACAGACCACCGCAACCTCGAGGCCCTCCGACAGCCGCGGAAGCTGACCGCCAAGCACATGCGGTGGGCAGAGTTCTTCTCCCGGTACGATTTCCAGCTAAGCCACATCCCCGGGAAGGACAACTTCCTCGCGGACGCCCTGTCTCGCCTGCCCCAGTACGAGGCGGACGCCCGCACAGAGATGCGTCCGCTATTTGAGGACAAACACTTAGCCCGAGCCGTCACCACCCGTAACCAGGCTAGGAGGGAAGAGGGACAGACAGGGGGTCAAGTTGGGACACCCCCCCGGGAGCGCAGCCAGCCTTCTGCAGCGCTCCGTGACAGACTAGTGGCAGCGTATCCGACAGACACGGAACTACAGAACCTGCAGGACTCCTTGACACTGGAAGGGGACATCTGGCAAAGAGGGAGCGCCGCGTACGTCCCGGAACCCCTCCGGAGGGCCGCCCTGGAAGCATGCCACGACGCCAAAGCGGCTGGGCACTTCGGCTTTGTCAAGACATGGAAGCTGGTTCGGCGGAGCTTCTGGTGGCCCACGCTCCGTAAAGATGTCAAGGACTACGTTGCGGGCTGCCCCATCTGCCTCACCTGCAAGCCGGCAGTGGGCAAGCCGCAGGGCCTCCTACAGCCCCTGGAGGTCCCACCTCGACCCTGGTCGGTGATCTCCATGGACTTTATTACGGATCTGCCACCCAGCCGAGGCAAAACAGCAATATGGGTCGTGGTGGACCTGTTCTCCAAGCAAGCCCATTTCGTGCCCTGCGCCTCACTGCCTACCGCCACCCAGGTGGCAAAGCTGTTCATGGAGCACATCTTCCGGCTCCATGGGGTTCCAGACAAGGTCATTTCCGACCGCGGCTCCCAGTTTGTGTCCCGATTTTGGAAGGCGTTCCTGGGATTGCTGGGGATCGAGCAGGGACTCAGCTCGGCCTACCACCCCCAGACTGACGGACAGACGGAACGTGTCAACCAGGTGCTGGAGCAGTACCTGCGATGTTTTGGCTGCTACCAGCAGGACGACTGGTCACAGCTGCTTCCGTTGGCGGAGTTCGCTTATAATAACTCCGTACACAGCAGCACGGAGATGTCCCCCTTCGCCGTGGTCTACGGGACCGACCTGAGGCACCTGCCGGACTTGGGGGAGCCCACCGCCCGGGAGCCGGAGGAGCTCGGAAAGTGGAGAGAGAGGACGGCCAGGTGCTGGGAGTCCCTTCGGGAACAACTGCTGGAGGTCAAGGCGGCGCAGAAGAGGACGGCGGACCAGCGAAGGAGACCGGCGGGGGACATCAAAGCGGGGTGCCGGGTCTACCTGTCCACGCGGCATCTGAAGCTGGGCCTCCCCAGCAAGAAACTCGGGCCCCGGTACTTGGGCCCGTTTAAAGTGTTAGAGGTAATCAACGGAGTTTCTGCGAAGCTGGAACTCCCAAAGAACTTGCGACAGATACACCCGGTGTTCCACTTCAGCTTGCTGAAGAAGTCCCCGGAGGACGACGGTTGGCACCCCGTGGCGGCGCCACCCACCCCGCTGATCCTGGCGGGAGGGGAGCACCATGAGGTCAAGGACATTTTGGACTCCAGATTCCACAGAGGGCGTCTGCAGTACCTGGTGGAGTGGAAGGACTTCGCAACGGGGGACCGAGAATGGGTGTGGGCGTCGGACGTTTTGGCCCCACAGCTGGTCAAGAGATTCCACCAGCAGTAGCCGAACCGGCCGGGGGGCCCCGGGACCCAGGACGCTCCCCAGGGGAGGGGGGTGTCAGTTTCGGGGGGGCAGGATGTCGCGACCCGACTAGACAGTGGGGTCGCGCCATGCAGGCGCCAGGAAGGGGAACCATGCAGCGGGCCAGGAAAGGGGGCAACAGCGGAGCCAGGCATGCAGGGGTTAAACCAAGTGCAGCAAGGCCCAGGCATGCCCCACGGGGTAAACAACCCCAGGATGGGCGATAACGACCGCTAACGAGCCATCAGCGGTGGAACCAGCAGTATCACAATAACAATGTAAAAAGCACCCATGAATAGTGCAGGTAGACCAGAGCAGTTAACTCTTTTGTCCAAACCATCCCGGGTGGGGAAGTGGATCGCCCCCGGACCTTTAGGGCAGAAGGGAGGGGGGAATTGGGAGTCACCCAGCAAGGTGTATTAAAGGGGGATTCTGAGGTGGCCTCTTCAGAATCCTCACGGACTTTCCACGTTTCTCTGTGTGCTGTACAATAAACTTCAAGACTTCTTCCGCTGACTTCTCGGAGTGGCGTGCGTTCTTGACAGCTAGCTACAGTCACCATTGGGGACACGACACAGAGGTTGGATGGCCATCTGTTATGGATGCTTTAGTTGAGATTCCTGCTTTGCGGGGGGCTGGACTATAGGACCCTCGGGGTCCCTTTCCCAACTCTACAGTTCGATGATGCTGTGATCCCAGGGTGGTGTGCAAGATTAAGGACAGATTTTGCGGAGCATCAATAATAAAAACATAATGAAGGCATAATAAGAGACAGTAGAAAAATAAAATGATCATGATAGCAGTTCCCCCCTCAACAGCTTTAATATTCCATCGGTTACTTAATGGCTAAAGAGGAATGTGTTTGCCTGGTGCCTAAAGACGTGTAATGATGGCACCTAGCGAGCCTTTCTAGGGAGAGCATTCCACAGTTGGGGAGCCACCACAAAAAAGGCCCTTCTCATGTTGCCACCATCTGAATCTCTTGGGGAGGGGGGCATAGAGAAGGCACTGTGATACCACTTTAAACAGTCATGACTCCCCCCCCCTTAGAATTGTGGTTAATGTAGCTTTTTAAGATGGCTGACAGTTGTTGGGAGAGACCCCTTTTCCATTTACAGTGCTACCACTCCCAGTGAAGAGGGGGTTTTTTAGGAGTAAGGATTGTTCATTTTGTTTTATGATGTATATAAAACAGAGAGAACTGTTGTAATGGCAGACAAAACTGAAAAGAGGAAAATCAAAGCTGCAAAATAGGCGCATGGGTTGAAATAACAAAAGCCCCTGTGAAGCGGGGTCGACTGTTAAACCATGGGGAATTGTAGCTCTGTGAGGGGGACCAGGGGTCTACTGACAACTCATCGGTATCCTTAAAAGAACCACAGCTCCCAGAATGCTTTGGGGGAAGCCAGGGTTGCTTGAAGTGCTATCGTAGCACTTTAAATGTATGGGGTGCGCATGGCTGCTGACCCACCAATTTAAGACTTCGAAATGCTGAAACCACTTCTCGTACAGCACCCTAGTTTGCACGTCACATGAAGCCAAGCCACACAGGCTCCCAGGGAGGCTTCACTCCTCACCCAGTGATTTGCCGCTGTGCTGAGCTGAGCTTGGCTTGGCTTGGCGTGTCCCCCAAACCAGGGGTCATGGTTGAACTAGCAATGGTTCAGATTAACCATGGTTTGGCCTGTGTTTCCCCAATTTGAGTCTCCAGCTGTTTTGGGACTACAATTCCCATCATCCACGACCGCCGGTCCTGCTAGCTAGGGATGATGGGAGTTGCAGTCCCAAAGCAGCTGGAGACCCAAGTTTGGGAAACGCAGAGCTAAGCCATGGTTTGGCTTGGCATGACATGTGAACCAGACTATCTTAACCACAACCCTGTAAGGTAGGTCAGCACGAAACCATTCCCATAGCGGAAAGACGAGATCGATTGGCTGAGGCAGGGGTAGCTTGAGAGGACCCCTTATCACAGGTGAGGGGGCGCATTTAGATCCTTCTGAACTACAACTCCCATCAGCCCCAGCAAGCTTTGCCAGTGGCCAGGGATGATGGGAATTGTAGTTCAGCAACATCTAAGCATGTGGTTTGAAGCTTGGGATTTCCTTATCCGTAGTGCCCAACAATCCTGAGAGATTCAACTACTGGCCTTGTGTGTTGGGATGTGAGGGATTCACAGCAGCCAGACATTTCTGGGAAGTCAATGTGGGAAGTGAGGAAGGGTGAGCTGTGAGGGTTGCCAGGAAATCTGTGAGGAGAAAGGGCTTCTTCTCCTTATGCCCTGAGGGAGGGATCTGGGCTGTGCGGAAGTGGGGAGGCAAGTACAGGGCCTGCACCTCCCCTCATTCCTCTCCTCTGTCACTGAGTGAGGAACCCAGGAGGATCCGGGTGACTCTGGACTATGAAGGGGGACGTGTGTCTCTTTCTGACGCTGACTCAGGAGCTGAATTCTACACATTCTCAGGAACCTCGTTCTCTGGAGAGACCCTCCTCCCTTTCTTTCGTCTGGGGTGAAGTGAAGCCCACCTCAGGATCTCCTGTTAAGAGTAGAATTGTCATCTTTGCAGATGCCCTGTGAGAGGAGTCGTTCCAGTCACACTCGAAGTAAACAACAAAACAAAATCTGGAATTTTCTTTTCCCTTCCCTTTCCCAGAATTCCCTCTGCAGTGGAGTCCTTAAAGAGAGGGAAACACTTGGACCGTCCCAGTAAACAACCTACAGTCTTTCCCTCTTTTTAAGACACTGGGTGGCTTATTTTCGGGGGGATGTCTTATTTTTATTACATCAGTATGGTACGGTACAGCCTCCCCCTGTGGCGGCACCACGGCTTACTTTTGGGGTACGTCTTACTTCTCACAAAGGTAAAAATAACCCCTGCCATGGCTTACTTTATGACTACGTATTAAAAAAGGGGAAACAGGGTATTCCTCAAAAGGATTCACCCGCCACCCCCTGCAATCCTGGTTCTGTTGTTCACCTTTCTCTCTTGACAAGACTGTTAAAATGCCCACATGATGGCATTGATAGATCACTGGAGAACAATCCCTCCACCAACTTTGCAACTAAAGCTCATAGCCTTGTGGATCTGAGGCAGGAAGGGAATAAGAAGACTGTCTCTGAGGCCCCAACTTCCAACCCTTTGCAAATGCAGCCTCCCCATCTCCACACTTCCTCAGAGAGAAATCTCACTGAATTCAGAGATGATGGGAGTTGTAGTCCAGCAACTTAGCTATGTCTGCCCTTTATAATTCACATGATGTCTTCCTTGTGGTCCTAAATGTAGGATTATCCCCCAAAGAGGGTCTTTTCAGCATCACCTGCATTTTCTCTCCCTCCCTCCGCCCTGGCTTTTAATAATTATGGGTTAACTAGTTGAATTAAGCCCATTAATAATGGGCGCTAGCGGCGGCGACGGGGACCCGAGGCGCTTCCTTCTCCCCGCCACAGGCAGCCAAGCCACCACCATGGTGGAGCCGCCTGTTGCCGCTGCCCCGCCGGCAGCCCCAGCGACGGCCGCCCTCCCCGCCGCCGCCACGGGCGGCTGAGGCGGGGAGAAAGAAGGGAGGGGGAGAAGCAGCAGCGCGCGGGGAGCGGCCGCCATTGCGGCTGAAGCGGAGAGGTTCGGAGGCTCGCGAAGCGCAAGCGCTTCGCTCGCGCTGCGCTCCAACCTCAGGCTCCTCCTCCTCTCTGCGCTCCAATCCGTGTGTCAGTGGAGCGCATGCACAGTTGCGATTTCCACTGACACACGGACGGCGGACGCAGGGACACAGGGAGATTATTATAGAGGACTAGTAAATTAAGCCCGTTAAGGAAAACGGGCTCTAGAAAGCTCTCCGGGCCCGACGCCCCACCCGCTGAGACCTGGCCTCAGTACCTTCAACTTGTGGAGCTCCACGGTTTCCGCCGCCATCTTCCCTTCGCTCTTCCCCTCCCTCAGCGGCCTCCTCCCTGCGCGCACCGGCGGCAAACCGTGCGCGCCTGCCTCCCAATCCGGGCCTTTATATGGCGGCGGCGCTTCTTATTCTCCTCGCTGCTGTCCGCCCCTCAGCCCTCCTCCCCGGGGGCCGGGCCAGGCCTGGGCGAGGATGCGGCGTCACGGCCCCGCTTCGCCTATAGCCGAGCGCCGGGGTTGCGATCCGGCCTTGCTGTTCTGGGGATGGGTCGGCAGCAGGCTGCAGATGGACGGCAGCAGGAGGTCTGGGGGCCGCACCGCTTCGCGCTGCCGCGTTGCGAGCAGCGCTCCAACAACGGGAGGGCGGCAGGAGGAGGCTGGGGGCAGCGGCGCATTGCGCCGCTGCCCCCGCTCTTTGCTTTGTCCGCTGCAGATGGGCGGCAGTGCGGCAAGCAAAGAGGAAGCCGGAGCCATCGGCGGAGGCAGCAGAAAGGTCCGCTGAAGATGGCCGACAGCAGGAGGCTGCGGGCAGCGGCGCGTTGCGCCGCTGCCCCCGCTCCTATTGGTCTGCGTCCTCCAATCCCTGTGTCACTGGAATGCACGCGCACTTGCAATTTCCTCTGACACACGGAAAGTGGTACGGACGGACACAGGCTCTTTATTATATAGGATATGCTTGAATTCATATAACTATTTTGTTTTCTCTGTTGTTGTATTTTGGTTCTATATTAATTGTTCGTGATCTTAGCTTGATTTTTATGGTTTTGTGTTATTGTGGTGCCGGTACAGCTTTCTATTGTTGATTTTTAATCAGTTATAGTTGAATTTGTAAACAGTCCAGAATACATGGTTATTTGGGGGGTATATGAAATCCAGGGACACAGGTGGCACTGTGGTCTCAACCACTGAGCCTCTTGGGCTTGCCGATCAGAAGGTCGACGGTTCGAATCCCTGCGAAGGGGTGAGCTCCCGTTGCTCTGTCCCAGCTCCTGCCAACCTAGCACTTCAAAAGCACGCCAGTGCAAGTAGATAAAAAGGTGGTGGGAAGGTAAACAGGATTTTTGTTCACTCTGGTTTCCGTCATGGTATAATGTTGCGCCAGAAGAGGTTTAGTCATGCTGGCCACATGACCTGGAAAGTTGCCTGTGGACAAACGTCAGCTCCCTCGATCTGAAAGTGATATGAGGGCCACAGCCCCATAGTCGCCTTCGACTGGACTTAATCGTCCAGGGGTCCTTTACCTTTTTTTTTACCTATATGAAAGCCAAAAAAATAAATAAAATGAAACTGTATTAAAGAAAAACTCTCTGGTAGGCTGTTGTGGGACCCCTTCAGACTGGAGGGCTTTTGCGGGTGTCTGTTACAAGATGTCATTGATGCAATAATAGTGCATGGGTTAGTCCTTGAATAGTCATGGATTGATGCTGGACCATATACGCAGCTATACTTTCGTAGCTATTCTGTGATACTTCCATAACACTACCCCATTATTGCCATTTAGAGGGGCACTCTTGGGCTGTAATGGAATAAAAGGGCACCAAAAGAAAAACCCACAACGGAACATTTCTGGTATGAAAAGTTACAGGATTTCAGCAGAAAGTAACAGGACACGGACCGATCATAAATGAAGCAGTTAATATGAAGATTGCAAACCTTTGTGGGCACAAATAATATTGAAACTGGGATTCCATATTACTTCCCAGATAGCATCATGTGCAGAAATAATCACAAATAACACAATAAAAGGAATATGTATAAATCCTGGGAGTGTTTGCATTCTGTGTTGGAGTAGGATGACTGCTGAGAGCCCCGACTCTGGGTGAATGTGGGCTGAGGCTGTAGAGCATCATAGTAGAAAAAGAAAAAGAAAAACCCATTTTACCTATTGTTTTAATATATTCAAAGCTGGCCTCCATTTGTCTAAGGCAGGCATCCCCAAACTTCGGCCCTCCAGATGTTTTGGTCTACAATCCCCATCATCCCTGACCACTGGTCCTGTTAGCTAGGGATCATGGGAGTTGTAGGCCAAAACATCTGGAGGGCCGCAGTTTGGGGATGCCCGGTCTAAGGAGACAATGGAGGAGTCAGCCTTTGGGCCTTAAACAAAATTGGAAGATTGCAGCGCCTGCTGTGGCTGTAGAGACCGATGCAGGAGGGACATGTTTTGTGTCAGTTGGGGCAGATGAAGGCGTCTAGTTGTGCCGCTGCAGATGCACCAGGGCCTTTCTTCTCTCTACGCTCCTCCTGGTGGTCATTCCTCCTCTGGCTGTTGCTGTGGATACATGACCTGTCTGTCTCTAGGCACTGCGATCACCAGCAAGGGATTCCAAAATGCCGGGTTGATGTTGTCAGCCTTCATGTCAGGTCTGCAGACATCTTTGAAACACAGAGCTGGTCTGCCAGTGGGCCTGGTGCCTGAAGTCAGCTCCCCGCCAGATGACATCCCAGAGCATAGCAGGGGATTCATATGCCCTGGCCAGGAAGAGAGTGCGTTCTCTGCTCAGCATTTCTTTCTTGAAGCAGAGGCTGCTCCCTCACAATGACAGTGATTTGCGTTCTCTTATTCATTCATAAAAGAATTTACACATCACCCACTAAGGACAACATCAGCCCTGAGATGGCAGTCATTTGCAGACAGGGAAACTCCCACAGACTGAGAACTGTGAAAGTGAAAGTCAGCTGTGCCTTCACTGTGAG
This sequence comes from Darevskia nairensis, assembly GCA_034642065.1. Classification (NCBI taxonomy): domain Eukaryota; kingdom Metazoa; phylum Chordata; class Lepidosauria; order Squamata; family Lacertidae; genus Darevskia; species Darevskia nairensis. Next base: position 346,735 of record JAWWNI010001487.1, read on the forward strand.
CCAGCAGGCATGGCTGGTTCTGGGGGTCCCGTCCAGGATCTCTGTGCTGAAGCCACTTGTCCCATCTGCCTGGATTACTTCAAGGATCAAGTGACCACTGTGTGTGGGCACGATTTCTGCTGAGGCTGCTTGAGCCAGTACAGGGGGGTGGGGGTTGTGGGGTGGCCCATAGCCTTCCTGCCCTCAATGCAGAGAAACAGCCCTGCCTTCCAATTGGGATTCAGACCCCATCATAGGATTGAAACAGCACCGTCTGATGATTTACAGCAGGCTAGGGCAGTGTTTTTCACCCTCTTCTGGGCAACGGAACACCTGTCTCCTGAAAAAAATCTCGCGGCACAGCACCCACAGCGCGCGGCTTTTTTTCCATGGGGGGGGCACAGTTTTTTTTCAGGCCTCCGAGGCCCAGCGCGGCTTCTTCCCGCACTGGGGAGGCCCGGCGGGGCTTTTCCCCGCGTCGGAGAGGCCCGGCGGAGCTTCTGCTCACGCCGGGCGGACTCCGGCACAACTTTTTAAATCGGGCCTCCGAGGCCCAGCGCGGCTTCTTCCCGTGCTGGGGAGACCCGGCGGGGCTTTTCCCCGCGTCGGAGAGGCCCGCGGCACAGCAGCCGGTGTCTCGCAGCACACTAGTGTGCCGCGGAACACCGGTTGGGAAACGCTGGGCTAGGGAAAGAAGTTTCTCCCATGCTTTCTAGGCATGGGTCAAAGCAATTTCTTGTTTGCCCCTCTGCTTCCCCTGGGAAAACCCACTGAATTGGGAACAAATGTCAATCCTCAGAAAAACCAATTGATCTTCTTGTAGCGTGGGTTAATGATTTCAGCAAGTGATTTCAGCTCTCTGACATAGCAGGCAGGAGACAGCTTCTTCATGTAACAACTCTTTATTCAGGCAAACAAGACTGAGGGAACTGAGGGTAGGGAAGCTACATTTATAGGGACAGAGGACTGACTAGGAAAAGATACATTTTGGAGGGAACACTCTCAAGCAATCACACAGCTGCTTTTTAGTGGGAACCAATAAGACTAAGGATCCCAATGCAGCAACTTGAATGCACCAATAGTAACTGTTCCTTCTGGGACAGGAAGGCAGTTACTTTACCCTAATGTGATTACAGACAATAGTAATACAGATATGATAACACTCTGAATCAATACACAACAGATCTTTTTCCCAATTCAGTTGCAAACAGCAAGCAGAGGTGGGTGTGACCCCCAAGTGGGTCCCTGGGGTCGGGTCTGCCCTAAAGTGCTTCCCTGATGGCACTATGGATACGAGGAGGGGAAGAGTCGGGGTCCAAAGCAGAAAGTAAAAAAAGAATTATTTTTCTGCATCCTGAACAAAATGGGTGTGGTGGAACATTCAGACAAAGTTCAAAGCTATCATTCATTAACCAAGCAATGCCACATTTATGATAGCTGATAAAAAGACCTGCTTTGGGGGGGGGGGGGAACATGGCTTTGTTTTATACAATTACAAATATATGCTAAAGGCCTGTTTTTTCTTTTTGAAAAAGAGCAGTTTATGTTTGGGATGAGATGAGGTGGTGAGCAAATGGGTGTTCTGTTAGAAGGAGATAAGATGGAAGGGGAGAGGGAAGCTGAGCACACCCAGCAGAAGAAAAGGACAGTTGCTGGTTGCAGTTACAGCAGTACAAATTGCACATCCTTTGCCCCTCCCAGAAGAAAGGGCAAGGAGACAGGAGCAGGAACAGCTGGGAAGAAGGAAAGGTAACCCCAGAACTTCTCCTTGATCGACCACACCATCTCCCTGCCCACAAGAGAAGCTAGCCTGGGGGTGAGTATCTTTCAACCAAACCCCACTGTATGTTCCCAGGCTGCCCTTTGCCCAAGCAGGTCTATTTTCATTCAGTTCCCAATGTGTATAGAGGAGCCTTTTAACTGTTCCTCTTCCTTGCCTTCCTCCACCATTCAGCTGAAAGTCAAGCACCTATGGGAATGCTGTTAGCTCTGGGAGAGGATCTCCCATGGGTGTCAATGGAGGTGTTGGCTGGGCACCCAAAGGAGGGCTTGGAGCCCTGCAATTGCTTCTGTCCTTTGTCTGTCACCCCGGTGCCATTCCTGGGCCACTCTGGATGCAGAGCCAGGAAAGTGGACCTGCACATGAACGTGAGATTGTGTCCCACTCAGTGATTGAGGGACCTCTCTATATTTCATGGAGCTCCATTCTTCTTTCTGCTGGATAGTGAATACATGAAGCAGGCAAACATTTCTGAAAAGGTGACCTGTTTTGCTTTAACTTGGCAATTTTAAGGAGGAAGGTTTGTGGGGATGATAAGTTAAATTCTTCAGTGGAGCACATTTTTAGACAGACTGCCTTGCTTTGTTTTTTTATTGTTAAAATACACTTTCTTTATAATTCTTAAAAACAGAACACAATTATACATACAAAAAAGAACCAAAACCAACAAAAATATACAAAACAAACTAACACAATCTAACAGAAAAAAGAAAAAGAATACCGTATACAACAAAAACAAACCATATTAGAAAACATAAAAAAGGAACAACATTTAAAATATGACTTCAACTTGTTTGTACATCGCTTCTCTTTTTTCTACTCATTCCTCTTGCTATCTCTATTACATTCCAGCCTCATTTAATAATACTCTTCAGAAATATAAACTTATTACATATCTCCAATGTCTGTATATCTATAATTATCTCCATTTCCATATGTATCTCACTCAAGACAAATAGCTAATTCTGTTTTTCTACCTTCTTTTTAAAAAAAATTCTTCTACATATTTCCATTTCCACTGCCTTGTTTTTAATAGTTACCGTATTTTAACTGCTCAACGTGTTTCATCATTTTTTATATATTTTACTTTGTAATGGCTTTGGCTACAGATTTTTTATTTATTTCACAAAATACTGCCTGATTGTAGAAGAACCTCAAAGCAGTTTACAAAAAAGATAAAAACAATTAAATTATCTCTTAAAAATTTAAAACTATAATTTAAAACAAACAAAAAGTTAAAACCACAGTAGAATACACTAAAAAGAAAAAAGAAAACTCATGGAAACTTTCTAATCATGTGGGTTGTCTTGTCTAAATAAGAATGTTGTCAGCAGGCTCTGAAAGGAAGATGGTGAAGGTGCTCACTTGATATCAATAGGAAGGGAGTTCTGAAGGGTTGGGGCCACCAGGCTAAAATATTGAGATCTGACAGATGCAGGGCAGGTATTATGTGGCCCCTGTGCCAATTCCTTTGATGGAAGCAATCAAGTGGGCACATATGGGGTAAGGTGATCTTGTAGGTAAAGAATGAATGACTGTGCAAACTGATTTTTCGTTTGGGTTTTATAGTTGAGTTTCAGGCAGTGAGACTGTTATATGGAAATTTGGGGTTGACTTTTACAGCCCATCTCTCCATCAAGGGACCCAGTATCCCTTTGGTCCATTATCGTTAAGAGAAGAATGAGTGGAGGAACCAGTTGAGGAAAGCAAATAAAATATTTGATTTCTGTTGCAACAGAGTTCCCTCCCCCCCACCCATCTTGCAAGGAAGTGAGGGCACCCAAAACAAAAATGTGTAAGAACTTTTAAAGATTTTAGAAATTGCCCGGCCCTTATCCAAGGACCACCATCCTACAGGTACCAAGCATTTTGTGTGTGTTTGATTGGCATGTGACAATGCACACCCACACTGCTTTTGGCCCAGAATGGGGATGGACTTGCATTCACTCTGCCAACATGTGGGATGACGTGGACAGGGAGTTGTCTGTACAAATGACACAGAAAATGGCCGTACTTGTAAATCAGACCATACTCAGAATATTCTGTTTGTCCAATATGTTTACAAATCTGCCACTCAGAGATTTGAACAATACATGCTAATTGTTTTTCTGGGGCTTGCCAGAGCATCCTTTTGAAATGGTGCAGACCTTGGCTGTGGAGACCCGGCCAGATGGGTGGGGTACAAATAATAAATTATTATTATTATTATTATTATTATTACTGGTGTCAGAGTTTATTATTATTATTGGTGTCAGAGTTTATTGACACAGGCTGGCGTCAGGATGTGGAAGAATGATTTTACCAAGAAGTTCCTGCTACCTATATGGAGGGGTCCCACAGTTCAACTGGAGGCTAAAGATGGCCTCACTCTTGCTCTGTGAACTGTCTAAATTTTATACACTCAGATAAAGTGACTAGTTTTTCAGGGACTATTTCCTAATTTTTTTAAGGCCGAAGGATTTGTTTTCTGTGGTGAGTGTGTGCCTAAAATTTGTATAACAGGACCAATTGTGGAGGATACATTGCATAAGAAAGTGAAATGCAGAGTTAGTTTCACTGGAAGGATGTGGAAACATTGAATAATGAATAGTTTTTACCTGACAGGTGTTTTTCCCCTCCCACGTTCATTCCCATCCTGCTGCCATCCTACAGATACCTCTCATCTCAACAAAGCCACAGACTCTTGCTCTATCATGGCCTCATCCTCACCCACGGATGTTGGAGAAGAAGCCACATGCCCCATCTGCATGGTGTATCTGACAGACCCTGTGACCTTGGACTGTGGTCACAACTACTGCCGGGGCTGCATCGTAAAGTATTGTGACACATGGGAACCAATGCAGGTGGGGGACTTGGAGTGTCCCCTCTGCAAAGCCCGAATGCGGAGAGGGAATTTCCGCCCCAATTGGCAGCTGGCCAATATAGTGGAAAAAATTAAACTCCTGCCAGCAAATAAAGGGGAAAAGGAACTATGTGAGAGGCACAAGGAAAAACTCCACTTGTTCTGCAAAAAAGATGAAGAATTGGTGTGTTTGGTTTGTGAGCGATCCCCAGAACATAAATCACACACTGTGGTTCTCAAGGACGAGGCTGCCCAGGAATACAAGGTAGGAAGTCATTTTCACACTTGCTAACACAATCCTTTCATATCTCTCTGTGTGTCTGTGTCTTTGTGCAGGATATGCTGTCTATGTGGCTATAAATAAACATAATACATTGCTAATCTGCAGCTTAATGTGAATCAAAAATTGAGCCTGTATTACACAGGATGAGGTCAGGATGGGCCTGTAGTACACATCCTGTACTTTTGAATACTTTTGAATACGGACTGATATACATTTATTGTTACTTGAAATTTCTTATGTTCTTATACTGTAACGAATTATTGTTTACTGGATCTTGAGGGGGAGAAATAGCTGTGGGTTCTTCTTGGGAGGTTTTCTTTCTAATTCTCAGGTCCAAAGTAGGCATGGCATGAATTGATGTTTTTTTATTATGTAAAATGCAGCCAAGGGGAAGCCTGAGGCCTCCTGGGAGGAGGGAGTTGAAGTCTCTCTCTCTCTGCCAGGGGGACAAGGGGATCTTCCCTTGAAATACACACAGTAGCTTCTGCAAAGACTAGGTAGAAGTCTGTAAGCAAGGGGTGGCCTAACTGGGTCCCTGAGCCCCACAGGGGTGCGACAGAAAAAAGGTAGCTGGTCCAGGGAGTCATGGCCAAAAAGGTTGAATACCTCTGGACTTTTATTACCTCCAGTAAACTATTTTGCTATTATAGCAAGACCACTGGGTGCAAGAAGCCAGTATAATGTTCATCTCCTCTCTTTGTTTCTCAGTCAAACCTGAGTTTTCCTTTTCTCTTTAGGAAGAGATCTGTCGCTGCCTGGAGATTCTGAAGAAAGAGAGAGGGGAAATTCTGGCCTATCAAGCAGATCTGGTCAAGCAATGCAAAGACCTGCTGGTAAGCTCTTATTATTAGGGAAGGAACAAGCACTTGAAGAATCGAGCCAGGACTGAGAAGTGATGGGGAAATCTGCCCATTTCAGCTTCTCCCCATTTCTCATTTTTCCATATCTGTCTGTTTATTAATTTACTAGTGGACGTTCAGCCCGTTAAATTAACGGGTGCTAGAACATATGTGGTCAAACATTACTGGCTCTCCCCGGGGCCGATAACGGCTGCTCCTCCTCCTCCTCCTCCACCGCTCTCCGCTTCGCTCAGCATCCCCGCCGGCTGCGTCCGCCTCTCCGCCTTCTCCTCCTCCTCCACCGGTTGGTTGGCTGCCTGCCTGCTGGCCGGCAGTCCTGCCAGTTGGTGCCGCCGCGGCCGCCGCCGAAGCACCCCCTCTCCTCCTCTCCGCGCGCCCGCCCGCCCGCCTGCCTCTGCCTCTGCCCGCCTCGCGCCAACGGACACACCCTCGCCCCTCGTGGCCCCCAACGGCCGCCGCTCGCTCGTACGCCCGCGTGCCCTCCGGCCAATCAGCACCCCGCAACGCTCCAATCCCTGTGTCCGTGGGGCATATGCACAGTAGCGCGATCCCACGGACACAGGGACATGACGCAGAGACACTTGGACTTTATTATATAGGATTATTCTGAAAATGAATCGGATGTTAGGGTATAAATATTTTGATCTGTACTTTACCTTCATAAATACATTTTTTCTGAATATTACCTGGCTGGGTCAACCTTGAAAATATAAACCATTGTCTTTCTAAATGTGTGCTCTTGTTCATTTTTAGGAAACTCAGGCCATTTTGAACCTTTAAAGAAATCAGGGGAGCTATGGGGATGAACTCTGCACTTTGTCCTCCTCCTCCTCTGTTTCTGTCACCTTCCTACACCTAAATGGCCCCAGTCTAAACTGAGGGGTGTTTTATGTCCATGGATGTTCTCTGAACAACTAAGAACTCTGGTTATGCCATGCCCCAAAACATGCAGGGAACATCCGTGGCTAGAAAAAGAGCTCCTTGCTTTAGGCTGTAGCTCTCTGCAAAATAGAAGTCAACAGAAACAGCTATGGAGAGGGCTTCCCCTCAAAATAAATGTTTACTTCTTTAGCCACTGGAGGTTTCATGTCTATGAAAAATCAGAAGTGTCCTCCCTGTGGAATTCTCATCATTTTCTTCCTGATGTTTTGAAGGCTGACCATCTTCCACACTCAGACCTCCTCTTTTCTTGCAGAAATAAACAGAAAGGGAGAGGCTGAAGACTGTGGAGAAGTTCAAAAAACTGCGCCAGTTCCTGGAAGAACAAGAGAAACATCTGCTGACTCATGTGGAAGAGGTGGAGAAGGAGATTGCAGGGAGAAGGGATGAGCAGCTGTCTAGACTCTCCAGGAAACTCTCCTCTCTTGAGAGGATCATCCAGGAGATGGAGGAAAAGGGTCAGCAGCCAGCGAGTGAACTCCTGCAGGTAAGACGGTGACAGGAACAGCCCACGGCTCCAGGAAAAGGCTGCCTCCCATCCTTTCTGTGCCCCTTTCATGTATGCAAGGAGTTCAGGGGCTCAGTTGATGGAGCCTCTAGTCAGGTTTGTAATGGACAGGAAGACCCAAGAGACCTGGGATGCTTAACTCACCTAAATGCAGACAAGAGATTCTTCTGTGTTCTTGATGGAACGGGAGGTGTTCTTCTGCTCTTTGCTGAAGATTTTTCTCTGAATACCTTCCCGCTTGGCAATGCTGCCTTCCTGCCCTGTGAGGGGCTTCACCAAGGATGCATTCAGGCCTCCTTCCGACATGAGCCAGTCTCTTGACCAAGCTTCTCTTCCCGTTTCCTCCACAACTTCTGAGTTCATTCCATTCCCCATGGATATACTGTAGATCGGCCCAAAATGGTGCTCAGTCACAGTGACCAAAGAGCAAGACAAAGGGACTCATCCAGACTGCTGCTTGTCCCACCCCTTTCCTCTAGGAAAACCCGCTGTTTACTGCTGAATGAGAGCAAACATCAGCCAGGTTTTCTCCGGATTGACGTTTGTTTCGATGTTGCACTAAGGAGCAGGTTTTTCTGGAGGGAAAGCGGCAGGGCAAAGGCAAAACCACTTGGACCCGTGTTTTCTGGGCACAGGAAAAGCAGAAGGGTGGATCAGCGCAAAAAAACACTGAGCTGTTTTATTTCCCCTTTGGAGGCATTTTATGCTGCAGGTGCTTTTTTAAATTTCCAGTTGGAAAATAGAATTTGAAATTTGGGGACTTCTATGGAAGACAATTTGGGACAGTTCCCTGGTAGGATTATCCTGTAGGCTTACTTACGTCTGAATTGCACAATTCAAACTGGATTAAAGTTAATAAATTATAATCTAAGACATGAGATGGGTTGGAATCTTCTATTGAATCCACAAACGTGAGATTCCCTTAAATGCTGGTGGATTTTCATAAGGATTTTAAACAATAATGGCAAACTGATGTGGAAATGTGGAGAACTTGATATTGGAAAAATTCATAATTTCAGATTGGAAAAATAAAAGCTGTGAGAAACGAAAACTGGCTGATTCAGCCATCCCTACCCAAAACCTTGGCATGTGCCAGGCAGACTGACATCCAAAGGCTGAGAGGGTCTTCCTAGGGTGGCCTGAGGTGTGCAGTGAATTCCCTTATCTTTTTCCCTCTAGGATATGAGAGGCACCTTGGAGAGGTAAGTGGATCTGGCTCATTCCCATTAGCATCCCTCCATGAGGCCGGGATGCAAGAACCTCAAGCATGGCCCTCCAGGGGCTGCAGGGGGGGAGACTGTAGGACTCACTCCCTGCAGCATCTCACAGGTAAAAGCAGGGCCCCCTCTTTGGAACTTGTAACCCCCCAATTCTCCCCAATCATATAATCATAGAATCATAGAGTTGGAAGAGACCACAAGGGCCATCCAGTCCAACCCCCTGCCAAGCAGGAAACACCATCAAAGCATTCCTGACAGGTGGCTGTCAAGCCTCTGCTTAAAGACCTCCAAAGAAGGAGACTCCACCACACTCCTTGGCAGCAAGTTCCACTGTCGAACAGCTCTTACTGTCAAGAACTTCCTAATGTTTAGGTGGAATCTTATTTCTTGTAGTTTGAATCCATTGCTCCGTGTCCGCTTCTCTGGAGCAGCAGAAAACAACCTTTCTCCCTCCTCTATATGACATCCTTTTATATATTTGAACATGGCTATCATATCACCCCTTAACCTTCTCTTCTCCAGGCTAAACATTACCCAGCTCCCTAAGCCGTTCCTCATAAGGCATCGTTTCCAGGCCTTTGACCATTTTGGTTGCCCTCCTCTGGACACGTTCCAGCTTGTCAGTATCCTTCTTGAAATGTGGTGCCCAGAACTGGACACAGTATTCCAGGTGAGGTCTGACCAGAGCAGAATACAGTGGTACTATTACTTCCCTTGATCTAGATGCTATACTCCTATTGATGCAGCCCAGAATTGCATTGGCTTTTTTAGCTGCTGCATCACACTGGTGACTCATGTCAAGTTTATGGTCTACCAAGACTCCTAGATCCTTTTCACTTGTACTGCTCTCAAGCCAGGTGTCACCCATCCTGTATTTGTGCCTTTCATTATTTTTTTTGCCCAAGTGTAGTACTTTACATTTCTCCCTGTTAAAATTAATCCTGTTTGCCTTGGCCCAGTTCTCTAATTTTTTAAGGTCATTTTGAAGTGGGATCCTGTCCTCTGGGGTATTAGCCACCCCTCCCAATTTGGTGTCATCTGCAAACTTGATCAGGATGCCCTCAAGCCCATCATCCAAGTCATTGATAAAGATGTTGAATAAGACTGGGCCCAAGACAGAACCCTGTGGCACCCCACTAGTCACTTCTCTCCAGGATGAAGAGGAGCCATTGATGAGCACCCTTTGGGTTTGGTCAGCCAGCCAGTTACAAATCCACTGAATGGTAGCATTGTCTAGCCCGCATTTTACCAGCTTCTTTACAAGAATATCATGGGGCACCTTGTCAAAGGCCTTGCTGAAATCAAGATAGGCTATATCCACAGTGTTCCCTTCGTCTACCAGGCTTGTAATTCTGTCAAAAAATGAGATCAGATTAGTCTGACGTGACTTATTTTTCAGAAACCCATGCTGACTTTTAGTGATCACAGCGTTCCTTTCTAGGTGCTCACAGACCGTTTGCTTAATGATCTGCTCTAGAATCTTTCCTGGTATTGATGTCAGGCTGACTGGGCGGTAATTGTTTGGGTCCTCTCTTTTCCCCTTTTTGAAAATAGGGACAACATTTGTCCTCCTCCAGTCTGCTGGGACTTCGCCTGTTTTCTCAAAGATTACTGCCAGTGGTTCTGAAATCACCTCTGCCAGTTCTTTTAATACTCTGGGATGTAGTTCATCTGGCCCTGGAGACATGAATACATCTAAACTAGCCAAGTGTTCTTGTACTACCTCCTTACTTATTCTGGGCTGTGTTTCCCCTGCTGAATCATCTGCTCCATATTCTTCAGGTCGGGCATTGTTTTCTTTTTTGGAGAAGACTGAGGCAAAGAAGGTATTGAGGAGTTCTGCCCTTTCTGCGTCCCCTGTTCGCATTTCACCTTCTTCTCCTCTAAGTGACCCCACTGTTTCCTTGTTCTTCCTTTTGCTACGGACATACCCATAAAAACCCTTTTTATTGCTTTTAACCTCTCTAGCAAGCCTGAGTTCATTCTGTGCTTTAGCTTTTCTGACTTTGTCTCTACATGTGCTGGCTATTTGTTTGAATTCCTCTCTGGTGGTTTCCCCCTTTTTCCATTTCTTGTACATATCCCTTTTAAATCTTAACTCAGTTAAAAGTTCTTTAGATAGCCACCCTGGCTTCTTTAGGCACCTTCCATGTTTTCGTCTCATTGGTACTGCTTGATGTTGTGCTTTTAATATCTCCCTTTTAACAAACTCCCATCCATCATGAACTCCCTTCCCTTTTAGTATTACTGACCATGGGATCACACCCAGTGTTTCCCTAAGTTTTCTGAAGTCGGCTTTCTTAAAGTCTAGAATTTGAGTCTTAGTATGCTTGGTTGCTCCTTTCTGATGTATAATAAACTCCAGAAGAGCATGATCACTCCCACCTAATGATCCTGCCACTTCTACCCCACTAACCAGGTCATCACTATTGGTTAGGACCAGATCTAAAATGGCTGATCCTCTTGTTGCTTCTCCCACTTTCTGGACAATGAAATTGTCTGCAAGGCCAGTGAGGAATCTGTTCGACCTTATGCTCTTGGCTGAGTTTGACATCCAACAAATGTCAGGATAGTTGAAATCCCCCATTACTACTATCTCATTTCCTTTTGAATGCTTGGTCATCTGTTCCAGGAAGGCATCATCTATGTCCTCAGTTTGGCTTGGGGATCTATAGTAAACTCCCACAATGAGATCACTGTTATTTTTCTCTCCCTTAATTTTGACCCAGATACTCTCAATTTGGCTTTGAAGTTTTAAATCATGGATCTCTTCACAGGTATACACATCCCTGAATTAGCGCTATTTCCTTTGTGAGGTTTGGTTTTACTTTTGTAATGTGTATAATTTGTTTTGTATTGGCCTGAATGACCTAGATGAATCATTTGATTTGGTTGTGCACCTCTGGAAGATCTGTCTCAACTTCTGCAAACATCTGATTCTAGAGCAGAGGTTATTTAATATATCAAAGCAAGAGATCCCCAAACTCCAGAAACAAATATTTTGAGTTTACTCAAGTGTCGCTAAGAGAAGGCTATTTTACTGGCACACACAACAAAGCAAAGATACATTCCTAGGAGCAATTATTGCCTTAGTTCAGGCATGTCCAACAGGTCGATCGCAATCCTTTTAGTATTCCTTTTACCGGTAGATCCCCCCAAAACAGTCAACAACTTTCGCCAACCCTCCCCCTTGAAAAGCTCAACAACTCCTGGCAATGACAATGGGTAGATCATAGTCAGTCTTTTTATACTGTGAGTAGATCGCAGTCTCTTGGGAGTTGGACGTGCCTGCCTTAGTTGTTTCCTTCTAGACTGACCACTTCAGTCACTCTACAGCAAACACTCTGCCGGCCACCCCACCCTGTCCCAAGCAAACTCCTGCCCCATAGAGCCCCTTGGGAGGGGGGGGCGATTTCTCACCAAGGAGCAGGAATTGTCTGTTTTCTTGACCATATTCCAGCTGCAGTATTTAAATTCAAGGTCTCACTCAGGTTCAGAGTAGCGGTTTTAAGGAACATTTCACGTTTCCCAACAGAAGTGAATCTCTTTTTCTTCCTCACACCTTCTCTGTGGACATCTAGAGAAAGGAAACGTGTGCTGTGCTGTCATCACCCTCAGACAATTCCTGCCCCTTGGTACCAGATGATTCTGCTGCTTCTTTGAATGGACACCAGTGGGGAGACTCAGAAATTGTGTATTTGAATGGGCTGACATTGTTTTTCTTTTCACCAGGTATGAGAAAAGAGAGAGTCCAGAGAAGCCACTGCCTTTCCCTCCAGAGCTAAGGAAAAGGATCATGGAATCCTGTGATCTAAATCACCTTGTGAAGGATGCAATGAAACAATTGAAGGGTAATGAAAACTGGCTGCTAGGATTTCACACTGGGAATTCTATGACTTCTTCAGAACTGAACATGCCAGGCTCTTATTGCATGGAATGGAGTAACCCCAGGATACCTTCCTTCTTGGTGCTCCAGCTTTCATTTCCTGTCCCCCAGAATGGCCCATGTATATTGTGACACTGGATCCTGTAAAGAAAGCCTGAACTAGAGTGTATCTGTTTTCAAATATATGGATCCTCCTTTTCCTTTTGGTTACCAGTCTACACAATCTGGGGTTGTCCTTTTGGAGGTTCTCCTGCTCTGAATGGAGTCAGTTTAAGGATGCTACATTATGAAGTGTGACTTTTGTATGGAGATTTATTTCAGGTGGAAGAGTGTTGCCCTTACACTATATCTTTTTGCTTCCTCAGATGCTCTGTTATTCAAAGAACAGCTTCAGGAAGGTAAATTTCATGGAGAGAACAATTTCACAGGAGGGCTGGGGACTGGTATTTCATGGTTGTTGAACCGTCCGTTCTGCAGACTTTGGGACCCCCATCAATAGCATCTGCCCAGGCACATTTTTAAAATTTGGCAGAATATCTTAAGTTTTTTTGTTTGTTTTTTTTGGTTTACAGTAACCCATGAAAAGTTTTCTAGTGTGTTAGACTCAGATCTAAGGCACCCAGCTAAACTAATCTGCAGCAGACAATCGCAACAGAGCAGCATCTTAAGCTGCTTAAGCATCTTAAGCTAGCAAAATCCCTTCTCTTGTGGCTGATCTAAAAGGATGCTGGCTCAGCCACAAGATCTTGGAGAAGACGTCCGGGGGGTGGGGGGGGCAAGAGTTAACACCCCCCTGCCCTTAAGGAGAGTTCATTTGTACATGTTTAACAATTGAATGAATTGTTCTGTTCACACTTATGTTCACAAAGATGTGAACATGAGCCCAAATACTTTCATGTGGCAAGCGAGGGAACAATATGTACTATTATTATTCTTTTGTTGTTGAAAGTTAAGAACATTGCTACTAGCAGTATATCACAGCTTCGAAAGCCTACATACAGTAGAGTAGGGGTATTTAAAATGAGTGTCATCATAGCGATCCATGGTTAAGAGTAGAAGTTGGCAAATGTGTCCTCTTTTTTGCTCTTCAAAATAACCCTACACTTGCCTATCATGACTGTCTAAGCCAGTGATGGGCAACCTTTTGAGCTTGGTGTATCAAAATTCACCAAAAAGCCGAGCATAACTCGGGTGGTGTGTCACTTTGAGAAAAAAACACCATAAAAAATAAAAAAAAAGGAAATAGAAATAAAAATAATAATGGGGAAAGAAAGAAAAAAGGGAAAAAGAAAACAAACAAAAAGAAAGGAAAAAACAAAACAAAACAAAAAACCAAACAAACAGAAGACCTCCCTCTGGGTTCAGGCTTCTAATGCGCCAGCCATTGGGGAGGTAGGCTCGGGCCGGGCCTGTGCTTCTTCGTGGCCTTTCTCTGCCTACCTCTCCCTATCTTTGGCAGCGGCTGCACTATGTTGGGCAGCAGGGCCAGGGCTTCATCCTCCCTGGGGCATGGCGGTGCGGCGGCAACGGTGGCGGCAGCGATGGTGGCGGTAGGGGGTCGGGGCTTCCCCCCCCGGAGGTCCCTCTCCTTTTCCTTGGGGTGGTGGGGGGGCGACGGGGGTGGAAAAGGGGGCCTTCTCCACCTTCTCCTCTCCTCGGGGGTGGTGGCCATTGCAGTAGCAGTGGCAGCGGCTCGGGGTGTTCTTCTCTGGCCTCCGGAGTGCCGGCGCTCCGCAAGACAGGCCGTCCCAGGCCTCTGTCTTGGGGCTTCAGGGCTCCGCCTGGCCTTTGGCCGGGTATCCTTGGCCTCATGGGTGTGCTGGGGGGGCTGGTGGCTCCCCGGTTGCTACCTCCAGTAGCCCCCTGCACCCGTGCGGTGGTGGCGGCGGCGCTCCTGGAGGCACAGAAGCCGGTTAGGCAGCTCCGATGGCTCTGGCCGTCTTCAGGAGCTCCACGGATTCGTGCCGTGCGCCATCTTGCCTTGCCGGAACTCGCTTGCTCTCGCTTAAAGCGGCCTGCGGAGGCTTCGGCAGTGGCGCCGCGTCCAGCCTCCGCCTCTTCCTGGCACCCTCCAGAAGGTGGCGCCATGGCTAGGATGCCCCTGCGTGTGTCACCGAAAATGGTTTGCGTGTCAGTGCTGACGCGCGTGTCATAGGTTCGCCATCACTGGCTAAGCCCCTAACTGGTAACCTTTTGAGTTATTCCCCCCTTCTCCCAAGAATCTAGCCTTATAGTCTATATTAAATCCGAAAGAGAAGCATTGAATAAGCAGTCCTTTGTAGAATCGCCCTGCCACCTGCCTTCTCTTCCCTGGCGGCAAGGCCTAAACTTCCAAGATGGTAGGGAGGAAGGCAAGGAGAGACCAAGTGGGTGAGAGAGATGGAAAGCAGGAATAAACAGGCTCCCCACTTACTGTGATTTTCAGTTGTGGGCCCAGAACCCAACCCCCGCGAAAGTGAGGGGATGCCTATATGTGGTTTTATGGTGTATTTTTATGCTGTGAACCACCCTCAGACCTATAGATGAAGGGCAGTAGGCAAATTCAAAATTTATTATTATTATTTAATTATAACGGGGGGGAGGTCCTCATCTCCCCCCCAACCAGAGTTCCCCAAAGCAGGGGCGGAGGAAGCCTCCTCGCTACACGGGGCGTTGAACGGAGGCTTTCCCCCCTGGGGTAGGGCGTCGTGATGTCCCGACGCACCGTCCTGACGGAGTGTGCATGCGCGGAATGCCGTGCGTGCTCACTCCGTCGCCGGGCCGCTGCTGCTCCCGCGGCGCCCTTGCGAACCGCCGCACCAAAGAGCACAGAGATTGTCAGAGGAAAGCAGCTTCTCTCCTCTCCTGCCTCCTCCAGTTCTCCTCTCTCCTTCACTAACACAGAAGAGCTGAGTAAAATGTTTCCTGGGTGGTTTTTCCTCTTATAAAATGCCTGGGTTGAAAGGAGGGCAGGCACAATACACATGGAATATAAGTGACGAAAACTAATTAAAAAACAAACAAGGAAGATATTTATTCTGATGAAAGTCTGCAAGGAGTCTCAGTCTTGCATGCAACGCAAAGAAATCGCCTTGGTCTGAAATGGAATCTGGGGTTTTTGGTTGTTGTTGTTTTAACAAGATGTCTCTTTTTGTCTCTCAGCTGACTCTGCCTAATCTTCTCTTTCCCTCCTCTTCTCCCCAACAGCAAATGTCACTCTGGATCCAGACACAGCCCATCCTGAACTCATCCTGTCCGAGGATTGGAAAAGCCTGAGAAGGGGAGACAAACGTCAAGACCTGCCTGATAATCCTGAGAGATTCAACTACTGGCCTTTTGTGTTGGGATGTGAGGAATTCACAGCAGGCAGACATTTCTGGGAAGTCAATGTGGGAAGTGGGGGAGGGTGGGCTGTGGGGGTCGCCAGGAAGTCTTTGGAGAGAAAGGGCTGCTTCTCCTTAATCCCTGAGGGAGGGATCTGGGCTGTGCGGAAGTGGGGAGACCAGTACTGGGCCTTGACCTCCCCTGATGACTCTCCTCTGCCCCTGAGGGAGAAGCCCAGGAGGATCCGGGTGACTCTGGACTATGAAGGGGGATGTGTGTCTTTTTCTGACGCTGACTCAGGAGCCGAACTCCACACGTTCTCAGGAGCCTCGTTCTCTGGAGAGACTCTTCTCCCTTTCTTTTGTCTGGATGGCATTAAAAAAACCCTCAGTATCTCCTGAGGAGACTAAATCTGCCTCTCAGGCCCAGCAGGAGTTTCTCTCCAGACCAGAGTGACTGATATAAAAAACATTTACCCACCAAGAGAACCTTGGGCAGTTTCTCAAGGGCCCTTTGAGAAGATTCATTCCAGTCAAATCAGCAGAAATAACAAAACAAAAATGGGTTGTTGTCGCTTTGCATGTTCCTTTTCCCATAATCCCCTCTGCTGCTTACTTCTTAAAGAGACAGTCACACGTTTAACAGTCCCAATCCTATATAATAATCTCCAAGTGTCCCTGCGTCCAGTCCGTGTGTCAGTGGTTTTTTGCCACTGCGCATGTCCCACATGGACACAGGGATTGGAGCGGGTGGAGAGGGGGCGTGTCCGAGAGGGCGGCCGTGCGCAGGCGCGTCGTCAGTTGGGTCACTGCCGCCGCCTCGCACGGCCGCCCTCCCAGGCAGCTGAGGGGGCAACCGACCGCCGCCGCTCCTCAACTGGTCAAGGGGGAGACCCTCCGTGCCTGGCGAGGGGGAGACCCTCCTTGCCGCTCGCCTCCGGCCTCCCTCCGTCTGCCCCGCTTAGGAGGGAGGCTCGCAGAGACGCGCGACGGCCGGGCGGGGGCTGCGCGCCTTCATTCGGAAGAAGACCTGCGGCCGGTAGGAGCCGCCGCCCCGCAACCTCCTTGCCCCGGCCGCCGCCGCTGGCCGCCTCCACACCTCGGGTCCCGGTCGCCGCCGCTAGCGCCCGTTATTAACGGGCTGAATTCAACTAGTAAATAATATTTTCCTCAAATGGGCTCCCTTACCTTCAATTTTGTTTTCCTTTTGAGATGTTTGACTTGGCAGAGCACGAGACTCTTAACCCCAGGGTTGTGGGTCTGAGCCCCATGTTGGGCAAAGGTTTCCTGCCCTGCAGGGGGTGGGACTAGATGACCCTCAACTCTGAAATTCTAGGAAACCTTCCTCTCCCCACAAGACCTTATGCAGCTGAAAAATTCATGCATCATTAAATTAATAGTTGGCTAAAAAATGAACCCCTTCCCCCACGTCAGGCAGGATAGTTCCTTGCTCTGGAGACCTTAGATGGGAAGAAAATGAAAAAGAAACTGAACAGGGTGTCAGCTTCAAATTCCCTCTGCAAATACAGCCTCGCCATCTCCCAACTCCCCACATCTCCCCGATCCAGCACGGCCAGGGGTCAGAGAGGATGGGAGTTGCAGTCCGGCAGCTTCCGGAAGGGGCCCCATGGGCTGTGCTGCCCTATACATTATGCAGAGCACCTCCTTGCTGTTCCTCAGCCCCACCCCAAATACACAATGCTCCCCCAAGGAGCGTCATTTCAGCACAAGGTGCATCTGATTTCTCTCCTGGGATACTAACAGCTGGAACAACAAATGGCTATGGAATTGACCCCTTGCAAAGACCTGGCAGGACTCTCTCTGGCTCCACTATTGGGGCCACTGACTAGTGACTGGTACAGCCTGCTCTCCTTTTCCTGCGTTTCCCATAGGGTGGTGGCAGATGTCAGAATAAATGCACCTCCCCCACCCCACCTGCCTGAGGGCCGCCTCCCCTTGCGCCATCCCCTATATGATGTTGGCCTCCTTTGTGTGTCATCGTACGTTTCCCTGTGAGCCTCCACTCTCCCCGTGGAAGGACACAAAAGTGGCTCATTTGGTCCAGCACCCAAGACGGGCCACCCAGACCCCTCTTGTGGAAAACCTGCATCAGGACCAGAGAGCAAAACCAGCCTCTCCCCCCCCCCACCTGCAGCCTCCAGCAACCGATTTTACAAGCATGGGCGCAAACTTGAATAAACCTTTTTTTCTTTGGGGGGCGGGCAGATAAGCCCAGATCCCCTCCACCTTCAGCTTGGTTTTATCACTTCCCCTCCAGCCCCTTCCCCTGCTCCTTGGTGGTGGCACGCACCCCTTGCCCCGGGCACCCTGAGCTGGGGGTCCTGCCCACTGCCCACCCCCACTGCTGACAGGCAACACCACGCTGAGAGCAGCAGGAAAGGTGGGCAGCACCAGGCGAGCGAAGGGTTGTGGCTGCTGCCACCACACAAGAAATGCACACATGAGACACTGCCCTCACCTACGGGGAACCGGACGTCAGCAGTTCTCGGAGAGAATCCCGTGCAGCACAGAGAGAAGAGCAAGAAAATAAGCTGCTTTTGAATGTTCTAGACCAGAGCGTGATGCTGGTGGCCTCTAGTTTGCATGTGGGACCCAGAGACACTCTGGAGAAAGGTGGCCCTAGATGCCTACACACCACTTTGCAGCCCCTTCCACACCATGCTTGATTAGAAAAGCAACCCACATTACAAATGGGAGGGGCAAAAGGCCTGGGCAGGCACCATGGGGCCACATTGGGAACCCCAGGTATAAGCTGACATGAGTGGCCATTTTGCCAAGAATGTACCATGCCCCCCCCCCCAAAAAAACCCCCACAAATGTTGTTGGCTGTGTCCCTAACACATTTCTCTTGCATTGGCAGGCAGAATGCAGAAAAACAATGGGAGCAATGATCTATCAGAAAGTTTTAGCATAATGAAAGTCACTAGACAGTCGCTGTCCCAATTGTTATTCATTACGGTCCTTGAAGTGTTGACAATGAATTTGAGAAAGGCTGAATTTGTGAAAGGGGTGAAAGTTGGTGCGAGGGAATATAAACTTAAGGCCTTCGCTGATGACCTGGTCTTGACTTTAGAGGAACCACAAATTAGTATCAAAGAAGCATTTAAAGAAATTGAAGAATTTGGAAGGTTGGCGGGTATTAAATTGAACAAAAAGAAAACAAAAATGCTGGTCAAAAACATGAAAAAGGAACAAATAGACCTATTGCAACAAAAATCAGGCGTAATGGTGGCAAAAAAGGTTAAATACTTAGGGATCTGGCTCAGTCCAAAGAATATCAATTTATTTACGGATAATTATATACCAATGTGGAAAGAGATTAAGAGAGACTTTGGAACAGACTGAGTATGTCTCTGATGTATGTTTGGAAAAGACTGAGTATGTCTCTGATGGGTAGAATCGCAGCCATTAAAATGAATGCCTTGCCTAAGTTGTTATTTTTATTTCAGATGATACCAATTATAAAAGGCACAGGACAATTAAAAGATTGGCAAAAGGCCTTTTCTAAATTTGTATGGCAAGGGAAAACACCCAGGATAAAGCATAAATTACTGATCGATAAAAAAGAAAGAGGTGGATTCTCAATGCCAGACATAAAATTATATTATGAGGCATCGTGCTTATGTTGGCTGAGAGATTGGTTAACATTAGAGAACTGTGATTTGTTAGATTTGGAAGGTTTCAACAATCGTTATGGTTGGCATTCTTATATTTGGTATGAGAAGGTGAAAGTTCATAAAGACTTTTTAAGTCACATTATAAGAAAACCAATTTTCGAAGTATGGGAGAGATACAAAACCTTATTAGAGAGAAAGACGCCCAAGTGGCTCTCACCTATAGAAGCGTTAACTGTTAAAAAGGTAAACATGGAAGGGAGATGGGCCACTTATGAAGAAATACTGATGGAGACAGAGAAAGGTGTCAAACTTAAACATATGAACAAATAAAGGACTGTTTCACAGGCTGGTTACAATATCATCAGATTAATGATATATTGTAAATGGACAAGAATAATTATGAATCTGAAAACAAAAAATCCAAATTTCAGGTGGAATTGGTGGAAGGGGGGGAAATTGCTGTCAAAAATGTATAACTATCTACTAGAATGGTACACAAAAGATGAAGAAGTGAAGGAGGTAATGATTAAGTGGGTGATGGACTTTGGCTATAATATTGAATTGGACGCATGGATAATACTATGGAATCAAAATCTAAATCTCACAGCATGTACAATTTTGAAAGAGAATGTACTAAAAATGATGTACCATTGGTACATAACGCCGGTTAAGCTTGCAAAAATGTACAGAACGAAAAACAAATTATGTTGGAGATGTAAAGAGAAGGATGGGGAATTTTTTCATATGTGGTGGATTTGCGACAAGATTAAGTTTTTTGGGGGAAATGGTTTACAATGAACCTAAAAAGATGTTAAAATATACATTTCCCAAGAAACCAGAGGCATTTCTGATTGGATTGATGGAAGAGGAGATTAGGAAAAAAGATCAAAGAATATTCATGTATGCGACTACTGCAGCAAGGTTTTTGGTGGCTCAAAGGTGGAAATCGCAAGAGGTGCCGACATTAGAAGACTGCCAGCAAAAAATGATGGATTATGCCGAATTGGCGAAGATGACAGGCAAGATTAGGAACCAAGACGACCGGAAGTTTGTGAATGATTGGAGTAAATTTATAGATTACTTAAAAGAGAATTGTATAAATTTAAAGACACTAACAGGACTGTTGTAATACCTATGTTGCGAGAATTGAATAATCTCTGACTGAAAACAGAAGAGGAAAATAGAAAAGGTAAGAGATAAACAAAAAATAAAATAAAAAAATATTACCAACCATAGAAGAATGGCAGATGAAAATGTTAGACTACATGGAACTTGCCGAGCTGACTGCGAGACTCCGCGAGCAGAGGGAAGAAATGGTGGAAAAAGAATGGAAGAAATTTAAAGACTATTTAAAAAACTTGTAAAATTTAAAGATATGATAATGCCGATAGAAAAATAATTTACAGAATAGAACATAGATTGATTTAGGGAAAATATGAAGTAGGTTTAGTTGAATTTGAAATAATTGTAATAGAAATGTAAGAGATAAGTGATAAGATTGATAAGTTAATAATGAATTAAGTTAGAAATTGCTAATGGGAAATAGATAATACATTGAAACGCAGAAGGAAAGACAGGAGGAAGTCAAATTACAATGTAAAGGAAATAAGAAGGGAAGTAAGGAATTGTATGTGTGATGTATTGTAGTGTATGTTGTTGTTGTTGTTTTATGTTTGTTTGTCTATTATATTTAGTGTGTGAAAACCCAATAAATATTATTATTATTATTATTATTTTTAAAAAGAGAGATAAACAAAAAATAAAGCGTTAGTGGCTGTATAATATCTAAAAACCGTTGAAAGGACAGGGGGAAGTGGCAGCCCGGCGAGGCAATAAGCTTATTATATGTAACCTAATGGGATGAAAATTTGAGTGTGAATGTAATATGAAACTAATAAAAATCATTATAAAAAACAGAATGCAGAAAAACAATGGGAACAATAAGTGTTGGGTCGCGGGGGGGGGGGAAGAGGATCCTCCAGGCATAAGTTAGGAATGTATCCAGCCTGTCTCCCCATCAGCTATGAGCGGCAGCTCTCCAGCCACTCACTACGTTTAATTATGACCCGTGTCGTTCAGGCACTGGGCACATATTCAGACATCTTGCAGAGTATAAACGCAGACGGACTGAGACAGAGGTGTGTGCTACATACTACTTTTATTGCTAAGTATAAGGCAGAGTAAAAGAACACATGTCTTCTGTGGTTGAGAGAAGTCCGAAGAAGAAGGAAACAACAACCGGAAACAGAGTATAACAGGCTTCCGTTCCCGTGATTCCAATAATCTGCGGCAGGGGCGTAGCGTGCCGCTTGGCTACCGGGGTCGCCAAGCCAAGCGGCACCCCTGGGGATGGGACGTCGCTCCGTGCGCATGACGTCACAAAGCGCATGTGCACGGATCAACGCCTTTGCGAGGCGAAAAAAGCCGCTGAAAGGGTTTCCTTTCCACCCCCCTTTCAGCGTTTTTTTTCGCTGGCTAAAGCTAATACTTTATTTACAAACTACCAGTATGTACATCGGAGCATTTAAGATTCATGTCCGCTTGAGTCGGTTCCAGAATCCGGGAGTGGCTTTTGCCGGTTCCTCCCCGAACATAGAAGCTTTGGAATTCCAAAGCGTCGCCTCCGTTCCTTACGCTTTCCCCCCCTATGCATTTGGGGTGACAGAAGTAGCTGCCCGCTTTGCTTCTCAGACCACTCAGGTGGTGCTGAGGCTCTGTCAGCATCTCTGACCCTCAGCTCCACCGCACTGCCTGGCAGTTCCTGCTCCTCACCACTGGGGCTTTCCTTGCTATCCCCGCTGGACTCAGAACTGCTTCCCAGGAGAGGCTGCACTTCCCTCCATCCCTCCTTCCCCGTCTCAAAAGCCTTGCGTGAGGTCAGATCACTGACAGCAGGCATCCCCAAACTTCGGCTCTCCAGATGTTTTGGTCTACAATTCCCATCATCCCTGACCACTGGTCCTGTTAGCTAGGGATCATGGGAGTTGTAGGCCAAACCATCTGGAGGGCCGCAGTTTGGGAATGCCTGGTCTAAGGAGACAATGGAGGAGTCAGCCTTTGGGGCTTAAACAAAATTGGCCTGCTGTGGCTGTAGAGACCGATGCAGGAGGGACATGTTTTGCGCCTAGTGTGTCTAGTTGTGCCGCTGCAGATGCACCAGGGCCTTTCTTCTCTCTACGCTCCTCCTGGTGCTCATTCCTCCTCTGGCCGTTGCTGTGGATATACAGTATGACCTGTCTGTCTCTAGGCACTGCAGTCACCAGCAAGGAATTCCAAAATGCCGGCTTGATGTTGTCAGCCTTCATGTCAGGTTTGCAGACATCTTTGAAACGCAGAGCTGGTCTGCCAGTGGGGCTGGTGCCTGAAGTCAGCTCTCTGCCAAATGACATCCCACAGCATAGCAGGGGATTCCTACGTCCTGGCCAGGAAGAGAGCGCATTCTCTGCTCAGCACTTCTTTCTTGAAGCAGAGGCTGCTCCCTCACAATGACAGTGATTTGCGTTCCCTTATTCATTCATAAAAGAACTTACACATGACCCGCTAAGGACAACATGCTACCACAGTATACAGGCATGGAAAGCAATGCAAATCAATTGAGGCTGCTCAAGACACCGCTAAGCAGCAGTGCAGGCCTGCTAGGATAAAAACAGCAACAGCCAAGCACATCAGCCCTGAGCTGGCGAGTCATTTGCACACAGGGAAACTCCTACAGACTGAGAACTGTGAGAGTGAAAGTCAGCTGTGCCTTCACTGTGAGGCAGCAGGCATGGCTGGTTCTGGGGGTCCCGTCCAGGATCTCTGTGCTGAAGCCACTTGTCCCATCTGCCTGGATTACTTCAAGGATCAAGTGACCACTTTGTGTGGGCACGATTTCTGTTGAGGCTGCTTGAGCCAGTACTGGGGGGTGGGGGTTGTGGGGTGGCCCATAGCCTTCCTGCCCTCAATGCAGTCCAGCCTTCCAATCGGGATTCAGATCCCATCATGGGATTGAAACAGCACCGTCTGATGATTTACAGCAGGCTAGGGGAAGAAGTTTCTCCCATGTTTTCTAGGCATGGGTCAAAGCAATTTCTTGTTTGCCCCTCTGCTTTCCCTGAGAAAACCCACTGAATTGGGAACAAATGTCAATCCTCAGAAAAACCAATAGATCTTGTCGCGTGGGTTAATGATTTCAGCAAGTGATTTCAGTTCTCTGACATAGCAGGCAGGAGACAGCTTCTTCATGTAACAACTCTTTATTCAGGCAAACAAGACTGGGGGAACTGAGGGTAGGGAAGCTACATTTATAGGAACAGAGGACTGGCTAGGAAAAGATACATTTTGGAGGGGAACAATCTCAAGCAATCACACAGCTGCCTTTTGGTGGGAACCAATAAGACAGAGGATCCCAATGCAGCAACTTGAATGCACCAATAGTAACTGTTCCTTCTGGGACAGGAAGGCAGTTACTTTACCCTAATGTGATTACAGACAATAGTAATACAGATATGATAACACTCTGAATCAATACACAACAGATCTTTTTCCCAATTCAGCTGCAAACAGCAAGCAGATGTGGGTGTGACCCCCAAGTGGGTCCCTGGGATCGGGTCTGCCCTAAAGTGCTTCCCTGATGGCACTATGGATACGAGGAGGGGAAGAGTCAGGGGTCCAAAGCATAAAGTAAACAAAGAAATATTTTTCTGCATCCTGAACAAAATGGGTGTGGTGGAACATTCAAAGTTCAAAGCTATCATTCATTAACCAAGCAATGCCACATTTATGATAGCTGATAAAAAGACCTGCTTGGGGGGGGCATGGCTTTGTTTTATACAATTATAAATATATGCCAAAGGCCTGTTTTTTCTTTTTGAAAAAGAGCAGTTTATGTTTGGGATGAGATGAGGTGGTGAGCAAACGGGTGTTCTGTTAGGAGGAGAGAAGATGGAAGGGGAGAAGGAAGCTGAGCACACCCAGCAGAAGAAAAGAACAGTTGCTGGTTGTAGTTACAGCAGTACAAAGTGCACACCCTTTCCCCTCCCTGAAGAAAGGGCAAGGAGACAGGAGCAGGAACAGCTGGGAAGAAGGAAAGGTAACCCCAGAATTTCTCCTTGATCGACCACACCATCTCCTTGCCCACAAGAGAAGCTAGTCTGGGGGTGAGTATCTGACAACCAAACCCCACTGTATGTTCCCAGGCTGCCGTTTAACCCCAGCAGAGGTTAAAGTGATAAACAACTATCCTACATTCAGAAAATACCTGAAGGCAGCCCTGTATAGGGAAGTTTTTAACCTGTGATATTTTGATGTATTTTAATATCTGTTGGAGGCCGCCCAGAGTGGCTGGGGAGACCCAGCCAGATGGGCGGGGTACAAATAAAAAAATATTATTATTATTATTATTATTATTATTATTATTGGGGATGATAAGTTAAATTCTTCAGTGGAGCACATTTTTAGACAGACTGCCTTGTTTTAATAGTTACCGTATTTTAACTGCTCAACGTGTTTCATCATTTTTTATATATTTTACTTTGTAATGGCTTTGGCTACAGATTTTTTATTTATTTCACAAAATACTGCCTGATTGTAGAAGAACCTCAAAGCAGTTTACAAAAAAGATAAAAACAATTAAATTATCTCTTAAAAATTTAAAACTATAATTTAAAACAAACAAAAAGTTAAAACCACAGTAGAATACACTAAAAAGAAAAAAGAAAACTCATGGAAACTTTCTATTCATGTGGGTTGTCTTGTCTAAATAAGAATGTTGTCAGCAGGCTCTGAAAGGAAGACGGTGAAGGTGCTTACTTGATATCAATAGGAAGGGAGTTCTGAAGGGTTGGGGCCACCAGGCTAAAATATTGAGACCTGACATTATGTGGCCCCTGTGACAATTCCTTTGATGGAAGCAATCAAGTGGGCACATATGGGGTAAGGTGATCTTGTAGGTAAAGAATGAATGACTGTGCAAACTGATTTTCCGTTTGGGTTTTATAGTTGAGTTTCAGGCAGTGGGACTGTTATATGGAAATTTGGGGTTGACTTTTACAGCCCATCATCTCTCCACCAAGGGACCCAGCATCCCTTAAGTCCATTATCATTAAGAGAAGAGTGAGTGGAGGAACCAGTTGAGGAAAGCAAATAAAATATTTGATTTCTGTTACAACAGAGTTCCCCCCACCCATCTTGCAAGGAAGTGAGGGGACTCAAAACAAAAATTTGTTAGAACTTTTAAAGACTTTAGAAATTGCCCGGCCCTTATCCAAGGACCACCATCCTACAGGTACCAAGCATTTTGTGTGTGTTTGATTGGCATGTGACGATGCACACACCCACACTGCTTTTGGCCCAGAATGGGGATGGACTTGCATTCACTCTGCCAACATGTGGGATGACGTGGACAGGGAGTTGTCTGTACAAATGACACAGAAAATGGCCGTACTTGTAAATCAGACCATGCTCAGAATATTCTGTTTGTCCAACATGTTTACAAATCTGCCACT
The DNA here is from genome assembly GCA_034642065.1 of Darevskia nairensis. Taxonomy (NCBI): domain Eukaryota; kingdom Metazoa; phylum Chordata; class Lepidosauria; order Squamata; family Lacertidae; genus Darevskia; species Darevskia nairensis. The sequence goes on from JAWWNI010001487.1 coordinate 372,457, forward strand.
CAGAGATTTGAACAATACATGCTAATTGTTTTTCTGGGGCTTGCCAGAGCATCCTTTTGAAATGGTGAAGACCTTGGTGTCAGAGTTTATTGACACAGGCTGACCCCTTTTCAAATACAGTAATTTGAAAGTATAAAGCTTTGCCAGGCTGTGGAAGAATGATTTTACCAAGACGTTCCTGCTAGCTATATGGAGGGGTCCCACAGTTCAACTGGAGGCTAAAGATGGCCTCGCTCTTGCTCTGTGAACTGTCTAAATTTTATACACTCAAATAAAGTGACTAGTTTTTCAGGGAATATTTCCTAATTTTTTGAAGGCCGAAGGATTGGTTTTCTGTGGTGAGTGTGTGCCTAAGATTTGTATAACAGGACCAATTGTGGAGGATACATTGCATAATAAAGTGAAATGCAGAGTTAGTTTCACTGTAAGGATGTGGAAACATTGAATACTGAATACCCTATATACTCGAGTATAAGCCTAGTTTTTCAGCACATTTTTTGTGCTGAAAAAGCCGCCCTCGGCTTATACTCGAGTGAGGCAGGCAGTGGCTCCTATGAAGCTTTCCCAGGTTTTTTGTGGTAAAATTGGGTGCCTCGGCTTATATTCGGGTCGGCTTATACTCGAGTATATATGGTAGTTTTTACCTGACAGGTGTTTTTCCCCTCCCAAGTTCATTCCCATCCTGCTGCCATCCTACAGCTACCTCTCATCTCAACAAAGCCATAGACTCTTGCTCTATCATGGCCTCATCCTCACCCACGGATGTTGGAGAGGAAGCCACATGCCCAATCTGCATGGAGTATCTGACAGACCCTGTGACCGTGGACTGTGGTCACAACTACTGCCGGGGCTGCATCGTAAAGTATTGTGACACATGGGAACAAATGCAGGTGGGGGACGTGAAGTGTCCCCTCTGCAAAGCCCGAATGCGGAGGGGGAATTTCCGCCCCAATTGGCAGCTGGCCAGTATAGTGGAAAAAATTAAACTCCTGCCAGCAAATAAAGGGGGAAAGGAACTATGTGAGAGGCACAAGGAAAAACTCCACTTGTTCTGCAAAGAAGATGAAGAATTGGTGTGTTTGTTTTGTGAGCGATCCCCAGAACATAAATCACACACTGTGGTTCTCAAGGATGAGGCTGCCCTGGAATACAAGGTAGGAAGTCATTCTTACACTTGCTAACACAATCCTTTCATATCTCTCTGTGTGTCTGTGTCTTTGTGCAGGATATGCTGTCAATGTGGCTATAAATAAACATAATACATTGCTAATCTGCAGCTTAATGTGAATCAAAAATTGGTTCTGTATTACACAGGATGAAGTCAGGATGGGCCTGTAGTACACATCCTGTACTTTTGAATACTTTTTAATACGGACTGATATACATTTATTGTTACTTGAAATTTCTTATGTTCTTATACTGTAACGAATTATTGTTTACTCATACATCTTGATGTGGAGAAATAGCTGTGGATTCTTCTTGGGAGGTTTTAATTTTAATTCTCAGGTCCAAAGTAGGCATGGCATTAATTGATGGTTTTTTATTATGTAAAAAGCAGCCAAGGGGAAGCCTGAGGGCTCCTGGGAGGAGGGAGTTGAAGTCTTTCTCTCTGCCAGGGGGACAAGGGGATCTTCCCTTGAAATACACAAAGTAGCATCTGCAAAGACTAGGTAGAAGTCTGTAAGCAAGGGGTGGCCTAACTGGGTCCCTGAGCCCCACAGGGGTGTGACAGAAAAAAGGTAGCTGGTCTAGGGAGTCATGGCCAAAAAAGTTGAAAACCTCTGGACTTTTATTACCTCCAGTAAACTATTTTGCTATTATAGCAAGACCACTGGGCGCAAGAAGCCAGTATAATATTAATCTTCTCTCTTTGTTTCTCAGTCAAACCTGAGTTTTCCTTTTCTCTTTAGGAAGAGATCTGTCGCTGCCTGGAGATTCTGAAGAAAGAGAGAGGGGAAATTCTGGCCTATCAAGCAGATCTGGTTAAGCAATGCAAAGACCTGCTGGTAAGCTCTTATTATTAGGGAAGGAACAAGCACTTGAAGAATCGAGTCAGGACTGAGAAGTGATGGGGAAATCTGCCCATTTCCGCTTCTCCCCATTTCTCATTTTTCCATATCTGTCTGTTTATTAATTTATTATTCTGAAAATGAATCGGATGTTAGGGTATAAATATTTTGATCTGTACTTTACCTTCATAAATACATTTTTTCTGGGTCAACCTTGAAAATATAAACCATTGTCTTTCTAAATGTGTGCTCTTGTTCATTTTTAGGAAACTCAGGCCATTTTGAACCTTTAAAGAAAACAGAGGAGCTATGGGGATGAACTCTTCACTTTGTCCTCCTCTTCCTCTGTTTCTGTTGCCTTCCTACACCTAAATGGCCCCAGTCTAAACTGAGGGGTGTTTTATGTCCATGGATGTTCTCTGAACAATTTAGAACTCTGGTTATGCCATGCCCCAAAACATGCAGGGAACATCCGTGGCTAGAAAAATAGCTCCTTCCTTTAGGCTGCAGCTCTCTGCGAAATAGAAGTCAACAGAAACAGCAATGGAGAGAGCTTCCCCTCAAAATAAATGTTTACTTCTTTAGCCACTGGAGGTTTCATGTCTATGAAAAATCAGAAGTGTCCTCCCTGTGGAATTCTCATAATTCTCTTCCTGATGTTTTGAAGGCTGACCATCTCCCACACTCAGACCTCCTCTTTTCTTGCAGAAATTAACAGAAACAGAGAGGCTGAAGACTGTGGAGAATTTCAAAGAACTGCGCCAGTTCCTGGAAGAACAAGAGAAACATCTGCTGACTCATGTGGAAGAGGTGGAGAAGAAGATTGCAGGGAGAAGGGATGAGCAGCTGGCCAGACTCTCCAATAAACTCTCCCCTCTTGAGAGCATCATCCAGGAGATGGAGAAGAAGCGTCAGCAGCCAGCGAGTGAACTCCTGCAGGTAAGATGGTGGCAGGAACAGCCCAAGGGTCCAGGAAAAGGCTGCCTCCCATCCTTTCTGTGCCCCTTTCATGTATGCAAGGAGTTCAGGGGCTCAGCTGATGGAGCCTCTAGTCAGGTTTGTAATGGACAGGAAGACCCAAGAGTCCTGGGATGCTTAACTCACCTGAATGCAGACTAGAGATTCTTCTGTGTTCTTGATGGAACGGGAGGTGTTCTTCTGCTCTTTGCTGATGCTTGTCTCCGAATGCCTTCCAGCTATGAGGGGCTTCACCAAGGATGCATTCAGGCCTCCTTCCGACATGAGCCAGGCTCTTGACCAAGCTTCTCTTCCCATTTCCTCCACAACTTCTGGGTTGATCCAATTCCCCATGGATACAGATCGGCCGAAAATGGTGCTCAGTCACAGTGATCAAAGAGCAAGACAGAGGGACTCATCCAGACTGCTGCTTGTCCCACCCCTTTCCTCCAGGAAAACCCGCTGTTTACTGCTGAATGAGAGCAAACATCAGCCAGGTTTTCTCTGGATTGACGTTTGCTTTGATGTTGCACTAAGGAGCAGGCTTTTCCTAAGGGAAAGCGGCAGGGCAAAGGCAAAACCACTTGTACCTGTGTTTTCTGGGCACAGGAAAAGCAGAAGTGTGGATCAGCCCAAAAAAACACTGAGCTGTTTTATTTCCCATTTGGAGGCATTTTATGCTGCAGGTGCTTTTTTAAATTTCCAGTTGGAGAATAGAATTCGAAATTTGGGGACTTCTATGGAAGACAATTTGGGACAGTTCCCTGGTAGGATTATCCTGTAGGTTTACTTACGTCTGAATTGCACAATTCAAATTGGATTAAAGTTTATAAATTATAGTCTAAGACATGAGATGGGTTGGAACGCAAATCCCGGACGAGCCCCCAGGAAATGTAGCCTTATCAGGGGTTTGCGTTGCTCCCAAGCTGGGAGGAAGGAGTAAAAAAACATCGAAGTTTGGTTCAAAAGAGAAAGGTTTATTCTGCTAAGAATAGCAGAAGGATCCTGCCTGGTCATCCAAAGGCAGGAACAGGAATAATCAGTTTAAACAAGACTTATATACCTTTCAGAGCACTCTCTCCCCCTCCCACAGAGTTCTATGACCATATTAGGAAAATCCTTCCTGCTTCCATGCATCACGAGATCCTGTAACCCATATAAGGAAGATACTTCCTGTGAACCTTGACTGGGCTCTGACACATCATGGGACATTAATCGTACACAAGTCATGTTCTTGGATTGTACTAATGAAGACACTGTCTCTGTCTGGGGCTTGCAACTTATCTTTTCCTCTGTTCTGAACAGAACAAGGCCCTGTGACGTCTTATCAGAAGCCTTTGTTCCACTTGCCTCTTTGCTACTGGAGTAAAGGTTACTAGCTTTGGAGCTAGTAAAAAGCTCCTTTTGAAACTAACAGTTAGGTGTTGGCCTTTAGGTAGCTCCAGGTGACCCAGATTTGGGTTACCTACCCCTTCAATCCCTCCTCTTGTATTTGGACAGCTTAAAAGGCCATTTCTTTTAAGCACGTCCCACGCAAAGGCCAACACATACTAGCTGATGCAACAACATGGGGTAACATGGGGTAATACCTTGGGATAAAACCACCCCCGGTATCATGGTTTACAAACACTGCAGCAAGCAGGGAATACAGAAGCATAAGCAACAACAAACAAAAAAGAAACCTGCATGTTGTGCCAAAATAGAAGGCAAAGGAGGGGCCCCAAGGTGCAAACAGGACACATTGGGCCTGAGGTAGGCAAGGGCCAGTATTGCTGCCATCTGGAGCCATCTATGATATATGGATGGTACTTCCTCTCTATATATGGATGGTACGCAGCCACACGGCTTCTCCCTGCCTCAAAATCTCGGGGTTTTGGTTTCCCGAACACCAGGGGCAAGCATATGACGATGAACACCACCCCTTTTCCCCTTGGGTGCCCCCACATCCGAAGTCTCCACAAACGACAGAAGCATAACAAAAACACAGTGTCCAGTAGCAGGATGAAAAGTCCCACACCCAACTGCAACAGTTGGGGGCCCCCTTCCAGAAGAGAGAAAACCAAGAGTTCCCATCGCCGTCAACACCCATGCTGACTTGTTGTTGTCCAGCCATGTATAGAAGCGCTGGCCACCTGGGTGAGTCAACGAGGCCTGGTGTAGATCAGGCATCCCAGTCCAATCCAAATGTCACCACAAGCATGGTGGATATCCATCTAGGACCCAAGGATGATGCAAAACAATGTAGGGTCCTTTCAATGAACGTGGTCTCAGCAGGCAGGGCCTGAACCCAATTTCCTATTCACACCAGGGGGAAAGGGATGCAATGCAAAAGGCAACAAATAAAATGCTTTCCAGGGCCACTCGTCCAGGAGGGTCCTCCCTGAGCGGCCGAAACAGTTCCACGCTGTTCCAAGTTCGTACTCTCAGCAAAAGTCGCTCCTTGAAATCCGGCTTTCACGGCACGAATGTCTTACAGAACGGCTGCTGGCACTGATGACTGGGATGTCACAAGTCAGTCAGTCCCCCTTCAGTCTGGAGACCTCGGAACTCCTCCAGGAATGTCCGTCATGTGACACAGCTTCAGACGGCGGCAGAGAACACACTCCGGCTATTGCTTTTGCAGCTTTTGGGAACAAAACCACAGTCAGTCCATGACTGCTACTTTCACGCAGTATCACGCGAGTAGCACAGGAATCAACAACTACAGTCCTGGTAAGCTGCCATGGCATGAAATCAACTTTCGCTTTCTGCCGCTCTCAAAGGGAGCTCTCAGAAGGAGAGTACTTCTGATACCATTGGGGATCGATGATGCAATCTGGAATTGATGCCAGGCTGAGGACGGACGGGTGAAGCCCTTGCTTCAGTCATTTCGATGGCTTGGGTCTGCTGGAGGACTCCATCTCGGAGGTCAAGAAGCGAAAGCCATATCCATTGCCCAGGTATCAGAGGGTTCATGGCGCAACAGCCACTCGAAGAAGTGCTCGGCAAAAGCCTCTCACGAGTCGACAGGTGCTGAAGAAGAAGAAGGGCTCAACCTAACCCTCCCTCTGATGTCCCCGCTGAAGGGCATCCCTGAGTAGGGCATGGTTGAGGGTGACAAGAAGAAACTTCGGGGCAGGAAGAAAAACAACCTGGAGGACCTGGTCCTTCGCTCCCTGCGGTGTGGGTGGCGATGGAACTGCCCATCCTCCCATTGGTCAGGCCAGGTGGCTCCCGGTGGACTGCAGCATGCTTGAGAAAGGGCCGGTGGACGGGAAAAGACCCTTCAGTTCAGTTCAAAGGGGAGGAGTGTGTGGATGGCAGGAAAACAACTTAAAACTTGCTGATGCCAAGACTGAAAATACTGGCACAGGAGAAGCAGATGGTGCTGCCATCGGGGGTGCAGCCCCAGCAGGGGGGGTCGCCCAGAAATGATGAGTCGCAGAAGCTGGTGTAGATTAGTTGACACAGTTCAATCGGATGACTCTCCCTTTGCACATAAGGCCAATGACTCCACAACTGCAACCGTGGATAGCCAAATGATGTAGGGACCCCTTCCAACAAGGCTTCAATGGGGCCTGGAATGCATACGCTTGACCAATGCACAGGGGTTCAAGCATGGGTCCACCTGTTCAAGGAGGAAAAACCTTGGGAGAGCAACTGCAAATAATTTCCAACATCCAAATCATCACTAATCATGGAGATGGGATATCATGTTTACATAAAGTACAGGTGGTTTGAGGTGAGAGTCTACAATACACCTTCAAACAGTCTAATTATTCTGGCCGGATCCCCTTCAGAAAGAAGGATTCTGGTTTTCTAATTCCAATCTGCGTCTGCAAATAGTATGGGTTGCACACTGAAGGTGCCGGCAGCAGCAGCCCAACAAGCCAGAGGTTGGGTTGCTCTGGGGGTTGCTCTTAACAAAGCAGGACCATCATCAAGGGATACAGTCCTCACGCTCCTCCTCCTTTCTCTACTAATCCTCATTCTTGCACTGTGACAGGAGCTACATCCCCTCCTATCTCCTTTTTCCTGTTCTGCAACTTGTCCACTTTACATCCCCATCTAAGTTCCCTCTCAATGCTCCCTTTCAATCAATCCCCCTCACCTATCCTATCCTCATCCTCTCTTTTCCTTTTTTTTTCTCTCTCTCTACCTACCCCCCCTCTCTCTCTTCTTACCTTCTCTTTTCCCTTCACTTATGTTCCTCTCTGTGCAGTGGTTAGACCACATTCTTTCTGCAAATACACTCCCCAACCTCACACTGCCTTCACACTTACTTTTCTTTTTCTTTTTCTTTTTTTTAAATAATATTTATTAAGGTTTTTTGCAAATTGTTTCAGAAACATACATTCAAGGACATGCATTGGTTAAACTTTCTTGGGCTCCCCCCCTCTCACTAGAAGGAGCCACTTTACAGTTCATTCCCCCCCTCTCACAGAGGTATACAATTCATTTTTGTTTAACCATACAGCCTTTCTATCTAACTGGTCTTGTCCCAATCCTTGGGTCAAGCTTTAAAAATTCTAATGTTGGTCTAGTTTGGGCTTCCCCGATCCCTTACATTGGTTACATCAGTATATCTTATTACTCAGGTTTTCCCTCATCAGTTAACACATCTTTATTTATCTTATTTATCTAATATCTACATCTAGTCATTATATTCAATTCATCTTATCTATTCACTTCTATTTCTGCTTCAGCCATTGTACCCTTCTGCTTATTTTCTAATAGTTATCTTCCCCCTCTCCCCTTCCCCAGAAAGAAACCCTGACTTGATATTCTCCTTACATTGTTAAAATTCCACTTCATATTATAAATCACAATTATTTTCCAATTCATATTGTACGTCACCTGTGCCATATCCTTGAACATGCCTAAATAATCCACCGGGCTGAGAACATTAAAAAAGAGTTTTTACTCAATCACCCCTGTCCACATCTTTCATCAGTCCAGACCTAGGAGCTGTCAGTTCTGGAATGGATCCTCGCTTCATCTGCTTTCTCCCGCAATTTCCTGCTCCACATCCAGTCTTTCCTTCCAAAAGTAGCTGCAGTTCCATTTCTCTTGTCATTTTTATGTGGCACTGTCCTTTGCGGTTGAGAAAGTTTCCTGGGTCTTTTCCTCTTTATCCTTCTTCTTCCCACGGTCAGAGGTTTCTGCTTGTTATGTCTCTCATTCTGTTCTCTGTCCTTCACTTGACACTTAGGAATGCACTCCTGTAGATGGCTGCCCCTCCGGAAATGCTTGATGATTAGGTCTCTAAACGCATCCAGTCTCTCATTAATTTCTCTCAGCACTTCCATACTCCAGGGTAGCTTTTTCAAAAAGTCACATATATTCCACAAAAATTATTTTCCAACTTTCTTTAGATTTTCTTTAGCCAGGTTTCTCTCCGGGTTTGGGGGAGGGGGCTCTTTAAAAACTTGTAACAAAAGTTTCCCTCCGTTAGAATCCTTACTTTCGCTTCCGCAACAATGTCTCCTGTTTATATTTCCTCCCAACTGCTGGGATCGACTTCCATATTTGTGGCAGTGGCGGGGAAGGGACCTCTGTATTTTCTTCCCACACCTGTCCAAATTAAGTCCAAATTCCCTTCCCTTTTAACTCACAGTTCCGAAGTCAGCAAATTTGGAAGAATCAGCGTGCTCCGCAGGGACGGTCTGGCAGCTGCGTCCGACGGGGGTTAAGCGGACCCTGGGGCTCCGCTGCCCGCCCGCTTCGGGAGCCTTGCTCCCTGAGGGCAGGACCGGCGTCCGAGCCCTTGCGGGTCCTTAGACCCCGGGACGCCCTTCCCGGGGGTTTTGGGGGTCGCGGCGCTGTCGCGAGCTCCCCTTTTCCCGGTCGGACGGGGGAATGTCAGGAGTGACATGTCCCCCCGACCATCCTCGCCGGCGTGCCGACCGGAAGCCCTTCACACTTACTTTTCCTGTCAATCTCTATAACTCTTCACACTTCACACCAACTCCAAAACACCTTCTCCCTTCCTTCCGCCTTTTCCTAGTGCTGGGGTGGTGGCGGGTCTCTCACAACATACTAGAGCCCCTTCCTCTCCCTGCCTGCAGTTGCTCTTCTTCACCACTATTCCGCTAACACGACTCCTATATGTAAGACCTGATCTCCCGTTCTTCCAATCACAGGATCAGAAACACATCTAACACATCTGCCTCTGTGGGGGTGAACAAATGCTGGCTCCCTTCCCTTATTCTTTCTTTTTCCCTCTCCCCCTGTCTGTCTGTCCTTTTTTTTTTTCCTATCACAACTTCGACTTCTGTCCTCCCTCGGCACCTTGCTTAGCCAATTAAGACAGACTTAAAGCACGTATCAAACCAAAATACACAATGAGAAAGGAAAATTCCCTTAAAAAAACCAAGACTTCCAGCATATCATGAAAATTATAAGGTCAGGGAAAGCTCCTAATTATTCTTACAGCTATTAACTCAGCACATCCATCTTAAAATGCCATAAGGATAAAGTAATACATACATAAACACACATCTCTTATATCTGAAGCATATAAGGGGTTTTTACAATAAAACAGCACAAGCGCAAACCCATAAATCCCAATTAACAATCTCTTGCTTGAAAGACACATTTTTTTTCTTTCAAGATAACCTGCCGCAAACTCCCACTCTGCTTTTTTACTCCCCCTCTTTTAATCCTACAGCCAAGGCTGCAGAAAGGGTTTTTTAAAAAAACACAAACAAACAAACAACCACACACACATAGACCCAGTTAAAAAAAAACTCAGAGATTCAGGAAGAAACACTTGGGGGGGGGAACTGTAGAAGCTTGCACGAAAATACCCACTCCTAGAGGCAAATAAAAATACCTCAACTTGAAATACACAGGCACAGGAGGGCAACAGTAGATCTGTTATTCTAGCCAGCATTTAACAATAACAAACAAGTGACTATAGAAGCAAATTGACTGGAGAGCACATTAAAAAGATTCCTATTCCCCCCCCCCTAGAATGGTACTTTTAAATATCTTCTGCTGCAATTTCTTACTTCTTTACGATACTATTATCAAATACCATCAATTGTTTCAAAATCAATACCTTTAAAAGTCATACTTTGAATTAAACATTCCTCCAGAAAACTTAAAAACCCAATACTGACTTTTCAGGACACAAGAGACTTTCCATAGGTGTCTTTAAAATGGAAAGCTAACACACTTCTTGACACAACACACACACACACACACAACAAAACAAACAAACAAACAAACAAACAAGACACACTCTCACTTTTGCTGGAGTTTCACTACAGACTCCAATCCTCTTCACACACATGCACTTAAAAAAAACCCCAACAACCTCCCAGCCTAATCTAATTTCCCAAGAGAACATGCTCTCTCTCTCTCACTGTGAGAGAGCAGCCTCTCTGCGGTATGACACCGTGCGCCATCACTGCCGTGCCATGCCTACTATTTTCCTACCCCCCCTAATTCACCATCACCATATCATCAACCTTCAGGAATGTCACCTCCTAACACTCCTCCTTGCTGTGCGGCACAGGGCAGAGGCAACCAACTTATCCCCTCCAGGGGCTGGCAAAAATTAGTTTGATTGTAGGTAGTTCTGCTTGCCTCTGCTCTGCGCCCAATTTCAGCTTCTCATAAGGGGTTTTTGGTTTTTTCAGGTTGGAAGCCTTTCTGCCTTTTAGTTTAAAACCCCAATCATCCCCTTTGTTGGCATCCAATTGTCCAGAAAACACTGCAAGGAGGGGTTGATTTGCTCCCCCCCATATATATTTGGAACACTCTCACTCCTAGTAATTTTTCCACACTCCCCCACACACTCTTCACATGCCTCCCACCAACACGCACACCATTCATTAGAGTGTCCCCATACACCCGGTTTCCCTCCCCCTTTCTCTGAAGTTGGTGGCACGCTTTCGCTGCTCACTACCAACCGTGCTAACGACAATTCTGCTCACGGCTAGCAACAATTTTGCTAGCGGCAACTCCGCGTACCGCCAGCAAAATTCCGCTAGCGGCAATTCTGCACACTGCTAGCAACTGTAACAGCCAGCAGCACTCTTTGCTCACTGCTGGACCGGCGGCTTTTTAACTGCACACTGCCGGTGGGTTGATCAGACCCCCTGTTCTTACTACTACTTCCCCTGGTTCCCCTGCAGCTGCTGCCCCTTTCTCTCGTCCTGTAGCGTCTCCACTCAAGCGCAGTGTGGGCAGTTCCTCCTACAAACTGGTAGAGGTGCGCACTTGAACTGCCAACCCCGAACAGAGCTGTTCACTTTGCAGTGACGCCTCGAACCTTCATCCTCAGCCTTGGGGAACGCAAATCCCGGACGAGCCCCCAGGAAATGTAGCCTTATCAGGGGTTTGCGTTGCTCCCAAGCTGGGAGGAAGGAGTAAAAAGACACTGAGGTTTGGTTCAAAAGAGAAAGGTTTATTCTGCTAAGAATAGCAGAAGGATCCTGCCTGGTCATCCAAAGGCAGGAACAGGAATAATCAGTTTAAACAAGACTTATATACCTTTCAGAGCACTCTCTCCCCCTCCCACAGAGTTCTATGACCATATTAGGAAAATCCTTCCTGCTTCCATGCATCACGAGATCCTGTAACCCATATAAGGAAGATACTTCCTGTGAACCTTGACTGGGCTCTGACACATCATGGGACATTAATCGTACGCAAGTCATGTTCTTGGATTGTACTAATGAAGACACTGTCTCTGTCTGGGGCTTGCAACTTATCTTTTCCTCTGTTCTGAACAGAACAAGGCCCTGTGACGTCTTATCAGAAGCCTTTGTTCCACTTGCCTCTTTGCTACTGGAGTAAAGGTTACTAGCTTTGGAGCTAGTAAAAAGCTCCTTTTGAAACTAACAGTTAGGTGTTGGCCTTTAGGTAGCTCCAGGTGACCCAGATTTGGGTTACCTACCCCTTCACCTTAAATGCAGGTGGATTTTCATAAGGATTTTAAACATTAATGGCAAACCGATGTGGAAATGTGGAGAACTTGATATTAGAAAAATTCATAATTTCAGATTGGAAAAATAAAAACTGTGAGAAACGAAAACTGGCTGATTCCGCCATCCCTACCGAAAACCTTGGCATGTGCCAGGGAGACTGACATCCGAGGGTAAGGGTCTGAGGGGGCGTCTTCCTAGTGTGGTCTGTGGTGTACAGTGAATTCCCTTATCTTTTCCCCTCTAGGATGTGAGAAGGGCCTTGCAGAGGTAAGTGGATCTGGCTCATTTCCATTATCATCACTCCATGAGGCTAGGGTGCCAGAACCTCAAACATGGCCCTCCAGGGGCGAGACTGTAGGACTCACTCTTTGCAGCATCTCACAGGTAAAAGCAGGGCCCCCTCTTTGGAACTTGTAGCACCCCAATTCTCCCCAATGAATTAGCGCTATTTCCTTTGTGGGGGTTTGGTTTTACTTTTGTAATGTGTATAATTTGTTTTGTATTGGCCTGAATGTCCTTTGGAAGAATCATTTGATTTGGTTGTGTACCTCTGGAAGATCTGTCTCAACTTCTGCAAACATCTGATTCTAGAGCAGAGGTTATTTAATATATCAAAGCAAGAGAGCTTCCGCTCGTGCACATTGGGAGAATGGCTGATTTATAACATCGCTCCTGTCCCCCGCGGGGAATTTTGGCGGCTGCTTTGGGAGTATGCAGCCTCCCTTACCCTCCCGGGATACGGGAGGGGCCGCTGGGCCGCAGATGCCCCTTAACCCGTTCCGACCCTTCGGGGGGAGCGGGGGGCCTGGGCTGATAGCACCCGTGGGGGGCGGAACTCCTGGAAGCCACCCTGTTCGTGCACGAGTCCCAGAACTTGGAATTTTAATTAGGCAAAGAGTTTTGGGCATGCCTCGGACAAAGGAGTAAAGAGAATATTGCTAATGGTTCCAGCCCTGAGCAGCTAAGAAGAAAACTGGAAGAAGAGGTGGACTTTATAAGGGAATGTGAAAGCGGGGAAGAAAGGGGGGGAGCCTTGGACCCTATGCTTGTTTTGCCTCAATATTATACTTAACACGGGCGAAACCCCCTCCCAGAAAAACCACTTTCACCTGGAAATAGCAAGCGGACTTTAAAGACTGAGATTGATTTTGGCAGAAAAGATCTGATTTTATATTTATAATAATAATAATAATAATAATAATAATAAATTTTATTTATACCCCACCCTTCCCAGCCGAAGCCGGGCTCAGGGCGGCTTACATCCGTAAAATTGCAAAAGTATAAAAGAAACCGTTAATTAAAATACAGGTTAAAAGACAGTTTAAAATTTATAATGCCGCTACATTTATTGGCCGAACTCAAAATCAAGGGGAGTCTAACCCGAAGGCCAGGCGGAACAGCTCTGTCTTGCAGGCCCTGCAGAAAGATGTTAAATCCCACAGGGCCCTGGTCTCTTGTGTCAGAGTGTTCCACCAGGTTGGGGCCAACACTGAAAAGGCCCTGGCCCTAGTTGACACCAATCTAACAGCCTTGTGGCTCGGGACCACCAAAAAGTTGTTATTTGTGGACCTTAAGGTCCTTTGCGTGGCATACTGGGAGAGGCGGTCCCGTAGGTACGAGGGTCCTAGGCCGCATAGGGCTTTAAAGGTCAAAACCAGCACCTTAAACCTGATCCTGTACTCCACCGGGAGCCAGTGAAGCTGGTAAAGCACTGGATGAATGTGGTCCCGCGGGAAGGACCCCGTAAGGAGCCTCGCCGCGGCATTCTTCACCCGCTGGAGTTTCTGGGTCAGCTTCAAGGGCAGCCCCGCATAGAGCGAGTTACAATAATCAAGCCTGGAGGTGACCGTCGCATGGATCACTGTGGCCAGATCAGGGTGAGAAAGGTAGGGGACCAACTGCTTGATATGTCGAAGATGGAAAAATGCCACCTTTGCTGTGGCTGTAACCTGCGCCTCCATGGAAAGGGAGGCGTCAAAGGTTACACCCAAACTCTTGACAGAGGGCGCAGGCACTAATTGGGCCCCCGCAAGAGATGGGAGTTGGCCCCCCAACCCCATGTCGTCCCGACCTAGCCAGAGGACCTCTGTCTTCGACGGATTTAGCTTCAACCGGCTCCCACGCATCCATCTAGCCACGGCTTCCAAACACCTGGTCAGTGTGTGTGGGACTGAGTCAGGGCGGCCGTCCATCAACAGATAAAGCTGGGTGTCATCAGCATATTGATGACAACCCAGCCCAAAGCTCCGGACAATCTGGGCAAGGGGGCGCATAAAGATGTTGAAAAGCATCGGGGAGAGGATTTCGCCCTGCGGGACTCCACACACCAAGGAGTGCCGCGGCGACAACTCCTTCCCTAGCGCCACTCTCTGTCCCCGACCTGAGATAAAGGAACGCAGCCATTGTCGGACTGTGCCCTGAATCCCCACATCGGCAAGGCGGTGGTCCAAAAGTTCATGATCGACCATGTCGAAGGCTGCTGACAAATCTAAAAGAATCAGCAGTCCCGACCCGCCTCGATCCAGCTGTCTACGGAGATCATCCGTTAGCGCGACCAGAGCTGTCTCGGTTCCATAACCAGGGCGAAAGCCGGACTGAAATGGATCCAAAGCCAATGTTTCCTCCAGAAATCCACCAAGCTGTTCAGCGACCACTCTCTCAATTACCTTACCCAGGTACGGAAGATTCGAAACCGGGCGGTAATTGGATAGATCTAAAGGATCTAGAGATGTTTTCTTTAAGAGCGGACGCACCACTGCTTCCTTCAACTCCCCTGGGAAAATCCCCGTGCCAAGGGACAAGTTTATAATCTCACCCAGGGGGGCCTGCACCTCGTCTGGACATGCTCTAATCAGCCAGGATGGGCACGGGTCAAGGGAGCAAGTGGTGGGCCTTCCAGCTCGGAGGAATCTGTCTACATCGGCAGGGGGTATCGGATCGAAGTGGTCCAATACTGGACCCGAAGACAGTCGAGGGGCCTCCAGTTCTGTTAATGTATCCAAGTTGGCAGGGAGGTCACGGCGGCGCAGCAAGACTTTCTCCGCAAAAAAGCTCGCAAATGCCTCACAGCTATGGGTCAAATTCGTATTTAAATTTGGCTGTAAACTGTGTGGAGTTAAAAATAAGACTCTGAAAGATTTATTAGTAATGGAAGACCTCCGACCCGACTGTAGTGAAGTAGCAAAACTTTAGCTGCATTTAGAAACCTTGGTTCAAGGTAAAGTGCATTTTGGGTGCAGAAAACTACAGCATTCTGGGGATATGCTGGGGGACCTCTGAGGGGAGAATGGAATGTGTGTCTGTGTTGTTTCTAATTGCCTCTGCCAGGTTAATTGCTTTCTGTCTGCAAGCCTGTAAAGGAGGTAACTTGATTTACATACTCAAGCCCAAGCTGTGTCTGGGATGGCACAGGCTACCTAGTTAGGCTTTGGTTGTTAATTTTAGCTGCGTTAAGGAGGGGTGAGAAACTTTAGGGAGTATCCTCGAGGTTCCTGCTTTGATCAGCTTACAATCAGCAGCTGCCTCATTCTTTGACGGCTGAAAGACAAATGGCTACCCATTCACAATTGGTCAATCCTAATTAACATCCTAATGTGATTGGTTTATTCAAACAAACACCAGGTGGGGAAAGAGGATAAGTAACAACTGAATTGTAGTGTTTGTTGCTCTTAGCCAAGGCTATTAGCCCTGCTCTAGGATCAGACGTCATCGTGATCTTTGGCTCTCGCCTTGCCTTCGGGAGAAGGGTATGATGCTTTAAGTTGTTTAAGATGTATGTATAAGACTTAGGTAGTTATACTAAATCCTTTTGTTATTTTACTTTTGTAACCTTTTCTGTGGAGAACTGAGTAACTCTTATATCTGGTTTATATCCTTTCTTTTAATAAACTGTTAAAAGATAGATTTGTCTGTGTTTTGTGGGTTTCCATTGGCAAAGCTAAATCTAAGTGTCTGACTGCTTGACTACCTACGGCGCCTGCGGTAAAGCAGGGTTTGGCTGTGTAACCTGGTAAGGCAGAGGGTTGCCCCTTTTTCCCTTGGCCCAGGGTTACTAGCGGAAGTTAAGAGGGGTGGTGGCAGCATTTACCGATTAAATTGGCTTTGGGTTATTTGATCTGGTAACCCCCTTGGGGCGGTGGGGTTAACTTAACGTAATATCCCCCCCCCCATTACTACACAGACTTCGCAAGTAATGGCGCTGCAAGAAGTGAATCGGTGTGGGGAGCCCGTGAGGCAGAGCACTACTCCATAAGGAGAAGCCAGTTCTGGTTGTTTATTGAAGTTTGATTTATATTAGAGACTGGCACTCCTGGAAAGGGGTATGTGCAAAACAAGCGGGGGAGAGTAGCAGCGTGAAGAAGTTTGGTGAACAACAGGACGAGAAGATGGCGATGGTCGGAATGTGGCATTTGGAATTAAGAAGATTGACCTCATCCACACAGAGACATTGTTTATTATAATTTAGCCTGCTTGCTGGCATATATCAGCGGCTGTGGAAATATTGGAAAGAATTTTTAAAAGCAATCAATGGAGGTGATCAGGGAAGCTCCGGCGTCCGAGGCATGGGAAGCACATATATATATAAATATTATAATAATTAGGTATAATTGGAATGTTTCTTTTAATTGGGAATTGTATAATTAATTTGGATTGTAATTTGGAATGTAATTGGGAATAATTTCAATGTGATTTGTATTGGAATACAATATATATATACAATATACAATATATGCAATATATATAAAAGCAAGAGATCCCCAAACTCCAGAAACAAATATTTTGAGTTTACTCAAGTGTCGCTCAGAGAAGGCTATTTTACTGGCATACACAACAAAGCAAAGATACATTCCTAGGAGCAATTATTGCCTTAGTTCAGGCATGTCCAACAGGTCGATCGAGATCCTTTTAGTATTCCTTTTAGATCCCCCCCAAAAAGGTCAACAACTTTGGCCAACCCTCCCCCTTAAAAAGCTCAACAACTCCTGGCAATGACAATAGGTAGATCATAGTCGGTCTTTTTCCACTGTGAGTAGATCACAATCTCTTGGGAGTTGGACGTGCCTGCCTTAGTTATTTCCTTCTAGACTGACCAGTTCAGTCACTCTACAGCAAACACTCTGCCGGCCACCCCACCCTGTCCCAAGCAAACTCCTGCCCCATAGAGCCCCTTGGGAGGGGGGCGATTTCTCACCAAGGAGCAGGAATTGTCTGTTTTCTTGACCATATTCCGGCTGCAGTATTTAAATTCAAGGTCACACTCAGGTTCAGAGTAGCGGTTTTAAGGAACAGTTCACGTTTCCCAACAGAAGTGAATCTCTTTTTCTTCCCCACACCTTCTCTGTGGACATCTAGAGAAAGGAAACGTGTGCTGTGCTGTCATCACCCTCAGACAATTCCTGCCCCTTGATACCAGATGAATCTGCTGCTTCTTTGAATGGACACCAGTGGGGAGACTCAGAGGCCTGGGGTTGCTGTTTTGGCCCTTGGGGGTCTGGCTGAGGAGTCTGTAGTGAGGAAGAAACTCCCCACTCAGTGCCTGCCTGTCCCTCTAGGCTTCCCACAGCCGGCTTCCTCCTCTGAATTCCTTTCTTTTCCTTTCACAGAAATTGTGGATTTGAATGGGCTGACATTGTTTTTCTTTTCACCAGGTATGAGAAAAGAGAGAGTCCAGAGAAGCCACTGCCTTTCCCTCCAGAACTGAGGAACAGGATCTTGGAATCCTGTGATCTAAAACACCTTATGAAGGATGCAATGAAACAATTGAAGGGTAATGAAAAATTGCTTCCAGGATTTCACACTGGGAATTCTATTACTTCTTCAGAACTGAACATGCCAGGCTCTTATTGCATGGAATGGAGTAACCCCAGGACAGGGGCGTTCCGTGCCTCTCGGCTACCCGGGGCGGGAAGCCAAGAGGCACCCCCCGGGGGCGGGGCGTCGTGGCGTGTACGTGCGTCATGACGTCATGACGCACGCGCACAGCGCGATGCCCCGCCCCCGGGGATGCCGGGCGGCGGCTTTGGGAATCTCCCGAAGCCGCTGCTCGGCAACACCCCCTTGCATCGCCGGCACGAGCGCCGGCGCTCCAAGGGGGTGTCGGGCAGGCAGCGGCTTCGGGACTCCTGAAGCCGCTGCCTGCCCGACACGGCGACACCCCCTTGCAACGCCGGCACGAGCGCCGGCGCTCCAAGGGGGTGTCGGGCAGGCAGCGGCTTCGGGACTCCTGAAGCCGCTGCCTGCCCGACACGGCGACACCCCCTTGCAACGCCGGCACGAGCGCCGGCGCTCCAAGGGGGTGTCGGGCAGGCAGCGGCTTCGGGACTCCTGAAGCCGCTGCCTGCCCGACACGGCGACACCCCCTTGCAACGCCGGCACGAGCGCCGGCGCTCCAAGGGGGTGTCGGGCAGGCAGCGGCTTCGGGACTCCTGAAGCCGCTGCCTGCCCGACACGGCGACACCCCCTTGCAGCGCCGGCACGAGCGCCGGCGCTCCAAGGGGGTGTCGGGCAGGCAGCGGCTTCGGGACTCCTGAAGCCGCTGCCTGCCCGACACCCCCTTGCAGCGCCGGCACGAGCGCCGGCACTCCAAGGGGGTGTCGGGCGGGCAGCGGCATGCAGGAGAGGGGCGGGCCAGCAGCCAGGGGGGTGTCACCCCCTCGTGGCTCTGGTCCGCCCCTCTCCCGCATGCCGGGGCTCCGCCCAGGGAGCCCAGCCAGCGGCGGAAAAAGCCGCTGAACGGGGGAAAGGAAGACAAAGCAGGCGCTTGAAAGCGCCTGCTTTGTTTTCCTTTTTCGCCCCCTTTCAGCGGTTTTTTTCGCCGCTAGCTGGGCTCCCTGGGCGCAGGCTCGGAGCCCCGGCATGCAGGAGAGGGGCGGACCAGAGCAGGGTTTGTCACCCCCCTGCTGGGTGGTGCCCGGGGCGGCCCGCCCCCCCCGCCCCCCCTTGCTACGCCCCTGCCCCAGGATACCTTCCTTCTTGGTCTTCCAGCCTTAATTTCCTGTCCCCCAGAATGACCCATGTATATTGTTACGCTGGATCCTGTAAAGAAAGCCTGAACCAGAGTTTATCTGTTTTCAAATATATGGAACCTCATTTTCCTTTTGGTTATCAGTCTACACGATCTGGGGTTGTCCTTTTGGAGGTTCTCCTGCTCTGAATGGAGTCAGTTTAAGGATGCTACATTATGAAGTGTGACTTTTGTATGGAGATTTATTTCAGGTGGAAGAGTGTTGCCCTTACACTATATCTTTTTGCTTCCTCAGATGCTCTGTTATTCAAAGAACAGCTTCAGGAAGGTAAATTTCATGGAGAGAACAATTTCACAGGAGGGCTGGGGACTGGTATTTCATGGTTGTTGAACCGTCCGTTCTGCAGACTTTGGGACCCCTATCAATGGCGTCTGCCCAGGCACATTTTTAAAATTTGGCAGAATACCTTAAGTTTTTTTGTTTGTTTTTTTGGTTTACAGTAACCCATGAAAAGTTTTCTAGTGTGTTAGACTCAGATCTAAGGCACCCGGCTAAACTAATCTGCAGCAGACAATCGCAACAGAGCAGCATCTTAAGCTAGCAAAATCCCTTCTCTTGTGGCTGAACTAAAAGGACGCTGGCTCAGCTACAAGATCTTGGAGAAGTAGTCCGGGGGTGGGGGGGGCAAGAGTTAACACCCCCCTGCCCTTAAGGAGAGTTCATTTGTACATGTTTAACAATTGAATGAATTGTTCTGTGCACACTTATGTTCACAAAGATGTGAACATGAGCCCAAATACTTTCATGTGGCAAGCGAGCGAGCAATATGTACTATTATTCTTTTTTTGTTGAAAGTTAAGAACATTGCTACTAGCAGTATATCACAGCTTCGAAAGCCTACATACAGTAGAGTAGGGGTATTTAAAATGAGTGTCGTCATAGCGATCCATGGTTAAGAGTAGAAGTTGGCAAATGTGTCCTCTTTTTTGCTCTTCAAAATAACCCTACACTTGCCTATCATGACTGTCTAAGCCCCTAACTGGTAACCTTTTGAGTTATTCCGCCCTTATCCCAAGGACCTAGTCTTATGGTATATGTTAAATCCGAAAGAGAAGCATTGAATAAGCAGTCCTTTGTAAAATTCCCCTGCCACCTGCCTCCGCTTCCCTGGCGGCAAGGCCTAAACTTCCAAGATGGTTGGGAGGAAGGCAAGGAGAGACCAAGTGGGTGAGAGATGGAGAGCAGGAATAAACAGGCTCCCCACTTAGCGTGATTTTCAGTTGTGGGCCCAGAACGCGACCCCCGTGAAAGTGAGGGGATGCCTATATGTGTTTTTATGGTGTATTTTTATGCTGTGAACCACCCTCAGACCTATAGATGAAGGGCAGTAGGCAAATGTGATATTATTATTATTATTATTATTATTATTATTATTATTATTGTTATTTAATTATAACAGAGGGGTCCTCATCTCCCACCCCAACCAGAGCTCCCCAAAGCAGGGGTGGAGGAAGCCTCCTCGCTACCCGGGGAGGCAAACGGAGGCTCCCCCCCGGGGGTGGGGCGTCGTGAAGTCACGTCATGACATCCCGACGCACCGTCCCGACGGGTTGCGCATGCGCGAAATGCCGCACCTGCGCACTCCGTCGCTGGGCGGCTGCTGCTCCCGCGGCACCCTTGCGAACCGCCGCGCCAAAGAGCAGAGATTGTCAGAGGAAAGCAGCTCCTCTCCTCTCCTGCCTCCTCCAGTTCTCCTCTCTTTCCCCTTCACTAACACAGAAGAGATGAGTAAAAGGTTTCCTGGGTGGTTTTTCCTCTTAGAAAATGCCTGGGTTGAGAGGAGGGCAGGCACAATACACATTGAATATCAGAAAGTGAAGAAAACTGATTTAAAAACGAACAAGGAAGATATTAATTCTTATGAAAGTATGCAAGGGGGAGTCTCAGTCTTGCAGGCGATGCAAAGAAATCCCATTGATCTGAAAGGGAATGGGGGTTTCTGGTTGTTTTTGTTTATTTATCAGGATCTCGATCTCTGCCTCTCATCTGATTCTGCCTAATCTTCTCTTCCCCTCATCTTCTCCCCCAAAGCAAATGTCACTCTGGATCCAGAGACAGCCCATCCTGACCTCATCCTGTCAGAGGATCGGAAAAGCCTGAGAATGGGAGACAAACGTCAAGACCTGCCTGATAATCCTGAGAGATTCAACTACTGGCCTTGTGTGTTGGGACGTGAAGGATTCACAGCAGGCAGACATTTCTGGGAAGTCAATGTGGAAAGTGGGGAAGAGTGGGCTGTGGGGGTCGCCAGGAAGTCTGTGAGGAGAAAGGGCTACTTATCCTTAAGACCTGAGGGAGGGATCTGGGCTGTGGAGAAGTGGGAAGGGGAGTACTGGGCCTGCACCTTCCCTCATTCCTCTCCTCTGCCCCTGAGGGAGAAGCCCAGGAGGATCCGGGTGACTCTGGACTATGAAGGGGGATGTGTGTATTTTTCTGACGCTGACTCAGGAGCCGAACTCTACACGTTCTCAGGAGCCTCGTTCTCTGGAGAGACTCTTCTCCCTTTCTTTCATCTGTGGGGAATGAAAACCCACCTCAGTATCTCCTGAGGAGACTAAATCTGCCTCTCAGGCCCAGCAGGAGTTTCTCTCCAGACCAGAGTGACTGATATAAAAAACAGTTACCCACCAAGAGCATGTTGGGCACGTTTTCAAGGGCCTTTTAAGAGGATTCATTCCACTCAAAATCAGCAGAAATAACAAAACAAAAATGGGTTTCTGTCGCTTTGCATTTTCCTTCCTTTTCCCAGAATTCCCTCTGCCTTCTTAAAGAGACAGTCACACGTTTAACTGTCTTAATAAATAATATTTTCCTCAAACGGGCTCCCTTACCTTCAATCTTGTTTTCCTTTTGAGATGTTTGATTTGGCAGAGCACGAGACTCTTAACCCCACGGTTGTGGGTCTGAGCCCCATGTTGGGCAAAGGTTTCCTGCCCTGCAGGGGGTGGGACTAGATGACCCTCAACTCTGCAATTCTAGGAAACCTTCCTCTCCCCACAAGACCTTATGCAGCTGAAAAATTCATACATCATTCAATTAATAGATGACTAAAAAATGAACCCCTTCCCCCACGTCAGGCAGGATAGTTCCTTGCTCTGGAGACCTTAGATGGGAAGAAAATGAAAAAGAAACTGAACAGGGTGTCAGCTTCAAATGCCCTCTCCAAATGCAGCCTCGCCATCTCCCCACTTAGACAGAAGTAAACCTCATTGCATTGAGTGGGGCTTCTGCCCAGATAAATATGTTTAGGGTTGATGCATTAATGTTCCTTATTTACAGGCTGGATTCTGCATATCAGGGGCATCAAATGGGGTGTCCTCTGGATAATGCTGGACTCCGTCTCCCCTCTGACCCATCCAGCAGGCCAGGGGTCAGAGAGGATAGGAGCTGCAGTCCGGCAGCTTCCGGAAGGGGCCCCATGGGCTGGGCTGCCCTATACATTACGCAGGGCACCTCCTTGCTGTTCCTCAGCCCCACCCCAAATACACAATGCTCCCCCAAGGAGCGTCATTTCAGCACAAGGTGTATCTGATTTCTCTCCTGGGATACTAACAGCTGGAACAACAAATGGCTATGGAATTGACCCCTCTCAAAGATCTGGCAGGACTCTCTCTGGCTCCACTATTGGGGCCACTGACTAGTGACTGGTACAGCCTGCTCTCCTTTTCCTGCGTTTCCCATGGGGTGGTGGCAGATGTCAGAATAAATGCACCTCCCCCACCCCACCTGCCTGAGGGCCGCCTCCCCTTGCGCCATCCCCTATATGATGTTGGCCTCCTTTGTGTGTCATCATAAGTTTTCCTGTGAGCCTCCACTCTCCCCGTGGAAGGACACAAAAGTGGCTCATTTGGTCCAGCACCCAAGACGGGCCACCCAGACCCCTCTTGTGGAAAACCTGCATCAGGACCAGAGAGCAAAACCAGCCTCTCCCCCCCCCCACCTGCAGCCTCCAGCAACCGATTTTACAAGCATGGGCGCAAACTTGAATAAACCTTTTTTTCTTTGGGGGGCGGGCAGATAAGCCCAGATCCCCTCCACCTTCAGCTTGGTTTTATCACTTCCCCTCCAGCCCCTTCCCCTGCTCCTTGGTGGTGGCACGCACCCCTTGCCCCGGGCACCCTGAGCTGGGGGTCCTGCCCACTGCCCACCCCCACTGCTGACAGGCAACACCACGCTGAGAGCAGCAGGAAAGGTGGGCAGCACCAGGCGAGCGAAGGGTTGTGGCTGCTGCCACCACACAAGAAATGCACACATGAGACACTGCCCTCACCTACGGGGAACCGGACGTCAGCAGTTCTCGGAGAGAATCCCGTGCAGCACAGAGAGAAGAGCAAGAAAATAAGCTGCTTTTGAATGTTCTAGACCAGAGCGTGATGCTGGTGGCCTCTAGTTTGCATGTGGGACCCAGAGACACTCTGGAGAAAGGTGGCCCTAGATGCCTACACACCACTTTGCAGCCCCTTCCACACCATCCTTGATTAGAAAAGCAACCCACATTACAAATGGGAGGGGCAAAAGGCCTGGGCAGGCACCATGGGGCCACATTGGGAACCCCAGGTATAAGCTGACATGAGTGGCCATTTTGCCAAGAATGTACCATGCCCCCCCCCAAAAAAAACCCCACAAATGTTGTTGGCTGTGTCCCTAACACATTTCTCTTGCATTGGCAGGCAGAATGCAGAAAAACAATGGGAGCAATGATCTATCAGAAAGTTTTAGCATAATGAAAGTCACTAGACAGTCGCTGTCCCAATTGTTATTCATTACGGTCCTTGAAGTGTTGACAATGAATTTGAGAAAGGCTGAATTTGTGAAAGGGGTGAAAGTTGGTGCGAGGGAATATAAACTTAAGGCCTTGGCTGATGACCTGGTCTTGACTTTAGAGGAACCACAAATTAGTATCAAAGAAGCATTTAAAGAAATTGAAGAATTTGGAAGGTTGGCGGGTATTAAATTGAACAAAAAGAAAACAAAAATGCTGGTCAAAAACATGAAAAAGGAACAAATAGACCTATTGCAACAAAAATCAGGCGTAATGGTGGCAAAAAAGGTTAAATACTTAGGGATCTGGCTCAGTTCAAAGAATATCAATTTATTTACGGATAATTATATACCAACGTGGAAAGAGATTAAGAGAGACTTAGAAATTTGGAACAGACTGAGTATGTCTCTGATGGGTAGAATCGCAGCCATTAAAATGAATGCCTTGCCTAAGTTGTTATTTTTATTTCAGATGATACCAATTATAAAAGGCACGGGACAATTAAAAGATTGGCAAAAGGCCTTTTCTAAATTTGTATGGCAAGGGAAAACACCCAGGATAAAGCATAAATTACTGATCGATAAAAAAGAAAGAGGTGGTGCCAGACATAAAATTATATTATGAGGCATCGTGTTTATGTTGGCTGAGAGATTGGTTAACATTAGAGAACTGTGATTTGTTAGATTTGGAAGGTTTCAACAATCGTTATGGTTGGCATTCTTATATTTGGTATGAGAAGGTGAAAGTTCATAAAGACTTTTTAAGTCACATTATAAGAAAACCAATTTTCGAAGTATGGGAGAGATACAAAACCTTATTAGAGAGAAAGACGCCCAAGTGGCTCTCACCTATAGAAGCGTTAACTATTAAAAAGGTAAACATGGAAGGGAGATGGGCCACTTATGAAGAAATACTGATGGAGACAGAGAAAGGTGTCAAACTTAAACATATGAACAAATAAAGGACTGTTTCACAGGCTGGTTACAATATCATCAGATTAATGATATATTGTAAATGGACAAGAATAATTATGAATTTGAAAACAAAAAATCCAAATTTCAGGTGGAATTGGTGGAAGTGGGGGAAATTGCTGTCAAAAATGTATAACTATGTACTAGAATGGTACACAAAAGATGAAGAAGTGAAGGAGGTAATGATTAAGTGGGTGATGGACTTTGGCTATAATATTGAATTGGACGCATGGATAATACTATGGAATCAAAATCTAAATCTCACAGCATGTACAATTTTGAAAGAGAATGTACTAAAAATGATGTACCGTTGGTACATAACGCCGGTTCAGCTTGCAAAAATGTCGCCAAGCCAAGCGGCACCACTGGGGGTGGGACGTCGCTCCGTGCGCATGACGTCACAACGCGCATGTGCACGGATCAACGCCTTTGCCGCCTTTGCGAGGCGAAAAAAGTTGCTGAAAGGGTTTCCTTTCCCCCCCCCCCTTTCAGCGTTTTTTTCCGCTGGCTAAAGCTAATACTTTATTTACAAACTACCAGTATGTACATCGGAGCATTTAAGATTCATGTCCGCTTGAGTCGGTTCCAGAATCCGGGAGTGGCTTTTGCCGGTTCCTCCCCCAACATAGAAGCTTTGGAATTCCAAAGCGTCGCCTCCGTTCCTTACGCTTTCCCCCCCTATGCATTTGGGGTGACAGAAGTAGCTGCCCGCTTTGCTTCTCAGACCACTCAGGTGGTGCTGAGGCTCTGTCAGCATCTCTGACCCTCAGCTCCACCGCACTGCCTGGCAGTTCCTGCTCCTCACCACTGGGGCTTTCCTTGCTAACCCCGCTGGACTCCGAGCTGCTTCCCAAGAGAGGCTGCACTTCCCTCCACCCCTCCTTCCCCGTCTCAAAAGCCTTGCGTGAGGTCAGATCCCTGACAGCAGGCATCCCCAAACTTCGGCCCTGCAGATGTTTTGGTCTACAATTCCCATCATCCCTGACCACTGGTCCTGTTAGCTAGGGATCATGGGAGTTGTAGGCCAAAACATCTGGAGGGCCGCAGTTTGGGGATGCCTGGTCTAAGGAAACAATGGAGGAGTCAGCCTTTGGGGCTTAAACAAAATTGGAAGATTGCAGCGCCTGCTGTGGCTGTAGAGACCGATGCAGGAGGGACATGTTTTGTGTCAGTTGGGGCAGATGAAGGCGTCTAGTTGTGCTGCTGCAGATGCACCAGGGCCTTTCTCCTCTCTACGCTCCTCCTAGTGGTCATTCCTCCTCTGGCCGTTGCTGTGGATACATAACCTGTCTGTCTCTAGGCACTGCAATCACCAGCAAGGGATTCCAAAATGCCGGGTTGATGTTGTCAGCCTTCATGTCAAGTTTGCAGACATGTTTGAAACGAAGAGTTGGTCTGCCAGTGGGCCTGGTGCCTGAAGTCAGCTCCCCGCCAGATGACATCCCAGAGCATAGCAGGGGATTCATATGCCCTGGCCAGGAAGAGAGCACGTTCTCTGCTCAGCACTACTTTCTTGAAGCAGAGGCTGCTCCCTCACAATGACAGTGATTTGCGTTCTCTTATTCATTCATAAAAGAATTTACACATCACCCGCTAAGGACAACATGCTACCACAGTATACAGGCATGGAAAGCAATGCAAATCAATTGAGGCTGCTCAAGACACCGCTAAGCAGCAGTGCAGGCCTGCTAGGATAAAAACAGCAACAGCCAAGCACATCAGCCCTGAGATGGCGAGTCATTTGCAGACAGGGAAACTCCCACAGACTGAGAACTGTGAGAGTGAAAGTCAGCTGTGCCTTCACTGTGAGGCAGCAGGCATGGCTGGTTCTGGGGGTCCCGTCTAGGATCTCTGTGCTGAAGCCACTTGTCCCATCTGCCTGGATTACTTCAAGGATCAAGTGACCACTGTGTGTGGGCTCGATTTCTGCTGAGGCTGCTTGAGCCAGTACTGGGGGGTGGGGGTTGTGGGGTGGCCCATAGCCTTCCTGCCCTCAATGCAGAGAAACAGCCCAGCCTTCCAATTGGGATTCAGACCCCATCATGGGATTGAAACAGCACTGTCTGATGATTTACAGCAGGCAAGGGAAAGACGTTTCTCCCTTGCTTTCTAGGCATGGGTCAAAGCAATTTCTTGTTTGCCCCTCTGCTTCCCCTGGGAAAACCCACTGAATTGGGAACAAATGTCAATCCTCAGAAAAACCAATAGATCTTCTTGTAGCGTGGGTTAATGATTTCAGCAAGTGATTTCAGCTCTCTGACATAGCAGGCAGGAGACAGCTTCTTCATGTAACAACTCTTTATTCAGGCAAACAAGACTGAGGGAACTGAAGGTAGGGAAGCTACATTTATAGGGACAGAGGACTGACTAGGAAAAGATACATTTTGGAGGGAACACTCTCAAGCAATCACACAGCTGCTTTTTGGTGGGAACCAATAAGACTAAGGCAGCGTTTCCCAACCGGTGTGCCGCGGCACACTAGTGTGCCGCGAGACACCGGCTGATGTGCCGCGGAAAAAGGGACCTGCAGCCCAGGGCTGCACAGGACCGTGGCGGCGGCGCTGCTGGAGCCCGGCGGCGAAGCGGAAGCCAGGGCGGCGCTGCTCCCTTGGCTGCTGCTGCAGCAGCAGCAGCAGCAGCAGCAACAACAGCAGCAGCCTCGCGCGAGAATCCCAACTGGAAGCCTCGCGCGCGCCGCGCTACAGCTGATCCCAGAGGTAACTCTGGGTCAGGAGACCCGGCGCAGCCAGGTGGGGGAGGAGCGGTGTGCCGCGAGATTTTTTCATTGATTCAAGTGTGCCGTTGCCTAGATTAGGTTGGGAAACACTGGACTAAGGATCCCAATGCAGCAACTTGAATGCACCAATAGTAACTGTTCCTTCTGGGACAGGAAGGCAGTTACTTTACCCTAATGTGATTACAGACAATAGTAATACAGATATGATAACACTCTGAATCAATAAACAACAGATCTTTTTCCCAATTCAGTTGCAAACAGCAAGCAGAGGTGGGTGTGACCCCCAAGTGGGTCCCTGGGGTCGGGTCTGCCCTAAAGTGCTTCCCTGATGGCACTATGGATAGGAGGAGGGGAAGAGTCAGGGGTCCAAAGCAGAAAGTAAAAAAAGAATTATTTTTCTGCATCCTGAACAAAATGGGTGTGGTGGAACATTCAGACAAAGTTCAAAGCTATCATTCATTAACCAAGCAATGCCACATTTATGATAGCTGATAAAAAGACCTGCTTTTGGGGGGGGGACATGGCTTTGTTTTATACAATTACAAATATATGCTAAAGGCCTGTTTTTTCTTTTTGAAAAAGAGCAGTTTATGTTTGGGATGAGATGAGGTGGTGAGCAAATGGGTGTTCTGTTAGAAGGAGATAAGATGGAAGGGGAGAGGGAAGCTGAGCACACCCAGCAGAAGAAAAGGACAGTTGCTGGTTGCAGTTACAGCAGTACAAAGTGCACACCCTTTGCCCCTCCCTGAAGAAAGGGCAAGGAGACTGGAGCAGGAACAGCTGGGAAGAAGGAAAGGTAACCCCAGAACTTCTCCTTGATTGACCACACCATCTCCCTGCCCACAAGAGAAGCTCGTCTGGGGGTGAGTATCTGACAACCAAACCCCACTGTATGTTCCCAGGCTGCCCTTTGCCCAAGCAGGTCTATTTTCATTCAGTTCCCAATGTGTATAGAGGAGCCTTTTAACTGTTCCTCTTCCTTGCCTTCCTCCACCATTCAGCTGAAAGTCAAGCACCTATGGGAATGCTGTTAGCTCTGGGAGAGGATCTCCCATGGGTGTCAATGGAGGTGTTGGCTTAGCACCCAAAGGAGGGCTTGGAGCCCTGCAATTGCTTCTGTCCTTTGTCTGTCCCCTCGGTGCCATTCCTGGGCCACTCTGGATGCAGAGCCAGGAAAGTGGACCTGCACATGAACGTGAGATTGTGTCCCACTCAGGGATTGAGGGACCTCTCCATAATTCATGGAGCTCCATTCTTCTTTCTGCTGGATAGTGAATACATGAAGCAGGCAAACATTTCTGAAAAGGTGACCTGTTTTGCTTTAACTTGGCAATTTTAAGGAGGAAGGTTTGTGGGGATGATAAGTTAAATTCTTCAGTGGAGCACATTTGTATTTGACAGACTGCCTTCTTTTAATAGTTATTTTAACTGCTCAATGTTTTTCATCATTTTTTATATATTTTACTTTGTAATGGCTTTGGCTACAGATTTTTTATTTATTTCACAAAATACTGCCTGATTGTAGAAGAACCTCAAAGCAGTTTACAAAAAAGATAAAAACAATTAAATTATCTCTTAAAAATTTAAAACTATAATTTAAAACAAACAAAAAGTTAAAACCACAGTAGAATACACTAAAAAGAAAAAAGAAAACTCATTGAAACTTTCTAATCATGTGGCTTGTCTTGTCTAAAAAAGAATGTTGTCAGCAGGCTCTGAAAGGAAGACGGTGAAGGTGCTTACTTGATATCAATAGGAAGGGAGTTCTGAAGGGTTGGGGCCACCAGGCTAAAATATTGAGATCTGACAGATGCAGGGCAGGTATTATGTGGCCCCTGTGCCAATTCCTTTGATGGAAGCAATCAAGTGGGCACATATGGGGTAAGGTGATCTTGTAGGTAAAGAATGAATGACTGTGCAAACTGATTTTCGTTTCGGTTTTATAGTTGAGTTTCAGGCAGTGGGACTGTTATATGGAAATTGTTATTGATATTCCAGGTTGACCAGAGCAACTGGCATGCCCTCCCAGTTAGCTCACTCAGTAACAGCTAAAAACTGGCGTTTGAGTTTCAGTCCCTGGAACAGCAGAAATCATGGGCCTAGTCTTCAGACAGCTAGGCACACCTTCAGATTACCGTACTTTACGCAGCAGAAGTTGGCATAACAGAGGCTTGTATGAACGTTTTAAACAAGCATCTTTATTAAACAAAACAGCAGGACAAAACCTGATGTAAAGGATCATACGTTATCATCATCAGAAGCACACACAGTGGCAGTTAACTCCAACTGAACAGCCCAAGTCACATGTCCAATCCTTAAGGTGGAATGGAAGAATTACAACAGAAATTTGGGGTTGACTTTTACAGCCCATCTCTCCATCAAGGGACCCAGTATCCCTTAAGTCCATTATCATTAAGAGAAGAATGAGGGGAGGAACCAGTTGAGGAAAGCAAATAAAATATTTGATTTCTGTTGCAACAGAGTTCCCCCCCATCCATCTTGCAAGGAAGTGAGGGGACCCAAAACAAAAATGTGTAAGAACTTTTAAAGACTTTAGAAATTGCCCAGCCCTTATCCAAGGACCACCATCCTACATGTACCAAGCATTTTCTGTGTGTTTGATTGGCATGTGACTATGCACACCCACCCACCCACCCACCCACACTGCTTTGGCCCAGAATGGGGATGGACTTGCATTCACTCTGCCAACATGTGGGATGACGTGGACGGGGAGTTGTCTGTACAAATGACACAGAAAATGGCCGTACTTGTAAATCAGACCATGCTCAGAATATTCTGTTTGTCCAACGTGTTTACAAATCTGCCACTCAGAGATTTGAACAATACATGCTAATTGTTTTTATGGGGCTTGCCAGAGCATTCTTTTGAAATGGTGAAGACCTTGGTGTCAGAGTTTATTGACACAGACTGGCCCCTTTTCAAATACAGTGATTTGAAAGTATAAAGCTTTGCCAGGCTGTGGAAGAATGATTTTACCAAGAAGTTCCTGCTACCTATATGGAGGGGTCCCACAGTTCAACTGGAGGCTAAAGATGGCCTCGCTCTTGCTCTGTGAACTGTCTAAATTTTATACACTCAAATAAAGTGACTAGTTTTTCAGGGAATATTTCCTAATTTTTTGAAGGCCGAAGGATTGGTTTTCTGTGATGAGTGTGTGCCTAAAATTTGTATAACAGGACCAATTGTGGAGGATACATTGCATAATAAAGTGAAATGCAGAGTTAGTTTCACTGGAAGGATGTGGAAACATTGAATACTGAATAGTTTTTACCTGACAGGTGTTTTTCCCCTCCCAAGTTCATTCCCGGGAGTGGCCGCCGGGACCACATAACACCGGTCCTGAGAGACCTACATTGGCTCCCAGTACGTTTCCGAGCACAATTCAAAGTGTTGGTGCTGACCTTTAAAGCCCTAAACGGCCTCGGTCCTGTATACCTGAAGGAGCGTCTCCACCCCCACCGGTCAGCCCGGACACTGAGATCTAGCGCCGATGGCCTTCTGGCGGTTCCCTCATTGCGAGAAGCAAAGCTACAGGGAACCAGGCAGAGGGCCTTCTCGGTGGTGGCGCCCACCCTGTGGAACGCCCTCCCATCAGAGGTCAAAGCCATAAACAACCACATGACCTTTAGAAAACACCTGAAGGCAGCCCTGTTCAGGGAAGCTTTTAATCTGTGATGTGTTGATGTATTTTAATGCTTACTGGAAGCCGCCCAGAGTGGCTGGGGAGACCCGGCCAGATGGGCGGGGTAGAAATAATAAATAATAATAATAATTATTATTATTATTATTATTATTATTATTATTATTATTCCCATCCTGCTGCCATCCTACAGCTACCTCTTATCTCAACAAAGCCACAGACTTTTGCTCTATCATGGCCTCATCCTCATCCACGGATGTTGGAGAAGAAGCCACATGCCCCATCTGCAAGGAGTATCTGACAGACCCTGTGACCGTGGACTGTGGTCACAACTACTGCCGGGGCTGCATCGTAGAGTATTGTGACACATGGGAACCAATGCAGATGGGGGACTTGGAGTGTCCCCTCTGCAAAGCCCGAATGCAGAGGGGGAATTTCCGCCCCAATTGGCAGCTGGCCAATATAGTGGAAAAAATTAAACTCCTGCCAGCAAATAAAGGGGGAAAGGAACTATGTGAGAGGCACAAGGAAAAACTCCACTTGTTCTGCAAAGAAGATGAAGAATTGGTGTGTTTGGTTTGTGAGCGATCCCCAGAACATAACTCACACACTGTGGTTCTCAAGGATGAGGCTGCCCTGGAATACAAGGTAGGAAGTCATTTTGACACTTGCTAACACAGTCCTTTCATATCTCTCTGTGTGTCTGTGTCTTTGTGCAGGATATGCTGTCAATGTGGCTATAAATAAACATTGCTAATCTGCAGCTTAATGTGAATCAAAAATTGGGCCTGTATTACACAGGATGAGGTCAGGATGGGCCTGTAGTACACATCCTGTACTTTTGAATACTTTTGAATACGGACTGATATACATTTATTGTTACTTGAAATTTCTTATGTTCTTATACATTAACGAATTATTGTTTACTCATACTACTGTGAATTTGAAGTTGTATTTTTCATTTGAAGCTACACATATTATTGTGAACTTGAAACTGTTTTTCTTATTTGAATTGACATTCTCTGCCTAAGATTGTAATTCTTACCGGAATACATACTTTTATTTAACTATAACTCACGAGTAGGATTTATTCCTAGTATTGAAATTTCTGGCCAGAGCTCTTGGTGTGTATTTCCTTTCAGTATAACTAATAACAAGGAATCTTAACTCAAGCATCCATGGCAGGTGGCCACCCAACCTCTGCTTGAAAACCTCCAGTCTGGAACAGCAGCCAGTCAAACAGGACAAGGAAAGTGGCCACAATATCCTCTCCCAGAGTCCACACATTCAAGCTAATCCAGCGTTTCCCCAACTTGAGTCGCCAGCTGTTTTGGGACTACAATTCCCATCATCCACGACCGCCAGTCCTGCTAGCTAGGGATGATGGGAGTTGCAGTCCCAAAGCAGCTGGAGGGCCAAGTTTGGGAAAGACAGAGCTAAGCCATGGTTTGGCTTGGCACGACACGTGAACCAGACTGTCTTAACAACAACCCTGTAAGGTAGGTCAGCACGAAACCATTCCCATAGCGGAAAGACGAGATCGATTGGCTGAGGCAGGGGAAGCTAAAGAGGACCCCTTATCACAGGTGAGGGGGTGCATTCAGATCCTGCTGAACTACAACTCCCATCAGCCCCAGCAAGCATTGCCAGTGGCCAGGGATGATGGGAGTTGTAGTTCAGCAACATCTAAGCAGGTGGTTTGAACCTCGGGATTTCTTTATCCGTAGTGCGGATTCCTTAGGACTTTTGAGGAAGGCTGAAAGAGTATTTGTGCGAGGAGATGCTTGAAGAGCTACGGAGTAAGGAACAGAATAATATTGCTTGGAAGGTGGTAACTGGGCCAAGGGTGTTTGTTTGTGTGGATATTCAGTGCTTTAACATTTGACCTGTAGTGCAAATGTGAAAAACCACCAAGGAGGCAACCTGTAGGCAAATCGAGCCCAAAAGGGACGTTCAGCAAACCCTTCCTTCCAAATAAATAAGCTCCAAACCTCCTGTCTTGTGCTTTCTGTCTCGGTTGTGTGTCTCAGGGGGTGGGGGCAACCTTTGATGTGTCAAGGCCCACCCAAAAGGGCCTGGTGTGGGGCAAGGCCAAAAGCGAGGGGCCATTGTTTCCCCCCTCCTGCTGCCCCCCCTTTTCCCTCTCCCTTTCTTTGACAGTCATGAGGGTGTGTAGGGAGCTAGCTTCTGGTGGGGCTTTTGAAATTATTATTATTATTATTATTATTATTATTACCTGCCCTTCACACCATGGCCCCAGGGAGGGTTACAACCATTAAAATGCAATATCAAAAACAGTTCAAAACAAGTTACGAAAATAAGACTGGTCTTTAAAATATTTTACCCAAACGCCAGGGTAAAAAGGTGTGAGAAGCATCTTCAGAGTCTGCGAGAAGCACCAGGAGCCCCTGAAGCTCGTCTGCAAAGTCCACAAAGCCCCCATCTGCATAGTGTGTGACCGGGGTGACCTAACTGGGTCCCTGCAGTGGCGTTGCAAGGGGCGGGGGGGCGGTACGCCCCGGGTTCCAGGGGAGGGGTGACATTTTGGCTGGCCCCGCCCCGCCCGGGATCCACCCACCGGCGCTGTGGCGCGCGATCGACGGCTCGTGGCCGGGCCGCTGCTGCTCCCGGGGCGCCCTTGCAAGCCACCGCGCCAAAAGCCGCAGCAGCGGGGCAACCCTATGAGCCGCCGATCGTGTGCGGCAGCCCATGGGGTTGCCCTGCTGCTGCCGCTTTTGGAGCAGCGGCGGCCCGGCGGCAAAGTGCGCACGTGCAGCATTTCATGCATGCGCACTCCATTGGGACGGTGCGTCGGGAAGTCACGACGCAACGTCACGACGCCCTGCCCCCGGGGGGGGGAAGTCTCCGTTCGCAGCCCCGGGTAGTGAGGAGGCTTCCTCCGCCCCTGGGTCCCTGAGCCCCACAGGGGTGCAACAGAAAAAAGGTAGCTGGTCCAGGGAGTCATGGCCAAAAAGGTTGAAAACCTCTGGACTTTTATTACCTCCAGTAAACTATTTTGCTATTATAGCAAGACCACTGGGCGCAAGAAGCCAGTATAATATTCATCTCCTCTCTTTGTTTCTCAGTCAAACCTGAGTTTTCCTTTTCTCTTTAGGAAGAGATCTGTCACCGCCTGGAGATTCTGAAGAAAGAGAGAGGGAAAATTCTGGCCTATCAAGCAGATCTGGTCAAGGAAAGCAAAGACCTCCTGGTAAGTGCTGCTCTTGTATTTTTAGGGAGGGAACAAGCACTTGAAGAATCGAGTCAGGACTGAGAAGTGATGGGGAAATCTGCCCATTTCAGCTTCTCCCCATTTCTCCTTTTTCAATATCTGTCTGTTTATTAATTTATTATTCTGAAAATGAATCGGATGTTAGTATAGCTACCTCCTTGTATAAATATTTTGATCTGTACTTTACCTTCATAAATACATTTTTTGAGACAAAATAAAAAAATTCCTTCCAGTAGCACCTTAGAGACCAACTAAGTTTGTTCTTGGTATGAGCTTTCGTGTGCATGCACACTTCTTCAGATACCTTCAGTGTGCATGCACACGAAAGCTCATACCAAGAACAAACTTAGTTGGTCTCTAAGGTGCTACTGGAAGGAATTTTTTTATTTTGTTTTGACTATGACAGACCAACACGGCTATCTACCTGTAACTGGAACATTTTTTGAGAGTATTACCTGGCTGGGTCAACCTTGAAAATACAAACCATTGTCTTTCTAAATGTGTGCTCTTGTTCATTTTTAGGAAACTGAGGCCATTTTGAACCTTTAAAGAAAACAGGGGAGGGCGCTATGGGGATGAACTCTGCACTTTGTCCTCCTCCTCTGTTTCTGTCGTCTTCCTACACCTAAATGGTGAGGGGTGTTTTATGTCCATGGATGTTCTCTGAACAATATAGAACTCAGGTTATGCATTCCCCAAAACATGCAGGGAACATCCGTGGCTAGAAAAAGAGCTCCTTGCTTTAGGCTATAGTTCTCTGAGAAATAGAAGTGACCAGAAACCGCTATGGAGAGGGCTTCCCCTCAAAATAAATGTTTACTTCTTTAGCCACTGGAGGTTTCATGTCTATGAAAAATCAGAAGTGTCCCCCCTGTGGAATTCTCATCATTTTCTTCCTGATGTTTTGAAGGCTGACCATCTTCCACACTCAGACCTCCTCTTTTCTTGCAGAAATTAACAAAATGGGAGAGGCTGAAGAATGTGGAGAAGATAAAAAAACTGCACCAGTTCCTGGAAGAACAAGAGAAACATCTGCTGAATCATGTGGAAGAGGTGGAGAGGGAGATTGCAGGGAGAAGGGATGAGCAGCTGGCCAGACTCTCCAGGAAACTCTCCTCTCTTGAGAGGATCATCCAGGAGATGGAGGAGAAGGGTCAGCAGCCAGAGAGTGAACTCCTGCAGGTAAGATGGTGGCAGGAACAGCCCAAGGCTCCAGGAAAAGGCTGCCTCCCATCCTTTCTGTGCCCCTTTCATGTATGCAAGGAGTTCAGGGGCTCAGATGATGAAGCCTCTAGTCAGGTTTGTAATGGACAGGAAGACCCAAGAGCAGTGGCGGAGCAAGCCTCCACGCTACCCGGGGCGGTGCGAGTGGAGGCACCCCTGGGGGCGGGGCGTCGGTCGTGACATCACGTTGTGATGTCACGACACACTGTCACTGCGGCCCCGCCCCCGCCGGGGGGGGGGAAGCCCTTTAAATAAAAAAAAAGCTTTTTTAAAGCGCTTACCTACCCCTTCCGCTGCCGGGCGAACCGCAGAGGCAAGGCAAGGGGCGGGCAGCGGGTGACACCCCTCCGCTCCGTCTCCTCCTCGCTCGCCACCCCGGCAGCGGGGAGAAAAGCGCTTTCCCCCCACTGTCGGGCGGCGAGCGAGGAGGAGGAGGAGCGGAGGGGTGTCACCCTTGTGCTGCCCGCCCCTCCCCTCGCCCCTGCAGGCGGCTCCGCCCGGCAGCGGGGAGAAAGGCGCTTTTAAAAAAGGAAAGCGAAGCTTTTCCTTTTTTAAAAGCGCTTTCTGTGTTGCCCTTGGGAAGCGCCACGCCGAAAGCAGCGGCGCCGGCACCCCCCCAGCCGCCGATCGCGTGCGGCGGCTGGGGGAGGGTGCCCCGCAGCTGCTTTTGGCACGGCGGCGGCGCTTCCCAAGGGCGCCGCAGAAGCAGCAGCGGCAGCAGCACCCCAGCCGCCGCACGGGATCGGCGGCTGGAGGGGGGTGCCCTGCCGCTGCTTTGGGCGCAGAAGCAGCAGTTCCGGGTTGGATGGAGTGCGGACGCGTGAAGTCGCGCGTGCGCGCTCCATCCAAACCGGCACCGCTGCTTCTGCGGCGCCCTTGTGAGGCGCCGCGCCAAAAGCAGCGGCGGTGGCACCCCCCCAGCTGCTGATCATGTGCGGCGGCTGGGGGGGAGCCCCGCCGCTGCTGCTTTTGGCGCGGCGGCTTGCAAGGGTGCCGCGGGAGCAGCGGCGGTGCGGGTGGGCCCCACGCAGGGCGGGCCCAGCCCAACTGTCACCCCCTCCCCAAGTGGCACCCGGGGCGGACCGCCCCCCGCCCCCCCTTGCTATGCCCCTGCCCAAGAGACCTGGGATGCTTAACTCACCTGAATGCAGACTAGAGATTCTTCTGTGGTCTTGATGGAACGGGATGTGTTCTTCTTCTCTTTGCTGAAGATTTGTCTCCAAATGCCTTCCCGCTTGGCAATGCTGCCTTCCTGCCCTGTGCTGGGCTTCACTGAAGATGCATCCAGGCCTCCTTCCGACCTGAGCCAGTCTGTTGACCAAGCTTCTCTTCCCGTTCCCTCCAAAACCTCTGGGTTGATCCCTTTCTTCATGGATACAGATCGGCCGAAAATGGTGCTCAGTCACAGTGACCAAAGAGCAAGACAGAGGGACTCATCCAGACTGCTGCTTGTCCCACCCCTTTTCTCCAGGAAAACCCGCTGTTTACTGCTGAATGAGAGTAAACATCAGCCAGGTTTTCCCTGGATTGACTTTTGATTTGATGTTGCACTAAGGGGCAGGTTTTTCCTGAGGGAAAGCGGCAGGGCAAAGGCAAAACCACTTGGACCTGTTTTCTGTGTGGATGAGCCCAAAGAAACACTGAGCTTTTTTATTACCCCTTTGGAGGCATTTTATGCTGCAGGTGCTTTTGGTATTTCCTGTTGGAGAATAGAATTTGAAATTTGGGGACTTATATGGAAGACAATTTGGGACAGTTCCCTAGTATTAATATTATTATAGTAGGAATATCCTGTAGGCTTACTTATGTCTGAATTGCACAATGCAAACTGGATTAAAGTTAATAAATTATAATCTAAGACATGAGATGGCTTGGAATCTTCTATTGAATCCACAAACGTGAGATTCCCTTAAATGCTGGTGGATTTTCATAAGGATTTTAAACAATAATTGCGAAGCTTTTCCTTTTTTAAAAGCGCTTTCTGTGTTGCCCTTGGGAAGCGCCACGCCGAAAGCAGCGGCGCCGGCACCCCCCCAGCCGCCGATCGCGTGCGGCGGCTGGGGGAGGGTGCCCCGCAGCTGCTTTTGGCACGGCGGCGGCGCTTCCCAAGGGCGCCGCAGAAGCAGCAGCGGCAGCAGCACCCCAGCCGCCGCACGGGATCGGCGGCTGGAGGGGGGTGCCCTGCCGCTGCTTTGGGCGCAGAAGCAGCAGTTCCGGGTTGGATGGAGTGCGGACGCGTGAAGTCGCGCGTGCGCGCTCCATCCAAACCGGCACCGCTGCTTCTGCGGCGCCCTTGTGAGGCGCCGCGCCAAAAGCAGCGGCGGTGGCACCCCCCCAGCTGCTGATCATGTGCGGCGGCTGGGGGGGAGCCCCGCCGCTGCTGCTTTTGGCGCGGCGGCTTGCAAGGGTGCCGCGGGAGCAGCGGCGGTGCGGGTGGGCCCCACGCAGGGCGGGCCCAGCCCAACTGTCACCCCCTCCCCAAGTGGCACCCGGGGCGGACCGCCCCCCGCCCCCCCTTGCTATGCCCCTGCCCAAGAGACCTGGGATGCTTAACTCACCTGAATGCAGACTAGAGATTCTTCTGTGGTCTTGATGGAACGGGATGTGTTCTTCTTCTCTTTGCTGAAGATTTGTCTCCAAATGCCTTCCCGCTTGGCAATGCTGCCTTCCTGCCCTGTGCTGGGCTTCACTGAAGATGCATCCAGGCCTCCTTCCGACCTGAGCCAGTCTGTTGACCAAGCTTCTCTTCCCGTTCCCTCCAAAACCTCTGGGTTGATCCCTTTCTTCATGGATACAGATCGGCCGAAAATGGTGCTCAGTCACAGTGACCAAAGAGCAAGACAGAGGGACTCATCCAGACTGCTGCTTGTCCCACCCCTTTTCTCCAGGAAAACCCGCTGTTTACTGCTGAATGAGAGTAAACATCAGCCAGGTTTTCCCTGGATTGACTTTTGATTTGATGTTGCACTAAGGGGCAGGTTTTTCCTGAGGGAAAGCGGCAGGGCAAAGGCAAAACCACTTGGACCTGTTTTCTGTGTGGATGAGCCCAAAGAAACACTGAGCTTTTTTATTACCCCTTTGGAGGCATTTTATGCTGCAGGTGCTTTTGGTATTTCCTGTTGGAGAATAGAATTTGAAATTTGGGGACTTATATGGAAGACAATTTGGGACAGTTCCCTAGTATTAATATTACTAGTAAATTAAGCCCGTTAGAAAAACGGGCGCTAGAAAGTATATGGGGGGGAGCGGCGGCCACCCCCACTTCCCAGACCTCTACAAACAGTTGGCCTCTGTCTCCCTGCCTCCCCCTCCCCCCCCACCCATCTCCCCCACTTCCCACACACAGCTTGCCTCTCTCTCTCCCACACACACACACACACACACACACACCCTCCCCCCCCACTTCCCAGACCTCCAGAGTTTGGCTCTGTCTCTTTCCCTCCCCCTCCCCCCCACACAGAGCCATTCCCTCCACCTCCCCCACACAGTTCGCCTCTCCCTCCCACCCGCTCCCCCCCCACAGCCATCTCCCCCACCCACCCACCTCCTCCCCACCTGCACACACAGCTCGCCTCTCTCTCTCTCTCACACACACACACACACCTGCCCCCCACTTCCCAATTACTTTGCGGCGGGGCGGATAGGGAGGAGGGGAGAAGAAAGAGGCCCCCTCAGGTGGCAGCGAGGGCAGCCCCGGAGCTGGGCCCGGTGACGGCGGCGGCTGGAAGAGGCTGAGGCGGCCGGAGGGAGAGAGAGAAAGGCTGAAAGACAGAGACAGAGGCCGCGAAGGGGCGCCTGCTCCCGCCTGCCTCCCTCCCCGCCGCCGCCTCTCTCCCCCATGGACACCCCTCGCGAGGGCTGAGAGGGTGCCCGGCCTCCCGCCGAGGCAGGCGGCCTGCCAGGACAGCGCGCCTGGCAACAGCAGCAAAACAGCGGGCAGGAAGCAACCGCATCTCTCTCCCTCTCGTGGCCGCCTAGGCATCGAGAGGACGGGGCTAGAGTGTCCTCCCACGCCGCCGAAAGGTCCGCGCGGCCGGCTCGCCTTCTCCCGGCCAGGGCGCGCAGCAGCCCTCCTTCCCTGCTGGGCCGCTCCGTCCGTCCCTCCTTCCCCTCCCCGCCAAGGCGGGCGCACAGGAAGGACACGGGCGGCAGGCGACGGAGCGGCGGAGAGCGAAGAGGGAAGGAGGAGGAAGAAATAAAAGGAAGGACGGGCTGAGGGAGAGGAGAGCGCGCGGCATTGTCGCCCCTCCGCTCAGTCTTCTTCTTCCTCCGCTGCTGCTGCTGAGCGATGGTCGGAGCCCCGATCCTGGGTCTCCTGCGGCGGCGGCGGGTGTGTGGTGTGCGGCCGGCTTCCCCCGCGCTTTGGCGAACAGTAAAGGCGGTGGGGGGAGCGGCGCTTCGCGCCGCTTCCCCCCGCAGTGGGCCTCGCCAGCCTCGCCATGTCCGTGCGAGGCAGCGGCGCTGGCGCAACTGAGAACGCACCTGCGCCGCCGCTGCCTTCCGGACACGCCCCCCTCTCCAATCCCTGCTCCAATCCCTGCGTCCGTCTGTGTCATGCGTCACTTCCGTGACACACAGAAAATTGCCGGTGGACGCAGGGACACTTGAAGATTATAATATAGGATTATAGTAGGAATATCCTGTAGGCTTACTTATGTCTGAATTGCACAATGCAAACTGGATTAAAGTTAATAAATTATAATCTAAGACATGAGATGGCTTGGAATCTTCTATTGAATCCACAAACGTGAGATTCCCTTAAATGCTGGTGGATTTTCATAAGGATTTTAAACAATAATTGCAAACTGATGTGGAAATGTGGAGAACTTGATATTGAAAAATTCATAATTTTAGATTGGAAAAATTAAAGCTGTGAGAAATGAAAACTGGCTGATTCGCCATCCCTACCGAAAACCTTGTCATGTGCCAGGCAGACTGACATCCGAGGGCCAGGGTCTGAGGGGGTCTTCCTAGTGTGGCCTGAGGTGTGCAGTGAATTCCCTTATCTTTTTTCCTCTAGGATGTGAGAAGCACCTTGGAGAGGTAAGTGGATCTGGCTCATTCCCATTAGCATCACTCCATGAGGCTGGGATTCAAGAACCTCAAACATGCCTCTCCAGGGGTGGCAGGGTAGAGACTGTAGGACTCACTCCCTGCAGCATCTCACAGGTAAAAGCAGGTCCCCCTCTTTGGAACTTGTAGCACCCCACTTCTCCCCAATGAATTAGCGCTATTTCCTTTGTGAGGTTTGGTTTTATTTTTGTAATGTGTATAATTTGTTTTGTATTGACCTGAATGTCCTTTTGATGAATTATTTGATTTGGTTGTGCCCCTGTGGAAGATCTTGTCTCATCTTCGGCAAACATCTGATTCTAGAGCCTCAGTTATCTTAAATATTAAAGCAAGAGATCCCTAGGCTCCAGAAACAAATATTTTGAGTTTACTCAAGTATCGCTAAGAGAAGGCTGTTGTACGGGCACTTACAAAGCAAAGTTACTTTCCTAGGAGCAATTATTGCCTTAGTTGTTTCCTTCTCGACTGACCAGTTCCGTCCCTCTCTATAGGAAACACTCTTCTGGCCGCCCCACCTGTCCCAAGCAAACTCCTGCCCCATAGAGCCCCTTGGGAGGGGGCGGCTTCTCACGAGGGAGCAGGAATTCGCTGTATATCTGACCATATTCCGCCTGCAGTATTTAAATTTAATGTGTCATTCAGGTTCAGAGTAGAGGTTTTAAGGAACATTTCACGTTTCCCAACAGAAGTGAATCTCTTTTTCTTACTCACACCTTCTCTGGGGACATCTAGAGAAAGGAAACGTGTGCTGTGCTGTCATCACCCTCAGACAATTCCTGCCCCTTGATACCAGATGATTCTGCTACTTCTTTGAATGGACACCAGTGGGGAGACTCAGAGGCCTGGGGTTGCTGTTTTGGTCCTTGGGGGTCTGGCTGAGGAGTCTGTAGTGAGGAAGAAACTCCCCACTCAGTGCCTGCCTGTCCCTCTAGGCTTCCCACAGCCGGCTTCCTCCTCTCAATTCCTTTTTTCCCCTTTCCATAAATTGTGGATTTGAATGGGCTGACATTGTTTTTCTTTTCACCAGGTATGAGAAAAGAGAGAGTCCAGAGAAGCCACTGCCTTTCCCTCCAGAAATGAGGAACAGGATCTTGGAATCCTGTGATCTAAATCAACTTGTGGAGGATACAATGAAACAATGGAAAGGTAATGAAAAATGGCTGCCAGGATTTCACACTGGGAATTCTATGACTTCTTCAGAACTGAACATGCCAGGCTCTTATTGCATGGAATGGAGTAACCCCAGGATCCCTTCCTTCTTGGTGCCCCAGCCTTCATTTCCTGTCCCCGAGAATGACCCATGGACATTGTGACGCTGGAGCTTGTAAAGAAAGCCTGAACCAGAGCGTAGAGCAAAGTCAGGATTTCTTCCTCCCATGTGCTTCTGCTTCGACTTTCCATTCTTGGTAGTATGGTTGTAGTGGTAGAGTCCTTTAAGTTCCTGGGCTCTATGATTTCTCGAAACATAAATTGGTCAGGCAACATCAATATTATTATTAAAAAGGTCCACCAGAGATTGTATTTCTTGCGACAATGAAGAAAATGTAATTTGCCCCAAGAATCGTTGATCTAATTTTA
The DNA here is from genome assembly GCA_034642065.1 of Darevskia nairensis. Taxonomy (NCBI): domain Eukaryota; kingdom Metazoa; phylum Chordata; class Lepidosauria; order Squamata; family Lacertidae; genus Darevskia; species Darevskia nairensis. Next base: position 414,604 of record JAWWNI010001487.1, read on the forward strand.
CAGAGGCACCATTGAAACTGTTCTCTGTAATTCTATTACTGTCTGGTATGGCACAGCCTCTACGCTGGATAAAAAGAGGCTCCAACGAGCAGTAAGAATTGCAGAGAGGGTAATTGGTGTTAGTTTGCCTCCAGTAGAGACACTTTATGCTGCTCGAGCCAGGAAGAGAGCAGAGAGAATTGTCGCAGACCCTTCGCATCCTGGTCATTACCTGTTTGATTTACTTCCATCCAGACGTCGTTACAGGACACTATACACAAAAACACCTAGGCACAGGAATAGTTTTTTTCCTTGTCCCATCAAACTGTTGAATTTGCAGTTGTGTGCGGAAGGGAGGTCAGTTGGTGGTATGGGGTTCCTTTGTTGTGCTGTTGTAGCATAAGGGGAATAGTGTTTGTATGAGGTACGTTTTCCAATGTAGTAGAAGCAAAATTCCAAGTATGATTGATACTTGGCCAATAAAACTATTCTATTCTATTCTATTCTATTCTATTCTATTCTATTCTATTCTGTTCTGTTCTGTTCTGTTCTGTTCTGTTCTGTTCTGTTCTGTTCTGTTCTGTTCTGTTCTGTTCTATACAGAACCTCCTTTTCCTTTTGGTTACCAGTCTACACCATCTGGGATTGTCCTTTTGGTGGTTCTCCTGCTCTGAATGGAGTCAAAGGGCATTAAGTAGCCCCCAGTTCCCCCACTGCCTTCTGCCGAGGTTTGACTGTACTTGCATTTAAGGATGCCATTTTATGAAGTGTTACTTTTGTGTAGAGATTTATTCCAGGTGGAAGAGTGTTGCCCTTACACTTTATTTATTTTTTGCTTCCTCAGATGCTCTGTTATTCAGAAAACAGATTCAGAAAGGTAAATTTCCAGGGGAGGAACAATTTAACAGGAGTGATGGGGACTGATATTTCATGGGTGTTGAACCGTCTGTCCTGCAGACTTTGGGACCCCCATCAATGGCGTAACTGTGGGTAACAGTCCTCTAGTGGTGTTTGGGTTATTTGTCTGTCCCATGAATGAACTGGGAGAGGGTTTGAAGGATTGGATTGGGGGCAGAGCTTGTCCCTGTGAAGAACCTGCACACCGGTTTGAGTTCCATTCCTGCCCATAGACTATTATCCTGGTTTCCCCCTTAGTTTTATAGATTTTGCGTTCTTTCATAAAATTTATATACTGCTTTTTTGTAGGGGAAAGCCTCAGAGCCTTACAATCTCTTATAAAAACCCTTAAGGAGAATCCCTCAGGGTCAGTCCAATGTCCATCTTGTCGATTTCTCATGTGTAGGGAACCTCCCTTGCATTTTGTTTTCCCTCCACACAATCTGGAGATCTCGAGATTTGCTTGGATTTCCCCCTCGTGAAGTGTGTTAAGAAGGGCACCCGCAAGCACCCAGTCCCTCCTCCACCTCCTGCCAGGCTGGTCTCCCAGCAGCAGAGCCAAGGCCTGAGCTGCCTCTTCCTCAGAGTTTCAACCTCACCAGCCATTTCTGGTGCCTCAGCCATCCCAATCTCCTCAGAGTTCCCACAGTTCTTATGAGATCGGCCCCATTCCATGAGGGAGAACTTCCCATTCCATGAGACCCTTGCAGTTCCATGGCAAAGCTCTGCAGCTTCTTCCTCTGCAATCTGATTTGTCAGCATGCTTGGAAATTCCGATTTCAACAGCTTTTCCCCACCAGTTTACTTGGGGCAGATGTTAAACCAGTGGTCAGCAAACTTATCGCGCGCAGTGGCGTAGCGTGGGTTGTCAGCACCCGGGGCAAGGCAAGTAATTTGCGCCCCCTAACCCGTGGATTTTAGCACTCGAGTCTCTTCCACTAGATTAGTTAAAGAAACCCTTACCCCCTAAGCACATGTATTGTTTGTTATGAAAATACTGATGTAATTAAAGTATGCATCTAAATACAAGTTTATTTTCAAACACGCGTGGCACGCGTGGCCTGCAGCCGGGGGCGGAACAAGATGCCCATGGGGGTGGGGCGAGCCTGCGTGGAGCCTCTCCGCAGCCTCCCCCTCAGCTGTAGGAAGCTGAGGCGGTGGGCAGCTGCAAGCCCCACGCTGCTCAAAAAAGCAATGCGGAGCTTGCAGGCAGTCCGCCCACCGCCTCCCCCTCAGGAGAGACACGTGGCTCAGGCACGCTGCAGGCCCCACGGTGTGGCACCCAGTGCCCTCCGCCTCACCTAACTACGCCTCTGGATTAGGCAGATTCATGGAGGAGAGGGCTTATTATTATTATTATTATTATTATTATTATTATTATTATGTTGCATATACATTCTATATAGAATTAAGAATCTATGCAGGGCAACTGAGGACTCAGCCACTCAGTCCTAATCCCATTGAACCATTGCCTGCACTTTCTCAGCCTTGAGAACTAGAAACTTTCTTTTTTTGGAAAGAAAATAAATTGGGTTTTCTCCACTGTATGAAGAAGTACTACATTTTCTTTCTTCTGCAAACATGATTTTCCTCAAAGCTAGGAAGAGAATTGAGGGCTAAACGTACAGTACTTAGAACCCAGTTCCCAGAAATAGGAGGAATAGTTGATCCCCCATATGAGCCAATCCTGGCCACCCAAAGTCCACCTAGGGCACCTTTAAAAGCGCCTGCTTCTTGGGAGAAAAGCAATGACAAACCTAGACAGCATCTTTAAAAGCAGAGACATCACCTTGCCGACAAAGGTCTGCATAGTTAAAGCTATGGTTTTCCCAGTAGTAATGTACGGAAGTGAGAGCTGGACCATAAAGAAGGCTGATCGCCGAAGAATTGATGCTTTTGAATTATGGTGCTGGAGGAGACTCTTGATAGTCCCATGGACTGCAAGAAGATCAAACCTATCCATCCTTAAAGAAATCAGCCCTGCGTGCTCATTAGAAGGACAGATCCTGAAACTGAGGCTCCAGTACTTTGGCCACCTCATGAGAAGAGAAGACTCCCTGGAAAAGACCCTGATGTTGGGAAAGATGGAGGGCGCAAGGAGAAGGGGACGACAGAGGATGAGATGGTTGGACAGTGTTCTCAAAGCCACCAACATGAGTCTGACCAAACTGCGGGAGGCAGTGGACGACAGGAGTGCCTGGTGTGCTCTGGTCCATCGGGTCACGAAGAGTTGGACACGACTAAACAACAGGGTTTTTTTTATTTCCAAAATAGTTACACAATTTTTTATTTCAACTTTGTTAAATAATTTTAATTTTATGGTTTTACATACCAGAAACTGCTCTAATATTTTTTTTAGGAACAGTGGTGTATAACGTTGTTATATAAATAAATAAATCATAAATAAATAAATACCCTATATACTCGAGTATAAGCCTAGTTTTTCAGCACATTTTTTGTGCTGAAAAAGCTGCCCTCGGCTTATACTCGAGTGAGGCAGGCAGTGGCTCCTATGAAGCTTTCCCAGGATTTTTGTGGTAAAATTGGGTGCCTCGGCTTATATTCGGGTCGGCTTATACTCGAGTATATACGGTAAATAAATAAATAAATAAATAAATAAAAATGTAAAATAACAGAGCATCTAGCATAGCACATTCCAATTGCTACAGCAGGCAGAAAAATCATTAAGTGATCTGCCAAGGCCCTAGGCAATTTTAAAATAGTCTGTTGGGGGAGAGGGGGAAGCTTGGGAACCAGTGGAAAGGAGCATATTCAAAACGTGCTCAAGCTCAGACTTTGCCCAATGTCCAGAGGGGGCAGAAATGTATTCTGTAACTTTGGAAACCACTAAGAACAGCTCTCCTTCCATTGGCTCCTTCATGGTTCCAGTGTGGAAGGAGGGTTTGGGTATACTTCATAGGTGAGCCTGTCAATTGTGAAAATCGACTTCTTTTTTAAATGGACAGCGAAATGCCATTCTCTCAGTCCAAATTTCCACTTATCTCAGCTGTGTAGCTGGCGGAATAAACAATCAGAAGTTTTGTACCTCTACCCACCCCGCCCCCCCATTTCCAGGAATTTGTTTCAGCCAAAACTCACAAAGGACAACAAACAAAGCAAAAGCTGGCAAAGAAATGTATTGGAGCATGTGCAGAGTGCCAGCTCCTTATTTCACTACAACAAATCTCCCAGCTTTATGTTTAGCAAACATGCCTAATCGAGTTACAGGTAGATAGCCGTGTTGGTCTGCCATAGTCAAAACAAAATAAAAAAATTCTGAATATCTGAAGAAGTGTGCATGCACACGAAAGCTCATACCAAGAAGAAACTTAGTTGGTCTCTAAGGTGCTACTGGAAGGATTTTTTTTACTTTGTTATGCCTAATCGAGACTGTGAAGTAACCAGTCACTCTCCTTTCTGGCCTGCTCTGGCTTGGACCCTCCTGCTCCTAAAATCGGAGTTCAACCCCGCCTAGCAGCCACCCCCTGGGAAGAGGGGCTCAGGAGAGGCAGGAGGGCAGCTTCCCTCCTTCAATCAAGTAAATCAATAAAAATAGTTAACTAATTGAGGTTCTTCCCCCCCCCCGCAACATAAATCCTGGTTACGCCCGCACTCTGCACATGCTCGGAAGACATACCTCGCCCCCGGGCTGAGTCCTTGCTGATGGCGCAAAGGAGATTCCGGCTCTGGCAGCGTCCCGCTCCCCCCACCATCACCCCCCAAAAAAGACTTCTCCCGGGCTGAGGAGAAGGCGTGTCCTGGCGCGGGGGAGGGGCGTGTCGTGGGGCGTGTCCCGCCCGGGCTGTGGCCTCTCGCAACAAGCGCCGCGCCGCAGATGGCCAGAGGGAGCTGCATCGGGCTGGGCTGTGTGCGCTGCGCGAGGGACTCGCCTGGGCGGAGCGCGCGCGCGCATGGCTCCCAGGCAGCCGCTCGCTCGCTATGAATGTGGCCCGGGCTCTGCTCTCCGCCGTGTTCCTCGCCTGCTTCTTCTGTGGGAGCGCGCCCCTCCCAGATGTTGCGCCCGGTGCGGCTGGCACCCCCAGCACCCCCCACGCTACGCCTCTGATCGCGCGACATGCCGGAGGGCAGGGGAGGGTGCGCCCATACGCTATTTCTGGCGCACTTCCGGGTCGGAGGAGCACCGGAAATAGCTTGTACGTATGTGCACAGGCCTCCTCCGACCCGGATGTGCACCGGAAATAACGCTTGCAGTTGTTCAACTCAGTGCCGGTAAGAGCAGGCGGCGGCAGAGGCGGCGCCACAGACCGGATAAACAAGTCCCTCTGGCCTTATCCAGCCCGCAGGCCTTAGTTTGGGGGCCCCTGTGTTAAACCTTCTTCCAGCCCTCCAGTACAGATTCCCATTTCATTTGTGGATTTTGAATGATTGTATTCCGCCATTTTCTAGTATGGTTTACCATTCCTGATTTCCCAATGGAATCGTAGAATAGGAGAGTTTGAAAGGATCCCAAGGATCATCTAGTCCAACCCCCTGCAATGCAGGAATTACAGCTAAACACATTAGTTGTTTTAATTCCTTAAGGCTAGTGATATTAAATTCTCGAGAATAATCTTTTGGAGAATATTTAACATCACTACTTAGACCTACAGTTGTTGTCTTTGCAATTATTTGTTCTGTGATTTAATCTTTAGCTTGAAATAAGGAAACAACAGATGCTATGTTATGGTGAAGTTTTGTAAAAAGTTTTTTGTTTTTTTTAGCTATTGCATTGTAGCCTGTTAAGCCTCTCTTTTTCCTTCTTCAGATGTTCAGTCATTCAGAAATCTTCAGAGAGGTAAATTTCACATGGAGACCCAATTCACAGGAAGGGGGGGGACTAGTGTTTCATGGGGGGGGGGTAAAGAGTCTCTTCTGTACAACCTGACTCTAGCCCTGCTGTTTATACCACAAATGCAGAGAGGGTGGACTTGAAGGTGAAGAGGGGGGGAGATAAATTATCCAGAAAGATCAGACTGAACAGGGAAGAGTTTCATTTCTGCCTAGAGTTGGGTTTCTTTTCCATGCAACCTTTTTCAGGACTGGTTACCACATGTCGGTTGCCACATGTCCTCTTTTTCTCGGATGGGTCCTCTATTTTCATGATTAAAATTTCTCCCCAGGTAGATTTTTAAAATTTGGCAAAATGTCTCAGGTTGTTTTGTTCGGTTTTTTGGTTTACGTGAACCCCTGAATTTTTTTCTACTGCATTAGATTCAGATCTAAGGTACCCAGCTAAGCTAGCCTAGATCAGAGAATCGCAACAGAGCAGCATCTTAAGCTAGCGACGTACTGTATAAAACCATTCTCTTGTGGCTGAACTAAAAAGACGCAGGCTCAGCTACAAGATCTTGGAGAAGGAGTCCAGGAGGGCAAGAGTTAACACCCCCCTGCCCTTAAGGAGTGTCCCTATGTACATGTTTAACAGTTTAATAAATTGTTCTGTGCACACTTGCGTTCACAAAGATGTGAACATGAGCCCAAATACTTTCATGTGGCAAGCGAGGGAGCAATATGTATTATTATTATTCTTTTGTTGTTTAAAGTTAAAAACATTGCTACTGAAAGTATATCACAGCTTCGAAAGCCTACATAGAGTAGGGGTATTTAAAATAAGTGTCGTCATAGCGATCCATGGTTAAGAGTAATGGTAAAGGGACCCCTGACCGTTAGGTCCAGTCGCGGACGACTCTGGGGTTGCGGCGCTCATCTTGCTTTACTCGCCAAGGGAGCCGGCGTACAGCTTCCAGGTCATGTGGCCAGCATGACTAAGCCGCTTCTGGCAAACCAGAGCAGCACACGGAAACGCCGTTTACCTTCCCGCCGGAGCGATACCTATTTATCTACTTGCACTTTGACGTGCTTTCGAACTGCTAGGTGGGCAGGAGCAGGGACCGAGCAATGGGAGCTCACCCCGTCGCGGGGATTCGAACCGCCGACCTTCTGATCGGCAAGCCCTAGTCTCTGTGGTTTAGACCACAGCGCCATCCACATCCCTATGGTTAAGAGTAGAAGTTTGCGCTTCAAAATACAGCAACTTTACACTTGCCTATCATGACTGTCTTAGCCCTAACTGGTAACTTTTTGAGTTATTCCCCCTTTCCCCCAGGGAACTAGTCTTATGCTATATATTAAATCCAAAGAGAAGCATGAAATAAGCAGTCCTTTGTAAAATTGCCCTGCCACCTGCCTCCTCTTCCCTGGCGGCAAGGCCTGAATTTCCAAGATGGTAGGGAGGAAGGCAAGGAGAGACCAAGTGGGTGAGAGGGATGGAGAGCAGGAATAAACAGGCTCCCCACTTAATACGATTTTCACTTGCTGGCCCAGAATGTGACCCCCGCGAAATTGTGGGCATGCCTAAATGTGTATTAGTTTTGTATTTTTATGCTGTGAACCACCCTCAGACCTATAGATGAAGGGCAGTAGGTAAATGTGATTAAATTATTAGTAATGTTCATTATTATAACGGGGGTCCTCATCCCCCACCCGAACCCTGAGGTCCTCAAAGGCCAATTCCCACAGAGATTGTCAGAGGAAAGCAGCTTCTCTCCTCTCCTGCCTCCTCCAGTTCTCCTCTCTTTCCCCTTAGATAACACAGAAGAGCTGAGTAAAAGGTTTCCTGGGTGGTTTTTCCTCTTAGAAAATGCCTGGGTTGAGAGGAGGGCAGGCACAATACACATCGAATATCAGAAAGTGAAGGAAACTGATTTAAAAACCAACAAGGAAGATATTTATTCTGATGAAAGTCTGCAAGGAGGAGTCTCTGTCTTGCATGAGATGCAAAGAAATCCCATTGATCTGAAGGGGAATCTGGGGGGTTTTGGTTGTTGTTTTTTTAAACAAGATGTCTGCTTCTGTCTTTCAGCTGCTCTGCCTAATCTTCTCTTTCCCTCATCTTCTCCCCAACAGCAGACGTCACTCTGGATCCACACACAGCCCATCCTGACCTCATCCTGTCAGAGGATCGGAAAAGCCTGAGAAGGGGAGACAAACGTCAAGCCCTGCCCAACAATCCTGAGAGATTCAGCCACCGACCTTGTGTGTTGGGACGTGAGGGATTCACAGCAGGCAGACATTTCTGGGAAGTCAATGTGGGAAGTGGGGAAGAGTGGGATTTGGGGGTTGCCAGGAAATCTGTGAGGAGAAAGGGCCTCTTCTCCTTAAGGCCTCAGGAGGGGATCTGGGCTGTGGGGAAGTGGGGAGGCCAGTACTTGGCCTTCACCTCCCCTGATTCCTCTCCTCTGTCCATGAATGAGGATCCCAGGAGGATCCGGGTGACTCTGGACTATGAAGGGGGACGTGTGTCTTTTTCTGACGCCGACTCAGGTGCCGAACTCTACACGTTCTCAGGAGCCTCGTTCTCTGGAGAGACCCTCCTCCCTTTCTTTTATCTGAGGGGAAGTGAAACCCACCTCAGTATCTCCTGAGGAGACTAAATCTGCCTCTCAGGCCCATTAGATGTTTCTCTCCAGACCAGAGTGACTGACATAAAAAACATTTACCCACCAAGAAAACGTTGGGTAGATTTTCAAGGGCCCTTTGAGAAGATTCATTCCAGTCAAAATTATCAGAAATAACAAAACAAAAATGGGTTTCTGTCGCTTTGCATTTTCCTTCCTTTCCCCAGAATTCCCTCTGCCGCTTACTTCTTAAAGAGACAGTCACAAGTTTAACTATCCCAATAAATAATATTTTCCTCAAATGGGTCCCTTACCTTCAATCTTGTTTTCCTTTTGAGATGTTTGATTTGGCAGAACACGAGACTCTTAACCCCAGGGTTGTGGGTCTGAGCCCTATGTTGGGCAAAGGTTTCCTGCCCTGCAGGGGGTGGGACTAGATGACCCTCAACTCTGAAATTCTAGGAAACCTTCCTCTCCCCACAAGACCTTATGCAGCTGAAAAATTCATGCATCATTAAATTACTAGATGGCTAAAAAACGAACCCCTTCCCCCACGTCAGGCAGGATAGCTCCTTGCTCTGGAGACCTTAGATGGGAAGAAAATGAAAAAGAAACTGAACAGGGTGTCCACTTCAAATGCCCTCTGCAAATGCAGCCTCGCCATCTCCCCACTTAGACAGAAGTAAACCTCATTGCAGTGAGTGGGGCTTCTGCCCAGATAAATATGTTTAGGGTTGATGCATTAATGTTCCTTATTTACAGGCTGGATTCTGCATATCAGGGGCATCAAAAGGGGTGTCCTCTGGATAATGCTGGACTCCATCTCCCCTCCGACCCATCCAGCATGGCCAGGGGTCAGAGAGGATAGGAGTTGCAGTCCAGCAGCTTCCGGAAGGGGCCCCATGGGCTGGGCTGCCCTATACATTACGCAGGGCACCTTCCATCTGTTCCTCAGCCCCACCCCAAATACACAATGCTCCCCCAAGGAGCCTCATTTCAGCACAAGGTGCATCTGATTTCTCTCCTTCGATACGAATAGCTGAAATAACAAATGCCTATGGAATTGACCCCTCTCAAAGACCTGGCAGGAATCTCTCTCACTCCACTATTGGGGCCACTGACTACTGACCGGTGCAGCCTTGTCTCTTTTTCCTGCTTTTCCCATGGGGTGGTGGCAGATGGCGGAATAAATACACCTCCCCCCCCACCTGCCTGAGCACCGCCTCCCCTTGCTCCATCCCCTATATGATATTGGCCTCGTTTGTGTGTCATCGTATGTTTCCCTGTGAGCTTCCACTCTCTCCCCATGGAAGGACACAAAAGTGGCCCATTTGGTCCAGCACCCAAGAGGGGCCACCCAGACCCCTCTTGTGGAAAACCTGCAAGCAGGACCAGACAGCAAAACCAGGCTTGCCCCCCCTCCCCCCCGCAGCCTCCAGCAACCAATTTTTCAAGCATGAGTGCCAACTTGAATAAACCTTTTTTCTGGGGGGGGGGGCAGATAAGCCCAACTCCCCTCCACTTTAGGCTTTGTTTTATCACTTGCCCTCCAGCACCTTCCCCTGCTCCTTGGCGGTGGCACGCACCCCTTGCCCCAGGCACCCTGAGCTGGGGGTTTGGCCCACTGCCCACCCCCACTGCTGACAGGCAACACCACACAGCCCATTCCACACCATCCTTGATTAAAAAAGCAACCCTCATTACAAATGGGAGGGGGGGCAAAAGGCCACATTGGGAACCCCAGGTATAAGTTTACTTGAGTGGCCATTTTGCCTACAATGAACAACGCCCCACGCCCCCCCCCAAACACACAAATGTTCTTGGCTGTGTCCCTAACACATTTCTCTTGCACTGGCAGTCAGAATGCAGAAAAATAATGGGAGCAATAAGCATGTTCAAGAATGTTGTTTGAAAGCACACAACACAGTGTGACTTTCAAACACAACGCAGGTGACAATGGATGAGACATCCAGGCTTAGATTGAACCCATGAGGTTGCAGAGCAGAGAGAGAGAGAGAGAGAAACCAATAAGGGTTATTCAATCACTGCGGCTCAGAGCTGCCTTGGGCTCTTTGGCAAATGTCACCTAGTAACAGTCACTCCATCAAGCTCCCTGCACTGTTTCTACCCCAAGTGGTCATTACAACTTTAAGAACTAGTTCCTTAGCTTGTTCCTTTCCTCCTCCCTCCCCATTCCCATTTCCTTTTATGTCACCTATTTTAGCTTGGTTTTCATTGATCTGTGAAACTGCATTCTTATTTCCTCATAAACAGATGCCTGTGTTCAAAGAAAGTGGTTTGAGAAGCACATTCACACTAAATCAAGCATTGTTGCAACCAGCAAGTTTTCAAACTGTAGTGATGTGGGGTGGAGCAGAGAAACAAACTGCCATGACTGTTGGAAATACAACTTAAATTATGGCAAGGTGTTGTGAGCAGGTGCTAGCAACGTGGGTCCCTAGTGCTGGTGAAATCGCTTATTCCCCCCTCACCCCACTTTTTAATCCCCAAAACAGCTCTGTGAGGTTGACTGGTATCAGGAACAGCAAGTGGTCCAGGGGACTCTGAATTCCTAAAGCTAAAAAGGGACTTGAACCCAACTCTCTCCAAGCCTACGTTTCTAGGCACCTGGTTGCCTCCCCCCTCTCTGCCGCCCAAAGTCAACGAGGGCCGGCTGAAAAGTTATGCATTTACCTGCTTGCACATATTGTTAGGACCTACCTTATTTTGGTGACAGTAAGTTGTTTTAAATTCTCTTTAATTATTGTCTTTAGTGGTTGTAACCTGTACTGGAACCTTGGGGTAAAGGGCTGATTCATAGCAAGAATAAGAATAAGTGGGGAGCTTTATCCTCCAAGGCATCTGAATTAGGCACTAATTTCTTAAAATGATAAGCAACTGGGAGCTGCTTCTCTCGCCCAGTGGATCAAGCAGTTTGTATTCTTTTCTCCGTTTTCTCTCTGCTCAAATCACAAAGGGCTCATTTTCCGGTGTTCTCTTAAGTTCCACAGTTGAAGATTCTCCCCCAATTTGCATGGCTTCCCCCATGTGTGGGTCCCTCTGTGACTCCGTAATGTATCTCTCGCCACACGCATATCCAATCAATACTAAGGAGGGCATGGAAACAAGCTGTCAAGAGGAGGCTGTGGCCACATTCACCCCTTTATCAAAAAAGGTAAATCTCGGGCGGTGTTGGGCTCTCCTTCCTGGGAGGTTTTTAAGCAGAGGTTGGATGGCCATCTGTTATGGATGCTTTAGTTGAGATTCCTGCTTTGCATGGGGTTGGACTATAGGACCTTCGGGGTCCCTTTTCCTACTCTACAGCTCGATGATGCTGTGATCCCAGGGTGGTGTGCAAGATTAAGGACACATTTTGCGGAGCATCAATAATAAAAACATAATGAAGGCATAATAAGAGACAGTAGAAAAATAAAATGATCATGATAGCAGACCCACCACGACAGCTTTAACTTTCCATCGGTTACTTAATGGCTAAAGAGGAATGTGTTTGCCTGGGGCCTAAAGACGTGTAATGATGGCACCTAGCGAGCCTTTCTAGGGAGAGCATTCCACAGTTGGGGAGCCACCACAAAAAAGGCCCTTCTCATGTTGCCACCATCTGAATCTCTTGGGGAGGGGGGCATAGAGAAGGCACTGTGATACCACTTTAAACAGTCATGACTCCCCCCCCCAAGAATTCTGGTTAATGTAGTTTTTTAAGATGGCTGACAGTTGTTGGGAGAGACCCCTTTTCCATTTACAGTGCTACCACTCCCAGTGAAGAGGGGGTTTTTTAGGAGTAAGGATTGTTCATTTTGTTTTATGATGTATATAAAACAGGGAGAACTGTTGTAATGGCAGACAAAACTTAAAAGAGGAAAATCAAAGCTGTGAAATAGGCGCATGGGTTGAAATAACAAAAGCCTCTGTGAAGGGGGGTTGACTGTTAAACCATGGGGAATTGTAGCTCTGTGAGGGGGACCAGTGGTCTACTGACAACTCATCGGTATCCTTAAAAGAACCACAGCTCCCAGAATGCTTTGGGGGAAGCCAGGATTGCTTGAAGTGCTATCGTAGCACTTTAAATGTAGGGGGTGGTGGCTGCTGACCCACCAATTTAAGACTTCGAAATGTTGAAAGCGCTTCTCGTACAGCACCCTAGTTTGCACGTCACACGAAGCCAAGCCACATAGGATTCCAGGGACGCTTCACTCCTCGCCCAGTAATTTGCCACTGTGCTGAGCTGAGCTGAGCTTGGCTTGGCGTGTCCCCCAAACCAGGGGTCATGGTTGAAGTAGCCATGGTTCAGATTAACCATGGTTTGGCCTGTGGTTTACGGATTCTAATTTGGACAAGCTAGACCCACAAGCTCTGGTTGGGATTGAGTGCTAAGCTAAGCTATGGCTTACCATCCTAGATTCACAGAGCTGGAAGGGACCCCGAAGGTCTTCTAGTCCAGCCCCCTGCAATGCCGGAATCTTAACTCCATGGCAGACGGCCATCCAAGCTCTGCTTTAAAACCTCCAGTCTGGAACAGCAGCCAGTCAAACACGACAAGGAAAGTGGCTGCAATCTCCTCTCCCAGAGTCCACACATTCAAGCTAATCCAGCGTTTCCCCAACTTGAGTCTCCAGCTGTTTTGGGACTACAATTCCCATCATCCCCGACTGCCGGTCCTGCTAGCTAGGGATGGTGGGAGTTGCAGTCCCAAAACAGCTGGAGACCCAAGTTTGGGAAAGGCAGAGCTAAGCCATGGTTTGGCTTGGCAGGACACGTTGGCATTAACCACAACCCTGTAAGCTAGGTCAACACGAAACCATTCCCATAGCGGAAAGATGAGATAGATTGGCTGAGGCAGGGGTAGCTTAAGAGTACCCCTTATCACAGGTGAGGGGGCACATTTAGATCCTTCTGAACTACAACTCCCATCAGCCCCAGCAAGCATTGCCAGTGGCCAGGGATTATGGGAGTTGTAGTTCTGGTATAAATCACAACAAACACAACCTGCTGTATAGGATTAGAACGCTGTATTTGGTATGTATAATTTTTCTGAAAATACTATATGTTTATGATTTGAAGTTTGTTATTTCCAATGTAACAAGATTACAGCACTGCACCTATGAATATTATTCAGATTCCATTATGTTGAAGAAATAGAAAGGCACAACAGAGAGAGTATGCCTCACCTTATCGTGAAGGGGTTTGGCAACCTTTGAAATACTTATGGTACTCCTTGTTTTAATATCATGGTGGTATGTATAATTTAATTGAATATATAATGCTTTTACTCATTTATGTATAAAAATAGAGTTTCAACTGTATCATTTCATATCATTTAGATTTCAAGTTGCTGAAGAAGGCGAAAGGCGAAACAGGTTGACTTTATACTGGAAAACCTTGTTCTGCTCACATCATCTCATGGACTACTTATATTATGGCATGGGATCCATAAATTTTGGGTTCCTTTTTGTACATTTGTAATCTATATATGTATTTATGTTGTCTAGTGTTACTGTGTTCACCCCGGTTGTGGGGATGATATAAAATAAGATACTACATTTATGATATTCAGTAGGTTGTGATTTATGCCAGTGCTGTACGTAACCAAGGTTTGTTGTTGGGAGTTGTAGTTCAGCAACATCTAAGCATGTGGTTTGAACCTCAGGATTTCCTTATCCGTAGTGCGGATTCCTTAGCATTGTGCTCTGACTTTTGAGGAAGGCTGAAAGAGTATTTGTGCGAGGAGATGCTTTGAAGAGCTACGGAGTAAGGAACGGAATAATATTGCTTGGAAGGTGGTAACTGGGCCAAGGGTCTTTGTTTGTGTGAATATTCAGCGCTTTAACATTTGACCCGTAGTGCAAATGTGAAAAACCACCAAGGAGGCGACCTGTAGGCAAATCGAGCCCAAGAGGGACGTTCAGCAAACCCTTCCTTCCCAATAAATAAGCTCCAAACCTTCTGTCTCGGTTGTGTGCCTCAGGGGGTGGGGGCAACCTGTGACGTGTCAAGGCCCACCCAAAAGGGCCTGGTGTGGGGCAAGGCCAAAAGCGAGGGGCCATAGTTTCCCCCCTCCTGCTGCCACCCCCTTTCCTTCTCCCTTTCTTTGACAGTCATGAGGGTGGCAGGGAGCTATTATTAATTATTATTATTATTAACAATTTATATACAATTTATATACACCACAACCCTAGGGAGGGTTACAACCATTAAAATGCAAATTCAAAAACAGTTCAAAACAAGTTATGAAAATAAGACTGGCCTTTAAAATATACACGCCCCAAAAGCCAGGCTAAAAGGTGTGTCTTCAACATTCACCAAAATTACCGTAGGTCTAGAAGGATCGTTGACACAGACGGTGGGAGGACAAACATTTGGCCCTCCAGCAGTTGATGAACTACATCTCCCATCAGCCATTGGCCATGCTGGCTGCGGCCAATGGGAACTGTAGTTCAGCAGCATCTGGAGGACCAAAGGTTCCCCACACCTGATTTATGCTGCTCCTTTATGGATGGTCCAAGGGAGGTCAGTGGTGGACATCCTTTTGGAGTGGGGCAGCCATGTACTTGAGGTGGGTGGGTCCAGGATCGAAAGTGGGTGCGTCGGCGTCAAAGGGGTGGGTAGGGTGCTGGCGGATAAGCCCCCTTTCTCCTTTGTCTTTACCCCATCTCCCCCTCCTTCTCACCAACATGAAACGAAGCTGAGGGCCGCATGAAATTGGACTGAGGGCCACTTGATTATTATTATTTGAATGGATCTCTTCCCAGAAGGCTTTCCTGATTAAATATGCCATGAAAACATATACAAAATGATTGTGTATATAAAAACAGCTTTAAAATTGCATATATGGGTGCAATTAAAAGCCAATTCTATATATTTGGAAACAACAACAAGACATAGGTAATTCAAATCCAATCCAGGTACAAACTGGAATTTTTAAAGAAATGCAGTCACCTTACTTGTTGCACCATCTTACCTTGTGACAAATGTCTGATGTTTTGAGGAGGCACCCTGACAAAGGGACTGCCCAAAGCAGAAGGGATATAACCCCCAACACCATTGTCCAGGGGGAGATCTCTCTGGGGCAGCATTGAGGGGATGCTGGGTATCCTTCAATAAGGATCAGGCCTACTGGCTGCTCAGGGATTCTTGGAGGTCTAGGCGGGTCTTTGGAGTGTTGGGAGAATTTGCATTGGCTAAAATTCCCCCTGGTTTTTTTCCGTTATGAGTGCTGAGGCCGTTAGACAGGACCCCTGTTCCCTTCTGGGAGCTATGATTCCCAGGGAAGAGGGATGACTTGTTTAACCACCCTGGGAATTATAGTCCTGTGAGAATTGGGGGATCCCAAAATGCCTCTTTAAGTCGGCTTGAGAGGTCCCAGCTGCGCTATACACTTAAACCAGCATTTTGAACTGTCCTTTTTGTAGAATGGTAGAGTCAGGAGGGACCCCAAGCGTCATTTAGGGGTATAAATAATAAAAAAGTATTATAATTACCTAATTCATCCCCCTGAAATCCAGGAATCTCTTGCCCGATGTGGGACTTGAACCCATGATCATGTGATAAGAGTCTCATGCTCTACCGACTCAGGAAAAGTTTCCTGTCTATAATCCTGTAAAGCTGCTGCCAGTGCCCTTCAGCTCTCTATATTGGACAAACAGGCCAAACCCTATGCCAAAGGATGAATGGACATAAATCTGATATCAGGAATCACAAGACAGAGAAACCAGTTGGAGAACACTTCAATCTCCCAGGACACTCTATACAAGATCTCAAAGTAGCTGTCTTATTGCAAAGGAATGTCAGAAATAGACTGGAAAGAGAAGTTGCTGAATTGCAATGTTGCACGAGAATGGGAACCTTAGTTCTTAGAATAATTACTAAAACACAGTTTTCAGAGAAATTGAGAGTAAGTTTTATTGCTGAGCAATAAGGTCCAGTGAGTAACCTCCAAAAATCTGGACCTCGAAACAATGGTGTCCAGAGGTTTTATAGATCTCTTCAGATATTACATATTCATACATTGTAGCAAAATTAAACCAATAAGCGTTGACTTCGCCCTTCCTTTTGCCCTTTTAAAGATTACTTCTCTTTTCTTAATTTTAAGTTACGTTGACCATATTAGGCGTTCCTATGATATAATCAAACCAAGCAAAAAATCCCCTTCTGACACACTAAGCAAAAAGCCACTTCCCTCCAGACATCCTATGCAGAAAGTCTTGTGACTATGGGACCATTATGACCATGATGGGCATCTTTCCTTCCAGACTGAAAACATAGCTAAATATATACATGTTCTGCTAACGCAGCAATAAGGCACAGTGAGACACAGCATCTTGATTTCTTAAACAAAGCCCTTATTTTAAAGCATAGAGAGTTAGTTTCAGTAATAAGGCATAAAAGTATGAGGTACAGGTACAATAATATACTTTCTTCAGGTAGCCTTGCCAAAGCAACTCATTACCAAACTTAAAACCATGGAGAGACCTGGTCTGAATAAAGACATTGAATTCTTGTCTCATTATACATGACAAAGCTATTTTTAACCTTCTCACCCCTTGCTTTTTCCTGTAAGACTAATTGCAGTCGTTAACAGTTGTCAACAGTCAAAGCAAAATAAAATAAAATAAAAATTCTTCCAGTAGCACCTTAGAGACCAACTAAGTTTGTTCTTGGTATGAGCTGTCGTGTGCATGCACACTTCTTCAGATACACTGAAACAGAAGTCACCAGACCCTTATATATAGTGAGAGGGTGGGGAGGGGTATTACTCAGAGGGGTAGTGGAAATGGGTGAAAGGTTGATAGCTGTGGTAAACCTGTTGACGACTGTTAACGGCTGCAATTAGTCTTACAGGAAAAAGCAAGGGGTGAGAATTCAGCAACTTCTCTTTCCAGTCTATTTCTGAAATTCCTTTGCAATAAGACAGCTACTTTGAGATCTTGTATAGCACTTCAATCTCCCAGGACACTCTATACAAGTTCTCAAAGTAGCTGTCTTATTGCAAAGGAATTTCAGAAATAGACTGGAAAGAGAAGTTGCTGAATTGCAACTCATTACCAAGCTTCAAACCATGGAGAGACCTGGTCTGAACAAAGACATTGGATTCTTATCTCATTATACATGACAAAGCTTTTTTAACCTTCTCGCCCCTTGCTTTTTCCTGTAAGACTAATTGCAGCCGTTAACTGTTGTCAACAGGTTTACCACAGCTATCAACCTTTCACCCATTTCCACTACCCCTCTGAGTAATACCCCTCCCCACCCTCTCACTATATATAAGGGTCTGGTGACTTCTGTTTCAGTGTATCTGAAGAAGTGTGCATGCACACGAAAGCTCATACCAAGAACAAACTTAGTTGGTCTCTAAGGTGCTACTGGAAGAATTTTTATTTTATTTTGCTTTGACTATGACAGACCAACACTGCTATCTACCTTTAGATGTCAACAGGTTTACCACAGCTATCAGCCTATCACCCATTCCCACCACCCTTCTGAGTAATACCCCTCCCCACCCTCTATATATAAGGGTCTGGTGACTTCTGTTTCAGTGTATCTGAAGAAGTGTGCATGCACACGAAAGCTCATACCAAGAACAAACTTAGTTGGTCTCTAAGGTGCTACTGGAAGGAATTTTATTATTTTTTGTTTTGTTTTGACCACAGCTTACTAGGTATGTGTGTGCTTGTGTGTGCATGGGAAGCAATCAAAAAGCATTTGCTGCTCCTTGAGAAAACATTCAGCAACTGCAAAGACCTGGGGACAAAGATCACTGAGTCATTTCCAGGAAAGGAAACTCCCAGTGGCTGAAAACAGAGAAAGTGAAACTTAACTCGCATGAGGGAGCCATGGCTGCTGCAAGGGGTCACATCCAGCGTCTCCGTGATGAAGCCACTTGCTCCATCTGCCAGGATTACTTCAAACATCCAGTGACTATCCCAGAGTGTGGGCACATCTTCTGCCAATCCTGCCTGATCCAGTGTTGGGGGGAATCAGAGGCAGAGGCTTCCTGCCCTCAGTGCAGAAAAACAGTCCAGAGAAGGAGCCTCATCTCCAACCAGCAATTGGCTAACATGGTAGAAATAGCCCAGAATCTAAGTCTTCAAGAGGGGAAGGAAGAAGGAGGGGAAGGAGGAGTCTGCGAGAAGCACCAGGAGCCCCTGAAGCTCTTCTGCAAAGTCCATGAAGCCCCCATCTGTGTGGTGTGTGACAGATCAAAGGAACATGAAAATCACAATGTGATTCCTCTGAAGGAGGCTTCCGAGGAATACAAGGTAGGAGATCCCTGGATCTTCATGTGGAGAAATAGCTGTGGATTCTTCTTGGGAGGTTTTCTTTTTAATTCTCAGGTCCAAAGTAGGCATGGCATTAATTGGTGGTTGTTTATTATGTAAAAAGCAGCCCAGGGGAAGCCTGAGGGCACCTGGGATGGCTGGGAGGAGGGAGTTCAAGTCTTTCTCTCTACCTGAGTAGCATCTGCAAAGACTAGGTAGAAGTCTGTAAGCAAGGGGTGACCTAACTGGGTCCCTGAAGCCCACAGGGGTGCGACAGAAAAAAGGTAGCTGGCCCAGGGAGTCATGGACCCAAAAAGGTTGAAAACCTCTGGACTTTTATTTCCTCCAGTAAACTACTTTGCTATTACAGCAATGCCACTGGGCGCAAGAAATTCATCTCCTCTCTGTGTGTCTCAATCAAACCTGAGTTTTCCTTTTCTTTTCAGGGAGAGATCTGTCGCCGCCTGGAGATTCTGAGGAAAGAGAGAGAGGAAATTCTGGCCTATCAAGCAGATCTGGACAAGGAATGCAAAGACCTCCTTGTAGGTGTCTCTATTGTTACTAGTAAGGGAACAAGCACTTGAAGAATCGAGTCAGGACTGAGGAGGGGAAATCTGCCCTTTTCAGCATCTCCTCATTTCTCCTTTTTCCATATGAGTTTTTTTAGTCATTTATTATTCTGAAAATGAATCAGATGTTAGGGTAGCTACTTCCTTGTATAAATATTTTTATATGTACTTTACCCTCATATATAATTTTTGTGTGTGAACATTACCTGGTTAGGTCAACCTTGAACAATTCAGAGGTGTGAATTTCAAAGGATTGCTCTGTTTTGCTCTCCATATTTTTTCAGCAATAGCAAATTAGGTAAGTTCACTTTTGAATACAGCTAAATTGAGTTTCTTTCCCCTTGTCCTTCATTATGTGAATAGCAGTCAAGAAGAAGCCGGAGGACTTGTGAGCTGAAAGGGTGGAAGCAATTCAATCCAAATGTGAGCAAGAACCCTGTTGCAACAGCTCTACACTTTAAAATAAACTGGTCAGGCTTAGCAGCCGCTTTGCTTCTCACTAAAACTCTGGACCGGTCTCTGTTTTTCGACAGCGGGGGTTTCAAACAACGTCCTGCTGGGGTTTTGGGATTCCACCCGGAATCGTTTACCTGGAAACGTCCTCAAATTCTTACAACATTACTAAAGAATTGTTTTTCTAAATGTGCGCTCTTGTTCATTTTTAGAAAACCTGGGCCATTTTGAACCTTTAAAGAAAACAGGGGAGGGAGCTATGGGGATAAACTCTGCACTTTATCCACCTCCTTTGTTTCTGTTGCCTTCCTACACCTAAATGGTGAGGGGTGTTTTATGGCCATGGATGTTCTCTGAACAATAAAGAACTCTGGTTATGCCATGCCCCAAAACATGCTGGGAACATCCGTGGCTAGAAAAAGAGCTCCTTCCTTTAGGCTGTAGCTCTCTGCGAAATAGAAGTCAACAGAAACAGCAATGGAGAGGGCCTCCCCTCAAAATAAATGTTTACTTCTTTAGCCACTGAAGGTTTCATGTCTATGAAAAATCAGAAGTGTCCTCCCTGTGGAATTCTCATAATTCTCTTCCTGATGTTTTGAAGGCTGACCATCTTCCACACTCAGACCTCCTCTTTTCTTGCAGAAATTAACAGAAACGGAGAGGCTGAAGACTGTGGAGAAGATCAAAGAACTGCGCCAGTTCCTGGAAGAACAAGAGAAATGTATGCTGACTCATGTGGAAGAGGTGGAGAAGGAGATTGCAGGGAGAAGGGAGGAGCAGCTGGCCAGACTCTCCAAGAAACTCTCTTCTATTGAGAGGATCATCCAGGAGATGGAGGAGATGCGTCAGCAGCCAGCGAGTGAACTCCTGCAGGTAAGACGGTGGCAGGAACAGCCCAAGGCTCCAGGAAAAGGCTGCCTCCCATCCTTTCTGTGCCCCTTTCATGTATGCAAGGCGATCAGGGGCTCAGTTGATGGAGCCTCTAGTCAGGTTTGTAATGGACAGGAAGACCCAAGAGACCTGGGATGCTTAACTCACCTGAATGCAGACTAGAGATTCTTCTGTGTTCTTGATGGAATGGGAGGTGTTCTTCTGTTCTTTGCTGAAGATTTTTCTCTGAATGCCTTCCCGCTTGGCAATGCTGCCTTCCTGCCCTGTGCTGGGCTTCGCTGAAGATGCATTCTGGCCTCCTTCCGACCTGAGCCAGTCTCTTGACCAAGCTTCTCTTCCCGTTTCCTCCACAACTTCTGGGTTGATCCAATTCCCCATGGATACAGATTGGCCCAAAATGGTGCTCAGTCACAGTGACCAAAGAGCAAGACAGAGGGACTCATCCAGACTGCTGCTTGTCTCACCCCTTTCCTCCAGGAAAACCCGCTGTTTACTGCTGAATTAGAGCAAACACCAGCCAGGTTTTCTCCGGATTGACCTTTGCTTTGATGTTGCACTAAGGAGCAGGATTTTCCGGAGGGAAAGCGGCAGGGCAAAGGCAAAACCACTTGGACCTGTGTTTTCTGGGCACAGGAAAAGCAGAAGTCTGGATGAGCCCAAAAAAACACTGAGCTGTTTTATTTCCCCTTTGGAGGCATTTTATGCTGCAGGTGCTTTTTTAAATTTCCAGCTGGAGAATAGAATTAGAAATTTGGGGACTTCTATGGAAGACAATGTGGGACAGTGCCCTGGTAGGATTATCCTGGAGGCTTACTTACGTCTGAATTGCAAAATGCAAACTGGATTAAAGTTAATAAATTATAATCTAAGACATGAGATGGGTTGGAATCTTCTATTGAATCCACAAACGTGAGATTTCCTTAAATGCTGGTGGATTTTCATAAGGATTTTAAACAATAATTGCAAACTGATGTGGAAAAGTGGAGAATTTGTATTGGAAAAATTCATAATTTCAGATTGGAAAAATAAAAGCTGTGAGAAATGAAAACTGGCTGATTCCGCCATCCCTACCCAAAACCTTGGCATGTGCCAGGCAGACTGACATCCAAGGGCCAGGGTCTGAGGGGGTCTTCCTAGTGTGGCCTGAGGTGTGCAGTGAATCCCCTTATCTTTTTCCTTCTAGGATATGAGAAACACCTTGGAGAGGTAAGTGGATCTGGCTTATTTCCATTAGCATCACTCCATGATGCCGGGATGCAAGAAACTCAAACATGCCCCTCCAGGGGCTGCTGGGGAGAGACTGTAGGACTGACTCCCTGCAGCATCTTACAGGTAAAAGCAGGGCCCCCTCTTTGGAACTTGTAGCGCCTCAATTCTTCCCAATGAATTAGCGCTATTTCCTTTGTGAGGTTTGGTTTTACTTTTGTAATGTGTATAATTTGTTTTGTATTGGCCTGAATGTCCTTTTGATGAATCATTAGATTTGGTTGTGCACCTGTGGAAGATCTGTCTCATCTTCTGCAAACATCTGATTCTAGAGCCTTGGTTATCTTATATATCAAAGCAAGAGATCCCTAGGCTCAAGAAACAAATATTTTGAGTTTACTCAAGTGTCGGTAAGAGAAGGCTGTTTTAATGGCACACACAACAAGGCAAAGTTACTTTCCTTTTTTTTTCTCCAATAATTTTTATTAAATTTTCTACTTTAACAATCCAATCAAATCATATTAAATATTACATATTATACATAAAAATATCAAATAATCCCAATATTCTGCCAATTTTTAAATTATAATTTTCTGCGGCTTCCTATGCTTCAAACGTAAACCATTCACTTGCATTCCAAAATCTCCAGTGATGCCCAAATTCCTTCCGATGTTTTCCTATTCTTTCTTCTTTCTTCAAAGCCTCTTGAGTTTTTCAGACAAGCGAGATAAAACCAAAGATATATTTCTGTGTGGGTTTGGTGTCAATGATTCTCCCATAAATCTCAGTGCTCCTCACACGTTGATGTTTATATCCACTCCAAAAGTTATTACAGCTGGCCGTCTCTCACAACTCTAATAAATTCCAAATTAAGCGACAGTTCAGTAGTTCTTTCAGAGCAGCTGCTTAACCTCAACCTTTCCAGGGGGGGATTACCCAGTTGAACTGGATAGACACATATTGTAAAATAAAAATATTAAGGGCTCCCCCCCCCCCATGGTTGACGTTTCGCAGGTAGCTCTCAATATTCAAGATGGCGGATTCCTAATTGCAGCTGCATCATTCAAGGAGTGTATAGGGAAACCATCCAAAATCCAATTAATAGGGCAATCAACGGCTACAGATACACTGACTCTGCCACAAAATCAACCTTTTGGAGAACCTTATATATTTTTTCAAGCAATCCAAACATCTAATGTCTTCATATATATTATTTTCACTTCCACACAGTTCAAAATTCTGAAGCCAAATTAAGTCCATAGATATCCAACTTTCAGGTCTCGCTTGCTATCTATATATATAAATATGTTCCCATTGCATGCGCGGCGGACACGACCGTGCTCCGTAACTGCTGGACCAAATCTCATCAAATTAAGGAAACAGAGTATCATGACCATCAAGGAAGGATCTGGCATAATAAAAATTCAAAAAACCCACACCTAACATACCTAAAATAAAGAAAAAAAAACGCAAAATAAATTGGCACGCACATATGACATCACCAGCAGAAGCTCTGAAGACACCAGCAGCATCCAATAGAAAGGCAGATCGTGCGCTGTCACCAGCAAAAGCTCTGAAGGGTGGCGCCAAATGACGTCATCAACCGAGCAACTGAAACCTCCAAGGCGGCCATTACCAGACAACCCACAGAGCCATTACCAGACAAAGGCAAACGGCCAAACCCAGAGCCACAGCCACAGGCCGCAACCCAAAAACACTCCCCCCTCGCAAACGCTCCCACAACAATCAACTCGACTAGCCGAAACCCTCAACTGCAAAAACCCACAGAGTCAGGCCAGGGCCAAGGAATTGAGATACAGGGCGGAGACCTTGGCTCGCATTTACATACTAGCCCCAGCCAAGGCCAACAGACTAGGCCTCGTCTCTACTTTACAGCCTACAGACTAGGCCTCGGCTCTACTTTACAGACTAGGCCTCGGCTCCACTTTACAGCCTACAAACTAGGCCTCGGCTCTACTTTACAGACTAGGCATCGGCTCCACTTTACAGCCTACAGACTAGGCCTCGGCTCTACTTTACAGACTAGGCCTCGGCTCCACTTTACAGTCTACAGGCTAGGCCTCGCCACTACTTTACAGACTAGGCCTCGGCTCCACTTTACAGTCTACAGCCTAGGCCTCGCCACTACTTTACAGACTAGGCCTCGGCTCCACTTTACAGTCTACAGCCTAGGCCTCGCCACTACTTTACAGACTAGGCCTCGGCTCCACTTTACAGCCTACAGACTGGGCCTCAGCTCTACTTTACAGACTATCCCGAGTGGAGCTGAGTGGGGGGTGGGGGGGAGGGGCCTGAATAGGTCATAGGCTGACCCAGGGTGGGGGAAGTCACAGGGATGACTCGGGGGAGAGGGGGACGGGATACCATGGGTCATCCTGAGTCAGGCACAGCAAGGCGTGCCTGGGCCAGCTAGTAAATAATGAAAACAGTCCTTTCTGGAGGTTTTTTTTTTGCCCAGCAATATATTATAGTGTAGTAAAATACGATGTCAAAAAAGGTTCGCCCCCTCCTTCTGTCCCATTCCCACATACCAATTAGATGAATAAATCTTCCTTTTCTTGATCCTCTTTATCGTCTCAGAGGCTGGATTATTTAGCAAAGTATTTCTTCTCTTCACGTTTGAAGCATGTCCACCTCCTATATCCAATCTTTATTTTAGGAAAAGGAAATTTGGGCGCTCATGAGCGGCAGCTTCTGGGAGGCTTCTGGGAGAGCCAAGATTCTCTCGGGGGCTTTCCTTTTTTTAAAAAATAATTTTTATTGGGTTTTACAACAAATAATATACCATTTCTCAACATAGATTTGATCAATAAAACATAACATAACACAACACAACACACACAACAATGCATACTCTTCCCCCCCTTTCTTATTTCCTTATCTTATTTGTTGGACTTCCCCCGCCTCTCTTGTCGTGTTTCATTATTCTAACATCTTTAGCAATTTCTTCTCATCATCATATGTTATTTTACTTGATCTCACTATCTCATTTATGTCTCTTACTAATTTCTTAACTTATCATACTATCTTTACTTATCTTAATCTTATCATATATTTCCTAAATTCGTACTTATTTACATACTGTAAATTACTATCTCTCTTCAGGATTATCTAACTACTAATCTTGCAATACTTTTTAATATACATCTTAAACTTCTTCCATTCTTTTTCAACCGCTTCTTCCCTCTGGTCTCGGAGTCCCGCTGACAGCTCGGCAAGTTCCATATATTCCATCATCTTCATCTGCCATTCTCAGGGGCTTTCCATCCAGTAGCCCCCAGCTGCAAGGTCGGAACCGGGTTAAAGGCAAACCGCGGACAACTTCCGTTTGGCGTGCCGGGATGATCAGTCGGGGGAAAGCTCGCTCCGAGCTTCCCCGGCTTGGCGGGGGGAAAAGGGGAGTCCGCGACAGCGCAGCGGTCCCCAAAACCCTGAGAAGAGCGTCCCGGGACCCTGGTGATCCGGCAGGGCTCAACATTTTTCCCCTGCTCCCTGGTAAACCCTGGTAAGGGCTGCCGTGAGAGAGCGGGGAGGTAATGGAGCCCATCGGATCCAACTCTGCCTCCGCCGAGTGCAGCTGCATGACGGATTGTTCTGAGCACCCCAATTTCTCAAAAAAAAAAAAGGATTTGGAACAAGAATCGTGAGTAAAAAGATATTTGGACTTAATTTGTAAGAACTGTGGAATCGTGAGTAAAACGACATTTGGATACAATTGGCAAGTTGCTTGGGACTTTCAATACGGAGGTCAGGTCCCAGCAGTTGGAAAAAAGAAACAGGACATTTTATTACCAAGGCAAGGAAGGAGGAATGTTACAAGGGAAACTTCCATTACTGTGTTTTAAGTTACCCTTTTTACCTAAAGTCTTGGGGAAATTTGGCTAAGATTACAATTGGATTATCGGAATATACAAATTGGATTGTGGACAAAGAGAAAGCTGACTCTGAACTCTGAAATGGCTCTTTATAACGTGGATAAAATTATGGCAGGATTGGATAAACTTGAAAACTTGATCAGAGAACTTATTCAGAGGGGGAGCAGCCTTCAGAACAAAGATGATCTCATGCCAGATGGGCAGGAAGGGAAGCATGAGAAACATAATAGACCTACCATACCTAAGACTGTGAGAAAGCGAAAAGGAAAGAAGAGACTACCCTGCAGGAAAGAAATCAAAAAGATGAACAAGAAACATAAAAAAAAAACAAGGCCAAACAGTGCCAGAAGGAGGAAGTCACCAGAAGCTGGGAAAGGCATCGCAGGGCGGAAAGGAAGATCAAGACCCAATTGGGTCGGAGAACTTTTGGAGCTGGACCTTGGAGAGATTGGGTGTGGGGTGAATAAAGACATTTTATATCTAAAAGGAATGATTTTACTGGTTATAAGGACAATGCTGATGAATAAGGCTACAGGCTTGAGTGACGAATAATGAGAATTGATTTTTTAAATGATAAGTAAAGGAAGAAATACAGACCAAAATACTCTGAGACCAAGGGAAAGAAGGGGGGTTAATGAGGGTCAGAACATAGGGAATAACAGAAGTGTCTAAACGCCAAGGTTGGAATTTAGGTTTGATAAGTAGAACTACCTATGTTTTTTGACAAATGAATTTAATGATGATGTGTGAATAACATGTTTTTGATAATATACTTAAAGATGAAGTATGAACCTGGTAAGGAGGAATTACTATGAACCAACAGGGGGGACCTGGGGAAGTCGAAATGGAATAAGAAATTGAGAAAATTGGCAATACCTGGCCTACAAAGTAGGGCCAGGCCAAAGCAATGTTATGAAAATGATAATGTAAGGTTAAAAGAACAAGATATGTGTTACCTCTGTGAGAGGGAGGAAATGATTTGGGCTTCCCATGGTGAGAGGTGGGAAGCATGAAGTTTAACGGTTATGTTATGTGCTTAAAAAATTGTAAAACCCAATAAAAATATTATTAAAAATAAATAAATAAATAAATAAAGGCAAACCGCAGATGAGGCAGCGTCTCCCCATATCCCTGGGGAGACTTGGGAGGCTGATTTACTCCGATCTCAGCTGCTAAATTACCCCATGAGAACTGGAGCGATATAATTTGTCAGCCGCCATCCCCAGCACCCAAACCGGAAGCGGCAAAGTTACTTTACTAGGAGCAATTATTGCCTTAGTTGTTTCCTTCTCGACTGACCAGTTCCATCCCTCTACAGGAAACACTCTTCCGGCTGCCCCACCCTGTCCCAAGGAAACACCTGCCCCATAGAGCCCCTTGCGAGGGGGGCGATTTCTCGCCAAGGAGCAGGAATTGGCTGTGTTTCTGACCATATTCTGGCTGCAGTATTTAAATTTAATGTGTCATTCAGGTTCAGAGTAGAGGTTTTAAGGAACATTTCATGCTTCCCAACAGAAGTGAATCTCTTTTTCTTCCTCACACCTTCTCTGTGGACATCTAGAGAAAGGAAACGTGTGCTGTGCTGTCATCACCCTCAGACAATTCCTGCCCCTTGATACCAGATGATTCTGCTGCTACTTTGAATGGACACCAGTGGGGAGACTCAGAGGCCTGGGGTTGCTGTTTTGGCCCTTGGGGGTCTTGCTGAGGAGTCTGTAGTGAGGAAGAAACTCCCCACCAGGAGCGGTGCTAGGGCTTTTCGCGCCCTAGGCGAAAATCGCGGGGCGCCTAGCGCGCCGGGGGCGGGGCACCATACGTCATACGCAATGACGTCACGTGCCCCGCCCCCTGCGCGCCGGGTGCTGCGCACGCTGGGCGCTGCCGGGCACTGAGCGCACCGGGCGCTACGTGCGCCGCTGCAATTTTCGCCTGTGTTTGGGGCGGCGGCGGGGGGCGGGAGGCAGGCTGGCCAGCGCCCCCTCCATTTTGGCGCCCTAGGCAACCGCCTAGTTTGCCTCAATGGTAGCGCCGGGCCTGCTCCCCACTCAGTGCCTGCCTGTCCCTCTAGGCTTCCCACAGCCGGCTTCCTCCTCTCAATTCCTTTCTTTTCCTTTTCCATAAATTGTGGATTTGAATGGGCTGACATTGTTTTTCTTTTCACCAGGTATGAGAAAAGAGAGAGTCCAGAGAAGCCACTGCCTTTCCCTCCAGAAATGAGGAACAGGATCTTGGAATCCTGTGATCTAAATCAACTTGTGGAGGATACAATGAAACAATGGAAAGGTAATGAAAAATGGGTGCCAGGATTTCACACTGGGAATTCTATTACTTCTTCAGAACTGAACATGCCAGGCTCTTATTGCATGGAATTGAGTAACCCCAGGATACCTTCCTTCTTGGTGCCCCAGCCTTCATTTCCTGTCCCCCAGAATGGCCCATGTATATTGTGACGCTGGAGCTTGTAAAGAAAGCCTGAACCAGAGCGTAGAGCAAAGTCAGGATTTTTTCTCCCATGTGCTTCTGTTTAGACTTTCCATGCTTGGTAACATGGTTGTAGTGGTAGAGTTCTTTAAGTTCCTGGGCTCTATGATTTCTCGAAACTTAAATTGGTCAGGCAACATCAATATTATTATTAAAAAGGTCCACCAGAGATTGTATTTCTTGTGACAACGAAGAAAATTTAATTTGCCCCAAGAATCGTTGATCCAATTTTACAGAGGCACCATTGAAACTGTTCTCTGTAATTCTATTACTGTCTGGTATGGCACAGCCTCTAAGCTGGATAAAAAGAGGCTCCAACGAGCAGTAAGAATTGCAGAGAGGGTAATTGGTGTTAGCTTGTCTCCAATAGAAACACTTTATGCTGCTCGAGCCAGGAAGAGAGCAGAGAGAATTGTCGCAGAACCTTCGCATCCTGGTCATTACCTGTTTGATTTACTTCCATCCAGAAGTCGTTACAGGACTCTATACACAAAAGCGTCTAGGCACAGGAATAGTTTTTTTCCTTGTGCCATCAAACTGTTGAATTTGTAGTTGTGTGCGGAAGGGAGGTCAGTTGGTGGTATAATAATAATAATAATAATAAATTTTTATTTATACCCCGCCCTCCCCAGCCAAAACCGGGCTCAGGGCGGCTAACATCAATAAAAAATTACAATAAAATATAAAAGGAAAACCATTAATTAAAATACAGATTAAAAGCCAAGTTTAAAATGGTATGGGGTTCCTTTGTAGTGCTGTTGTAGCGTGAGGGGAATAGTGTATGTATGAGGTACGTTTTCTTACATTGCAATGTAATCGAAGCAAAATTCAAAGTATGATTGATACTTGGCCAATAAATTTATTCTATTCTATTCTATTCTATTCTATTCTATTCTATTCTATTCTATTCTATTCTATTCGGAACCTCCTTTTCCTTTTGGTTGCCAGTCTACACCATCTGGGATTGTCCTTTTGGTGGTTCTCCTGCTCTGAATGGAGTCAAAGGGCATTAAGAAGCCCCCAGTTCCCCCTCTGCCTCCTGCTCAGGCTTGTTTCTCAGCCAAGGCCTGAGCTGTCTCCTCAGACGTCCCCCTGCAGCTGCCATATCTAGGGCTTCAGGCGTCATAATCTCCTGAGAGGAGATGGAGACATTGAGGATGGAAGCAAGACCACATGAGCCCCCAAAGGCACAATTATGCTTGTTAATCCAATAATGTACAGCCCAATTTCTGTATCAAAGTTCAGAGACCATCAGGATTCATGCTGATTTTTTAAATTCTGCTATTTGTAAGCAGGGCCGGAGCATCCATTTAGGCGAACTAGGCAACTGCCTAGAGCGCCAAAATGGAGGGGGCGCTGGCAAGCCTGCCCCCTGCCCCCTGCCGCCGCCCCCGCCCGCCGCCACCCCAACCAGAGGCGAAAATCGCGGTGGCGCGGATTGCCCGGGAGTGCCCGGCTCGCGCAGCGCCCGGCAGTTTCCGGCGTGCGCAGCGCCCGGCAGCGCCCGGCTCGTGCAGCGCCTGGCAGTTTCCGGCGCGCGCAGCGCAGGGGGCGGGGCACGTGACGTCATTGCGCATGACGTGCGGTGCCCCGCCCCCTGCGTGCCGGGCGCCCCGCGATTTTCGCCTAGGGCGCGAAAAGCCCTAGCACCGGGCCTGTTTGTAAGCTTGCTTTATGATTGCTGAGTTTTAAAGCTTTAGTTATTTTCATAGATTCTTCCTATGATTTTCTGGTTTTAAGTTATTTTTTCTACAGCTGTACTTCAGTTCTTGTATTTAATCCATTTTAGGAGTCGGTTCAACTCCCAAAATGGTTTGAGAACCAAGGCGTGGCTTCTGATTGGCTGAAGAAGCTTCTTGCAGCCAATCAGAAGCTGTGGAAGCTGTGCCAGACTTTTGGATTCCGAAAAACAATCACTTCCGATTTTCTATAGTTTGGGAACCGAAATTTTTGAGTTCAAAGGTGGTCGGCTTCTGAGGTTCCACTGTACTATTTAATAATTGTGCAGTCAAACCTCGGAAGTCGAACATAATCCGCTCCGGAAGGACGTTCAACTTCCAAAATGGTCAATTTCCAAGGCGTGGCTCTTTCAACACTTACTTCCAGGTTTTTGACATTTTTGGAGCTGAAACGTACAGTAATGGAGACGATTGAAAACTGAGGTTTGACCGTACTTGCCATTTTATGAAGTGCTACTTTTGTGTAGAGATTTATTCCAGGTGGAAGAGTGTTGCCCTTACAGTTTATATCTTTTTGCTTTCTCAGATGCTCTATTATACAGAAAACAGATTCATAAAGGTAAATTTCCAGGGGAGGAAAAATTTCACAGGAGGGACGGGGACTGATATTTCATGGATGTTGAACCGTCTGTTCTGCAGACTTTGCCATCAATGGCGTAACTCTGGGAAACGGTCCTCTAGTAGTGTTTGGGTTCTTTGTCCCATGAATGAACTGGGAGAAGGCTTGGATTGGGGGCAGAGCTTGTCCCTGTGAAGAACCTGCACGCCAGTCTGAGTTCCTTTCCTGCCCATAGACTATTATCCTGGCTTCCCCCTCGATTTTAATAGATTTAGCTTTCTTTCATAAAATATATATACTGCTTGTTTGTAGGAAAAAGCCTCAGAGCCTTACAATATCTTACAAAAGCCCTTAAGGAGATTCATACAGGGTCAGCCCATCTTGTCCATCTTAGAATCATAGAATCATAGAGTTGGAAGAGACCCCAAGGGCCATCCACTCCAACCCCCTGCCAAGCAGGAACACCATCAAAGCATTCTTGACAGATGGCTGGCTAGCCTCTGCTTAAAGACCTCCAAAGAAGGAGACTCCACCACACTCCTTGGCAGCAAATTCCACTGTCAAACAGCTCTTACTGTCAGGAAGTTCTTCCTAATGTTTAGGTGGAATCTTCTTTCTTGTAGTTTGAATCCATTGCTCCGTGTCCGCTTCTCTGGAGCAGCAGAAAACAACCTTTCTCCCTCCTCTATATGACATCCTTTTATATATTTGAACATGGCTATCATATCACCCCTTAACCTTCTCTTCTCCAGGCTAAACATACCCAGCTCCCTAAGCCATTCCTCATAAGGCATCGTTTCCAGGCCTTTGACCATTTTGGTTGCCGTCCTCTGGACACGTTCCACCTTGTCAGTATCCTTCTTGAACTGTGGTGCCCAGAACTGGACACAGTATTCCAGGTGGGGTCTGACCAGAGCGGAATACAGTGGTACTATTACTTCCCTTGATCTAGATGCTATACTCCTATTGATGCAGCCCAGAATTACATTGGTTTTTTTTAAGCTGCTGCATCACACTGTTGACTCATGTCAAGTTTATGGTCTACCAAGACTCCTAGATCCTTTTCACTTGTACTGCTCTCAAGCCAGGTGTCACCCATCCTGTATTTGTGCCTTTCATTGTTTTTTCCCAAGTGTAGTACTTTACATTTCTCCCTGTTAAAATTCATCCTGTTTGCCTTGGCCTAGTTCTCTAATCTGTTAAGGTCATTTTGAAGTGTGATCCTGTCCTCTGGGGTATTAGTCACCCCTCCCAATTTGGTGTCTTCTGCAAACTTGATCAGGATGCCCTCAAGCCCATCATCCAAGTCATTGATAAATATGTTGAATAAGACTGGGCCCAAGACAGAACCCTGTGGCACCCCACTAGTCACTTCTCTCCAGGATGAAGGGGATCCATTAATGAACACCCTTTGGGTTCGATCAGTCAGCCAGTTACAAATCCACTGAATGGTAGCATTGTCTAGCCCACATTTTACCATCTTCTTTACAAGAATATCATGGGGCACCTTGTCAAAGGCCTTGCTGAAATCAAGATAGGCTACATCCACGGCGTTCCCTTCATCTACCAGGTTTGTAATTCTGTCAAAAAATGAGATCAGATTGGTCTGACATGACTTATTTTTCAGAAACCCATGCTGACTTTTAGTGATCACAGCGTTCCTTTCTAGGTGCTCACAGACAGTTTGCTTAATGATCTGCTCTAGAATCTTCCCTGGTATTGATGTCAGGCTGACTGGGTGATAATTATTTGGATCCTCTCTTTTCCCCTTTTTGAAAATAGGGACAACATTTGCCCTCCTCCAGTCCGCTGGGACTTCGCCTGTTCTCCAGGAATTCTCAAAGATTACTGCCAGTGGTTCTGAAATCACCTCTGCCAGTTCTTTTAATACTCTTGGATGTAGTTCATCTGGCCCTGGAGACTTGAATACATCTAAACTAGCCAAGTATTCTTGTACTACCTCCTTACTTATTCTGGGCTGTGTTTCCCCTGCTGTATCATCTGCTCCATATTCTTCAGGTCTGGCATTGTTTTCTTTTTTGGAGAAGACTGAGGCAAAGAAGGCATTGAGGAGTTCTGCCCTTTCTCTGTCCCCTGTTTGCATTTCACCATCTTCTCCTCTAAGTGACCCCACTGTTTCCTTGTTCTTCCTTTTGCTACGGACATACCCATAAAAGCCCTTTTTATTGCTTTTAACCTCTCTAGCAAGCCTGAGTTCATTCTGTGCTTTAGCTTTTCTGACTTTGTCTCTACATGTGCTGGCTATTTGTTTGAATTCCTCTCTGGTGATTTCCCCCCTTTTCCATTTTTTGTACATATCCCTTTTAAATCTTAACTCAGTTAAAAGTTCTTTAGATAGCCACCCTGGCTTCTTTAGGCACCTTCCATGTTTTTGTCTCATTGGTACTGCTTGAAGTTGTGCTTCTAATATCCCCTTTTAACAAACTCCCAAATCTTGTTTTGTTAACAAACAAAATCTTGTCGAGTTCTCCTGTATAGGGAACCTCACTTGCATTTTGTTTTCCCTCCACACAATCTGGAGATCTCGAGATTTGCTTGGATTTCCCCCTCGTGAAGTGTGTTATAAAGGGCACCCACAAGCACCCAGTCCCTCCTCCACCTCCTGCCAGGCTGGTCTCCCAGCAGCAGAGCAAGGCCTCAGCCGCCTCTTCCTCAGAGTTTCAAGCTCACCAGCTATTTCTGGTTCTTCAGCCATCCCAATCTCCCCAGAGTTCCCACAGTTCTTATGAGATCAGCCCCATTCCATGAGGGAGAACTTCCCATTGCACAAGACCCTTGGAATTACATGGCAAACTCTGCCGATTCTTCCTCTGCAATCTGGTTTGTCGGCATGCTTGGAAATTCCGGTTTCAAAAGCTTTTCCCCACCAGTTTACTTGGGGCAGATGTTAAACCAGTGGCTAGCAAACTTATTGCGCGGTGTGCCGGAGGGCAGGGGAGGGTGCGCCCATACGCTATTTCTGGCGCACTTCCGGGTCAGAGGAGCACTGGAAATAGCTTGTACGCATGTGCACAGGCCTCCTCCGACCCAGATGTGCACCAGAAATAACGCTTGCGCATGCGCCCAAGCTATTTCCGGTGCTCCTCTGACCCAGAAGTGGGCAGTTGTGCAGCGCCGATAAGAGCGGGCTGCGGCAGCGGGTGGTGCCACGGACCGGATAAACAAGTCCCTCGGGCCTTATCCAGCCCGCGGCCTTTAGTTTGGGGACCCCTGTGTTAAACCTTCCTCCAGCCCTCCAGTACAGATTCCCATTTCATTTGTGGATTTTGAATGATTGTATTCCGCCATTTTCTAGTATGGTTTACCATTTCTGATTTCCCCATGGAATCATGGAATAGCAGAGTTTGAAAGGATCCCAAGGATCATCTAGTCCAACCTCCTGCAATGCAGGAATTACAGCTAAACACATTAGTTGTTTTAATTCCTTAGGCCTAGTGATATTAAATTCTCGAGAATAATCTTTTGGAGAATATTTAACATCACTACTTAGGCCTACAGTTGTTGTCTTTGCAATTATTTGTTCTATGATTTAATCTTTTGCTTGAAATAAGGAAACAACAGGTGCTATGTTATGGTGATGTTTTGTAAAAAGTTTTTTGTTGTTTTTTTAGCTATTGCATTGTAGCCTGTTAAATCTCTCTTTTTCCTTCCTCAGATGTTCAGTCATTCAGAAATCTTCAGAGAGGTAAATTTCACATGGAGACCCCAATTCACAGGAGGGGGGGAATGGTGTTTCATGGGGGGGGGGTAAAGAGTCTCTTCTGTCCAATTTGACTCTAGCCCCTGCTGTGTGTACCACAACGGCAGAGAGGGTAGAATTGAAGGTGAAGAGGGGGAGCAGATAAATTACCCAGAAGGATCAGACTGAACAGGGAAGAGTTTTATTTCTGCCTAGAGTTGGGTTTATTTTCCATGCAACCTTTTTCAGGACTGGTTGCCACATGTCCTCTTTTTCTCGGATGGGTCCTCTATTTTCATGATTAAAATTTCTCCCCAGGTAGATTTTTAAAATTTGGCAAAATGTCTCAGGTTGTTTTGTTTGGTTTTTTGGTTTACGTGAACCCATGAATTTTTTTTCTAGTGCATTAGACTCAGATCTAAGGCACCCAGCTAAGCTAGCCTAGATCAGAGAATCGCAACAGAGCAGCATCTTAAGCTAGCGACATCCTATATAATAAAGTCCCTGTGTCTCTGTGTCCAGTCCGTGTGTCAGTGGAATTGCGCTATTGCGCATGTGCCTCACGGACACAGGGATTGGACCGGGCGGAGAGGGGGGCGTGTCCGAGAGGCAGCGGCTGCGCACGCGCGTCGTCAGTTGGGTCAGTGCCACCGCCTCGCACGGAGCTGGGGAGGATGAGCTGAGCCTCCGCCCACCCACCCCCGGCCCGCCTCCCCGGCCCCTCCGTACCTGCAGCAGCCGCTGTGGCTGCAGGAAGAAGCTGCCCAGGTGGCCACCATGGAGCAGCTCTCCTTGCTCCCGGCTGGGGCCCAGGTCGGTCGGCTCGGTCGGCAATGCGGCAGCGAGCACAGCGGCCCCGGCAAGCGCCGCCTCTCCCGCAGCCCCGACCAGAAGCAGCAGCAGCAGCAGGAGGAGGAGGAGGAGCTGCGGCGCCTGCAGCTGCTGGGGGCCAGAGGCGCCCGAGGAGCCGCCGCCTCTTCCGTCCCCTTCTCGGCCCAGCCGAGGAGGGCGGAGGTGTTTGGCCCGTGGAGCGCTGGGCAAAGGGCCTGCTGCGGTGGGCGGCCCCGGAGAGAGAGATTTCCCTTCCAAGTGCGGTTAGGACTCAAGGCCGGCTAATTGCAGCGTTCTAGCGCCCGTTAATTTAATGGGCTGAACGTCCACTAGTATTGTATAAATCCCATCTCTTGTGGCTGAACTAAAAAGACACTGGCTCAGCTACAAGATCTTGGAGAAGGAGTCCGAGAGGGGAAGAGTTAACATCCCCCTTCCTTTAAGGAGAGTCCATATGTACATGTTTAACAGTTTAACAAATTGTTCTGTGCACACTTGCGTTCACAAAGATGTGAACATGAGCCCAAATACTTTCATGTGGCAAGCAAAAGAGCAATATGTATTATTATTATTATTATTGTTTTGTTGTTTAAAGTTAAGAACATTGCTACTAGCAGGATATCACAGCTTTGAAAGTCTACATAGAGTAGGGGTATTTAAAATGAGTGTCATCATAGCGATCCATGGTTAAGAGTAGAAGTTGGCAAATGTGTCCTCTTTTTTGTTCTTCAAAACATGGCAACCCTACAGTTGCCTATCTTTTTTTTTTAATTAAATTAAATTTTAAGAAATAATAACAAACATCAAAAAGCACATTTTAAACAAACATAAAAGAAAACAACAAGAAAAAAACATACAAAACAAACATACATCCATTTAACCTAGTCGTTCTTCATATCATTGTAGGTTGACTTCCTCCTGTCCTCCCTTCCTGCGTTCCTTGTGTATCATCTTTAGTAATTTCTTGACATCATTAATAACATTTTCATTAATTACCTCAATATTTCTTCTAATCTAATATCATTTCATTAATTCCAACAATCATAAACTTTGAATCTAACTTCTACCTCTACAGCCTCATTTATCTTCCAGCTTACTTCTACTCTTTAATCTTACAGTACTTTTTAAAGTATAATTTGAATTTTTTCCAATCTTCTCTCACCGCTTCCTCCCTCTGGTCACGAAGTTTCCCAGTCAGCTCAGCAAGTTCCATATAGTCCATCATTTTCATCTGCCATTCTTTCTATCGTTGGTAATTCTTCTGACTTCCAGTTTTTAGCTAACAAAATTCTCGCTGCTGTTGTGGCATACATAAAGAAAGTCCTATCGCATTTTGGGATTTCCTGGCTTACCATACCAAGTGAAAAGGCTTCTGGTTTTTACTAAATGTGTTTTTCAACACCTTTTTCAATTCATTATAAATCCTTTCCCAGAAGTCTTTCACCTTTGGGCACGTCCACCACATATGGAAAAAAGTTCCTTCTACTTCCTTACATTTCCAGCATTTATTACTCTGTGCATGGTACATTTTTGCTATTTTAACCGGTGTTAAATACCACCTGTACATCATCTTCATAACGTTCTCTCTCAGAATATTACATGCTGAAAATTTAATACCCGATCTCCATAGTTTTTCCCAATCCTCCAACATCATGTTGTGCCCCACATCTTTAGCCCAATCTATCATCACTGATTTTACCATTTCATCTTGTGTATGCCACTCAAGCAGCACTTTATACATTCTGGATAAATTTTTAAACTTTGGCTCTAACAATTCCGTCTCCAACTTGGATTTTTCCAACTGAAAACCATGTTTCTTATTGTGATGGCCTGGGATTCAGACTCAGGCGCTGAACCTGAGGGATCCCAGCCTGCACAGGATTCCCTGCCTCCAGAACCAGCAGAGCCGGGGCTGGGGCCTGAGTCTGAAGGGTCCTCACCTGTGCTGGATCCTCAGGTGCAGACATCTGCTGAGTCTGCTCTGGCTCCTGATGGGAGGGAGGACTCATTGGCTGCAGGTGCTCCACTCCCAGCCCTGTCAGGGGAAGCTGAGGTTGCCTCTGGGTCCGGTAACCCTCCAGCCTCTCCTGAGCTGCAGAGACTCAGGGCAGAGAGGCGAAGAGAACTAAGTTCCCACAGGAGGAGTGCTCGCCTCCAAGCCAGGAGAGGCGAGTCACCTGAGGATCGGAGCCGCCCTATGCCTCGGGGCAGATAAAAGCCGGCCAGTCCCAGCTCCAAGTTGCAGGAGCAACATTGTTGCTATCGAGTTCCTGCTTGAGCCCTGTCCTGCTGTTTTGCCTGAGCTTCTGGCCCGCCTTGGTTCCCTGTTTGTTCACCCGTTCCTGACTTTGCCTGACTCCCTGCCCTGTACCCTGCTCCAGTTATTTCGGACTGCCTTTACGTGTACCTCTGACCTTGGACCGGACTTAGACTTCGCCTTCTGGATACCCCATGGGACCAGCACACTTATCTAGCTTAAACACTTCATTGATCTGATAGTAATGTAGCCAATCAGATACTTTGCCTTTTAATTGTTCATAAGATTTTAATTAAATTTGTTCTCCTTATGTCAAAATTTCACTATATTTTGGCCAGTCACTTCCCATATTCATTTTTTTTATGGGCTTTTGCTTCTAATGGTGACAACCATCTGGGTGTTTTCCTTTCTAGCAAATCTTTATATTTCATCCATACCAAAAACAAAGCTTTCCTAATAATATGAGATTTAAAACCTTTGTGGGCCTTGATCTTATCGTACCAAAGATATGTGTAGCAGCCGCAAGACACATACACGTTGGTTCAGTGAAGTTGAGTATATTTCAATAACACAAAGAAAACAACCAAGCCTACAGACTGCTCTATGCTCTAACAACCTCTTCACTAATCTGATGATGACTCATCTGAAGGTTCAGGATGGGTCTTCTGCCCTTTTAAACCTCGCGAGAACACCATCCTCTTCCGCCTCCTCTGCAACGACAATTTCCCTTTCTCTTGCACCCCATCCTTCTTGTGTTCGTCCCAAGCTAAAGGTAAAGGCTCTGACAGACTGCTGTCAGAGAAACCTGGCCTCGGCAAGAACTGAGCACTTCCCTCTATCTTATTTCTGTCTGTTTCCCTGACACCCTGCTCTCCCAGCTCTTGGCTGCCCTCCCAGTCAGCCAGCTGGTGGGTTCTCTGTTGTAACCTGACATCATGCATGCCATCCAAATACATTATCATAACCTTCCAAGTCTAATACATCCGTATTTTCTAACAAAAACCAGTCTTTCAACCAACAAAAGGCAGCCGCTTCATAGTAAATCCTTAGGTCTGGCAGGGAAAATCCCCCTCTTTCCTTTGAATCTGTGAATATCTTATATTTAATTCTGGGTTTTCCCCCCTGCCAGATAAATCTTGACAAATCCTTTTGCCACCTTTTAGAACAGTCCATCTTATCAATTATTGGCAAGACTTGGAGTAAAAACAAAACTTTCGGCAATACATTCATCTTTATCACTGAAATTCGGCCTAGCAAAGATAATTTCAAATTAGTCCAAATTTCTAGATCTCTTTTGATTTCACAACATATTTTCTCATAGTTATCTTTAAACAGATTTAAATTTCTCGCAGTCATATTAACACCCAGATATTTCACTTTTTAAACAAAATTCAGCCCCCTACACTTGCCTATCATGACTGTCTGTGCCCCTAACTGGTAACCTTTTGAGTTATTCCCCGTCTTCCCCCAGGGAACTAGTCTTATGGTATATATTTAAGACGTCAGACCCTGAAGAAATTGTAGTGAAACGGGGATAACATAAGCTGGCCACCCGTTGGGAGCAGCAGTCGCGGACTCCTCAAAGACCTTACGCACTTTATAATATTGAACTGTTTGCACTTCGGACTTTGCACCTTGAAAGCTTCTTGCACTTTTTGAGGCACTTCATTTGTACAAATCTCCGGTTGCGTATACGAATATATAAAATTGAATTGTTTCACGGTTTTGTAATTTTGTTATATTCCACTGTATCGTGTTGTCTATTTTGTTTTGTTTGGGTTGAGAGGAAGGCAAGCACAATACACATTGAATATAAGAAAGTGAAGAAAACTGATTAAAAAACCAACAAGGAAGATATTTATTCTGATGAAAGTCTGCAAGGATTCTCCGTCTTGCAGGGGATGCAAAGAAATCCCATTCATCTGAAAGGAAATCTGGGTTTTTTGGTTGTTTTTATTTATTTATTGGGATGGCCATCTCTGCCTCTCATCTGATTCTGCCTAATCTTCTTTCCCTCATCTTCTTCCCAACAGCAAATGTGACTCTGGATCCAGACACAGCCCATCCTTGGCTCATTCTGTCCAAGGATCGGAAAAGCGTGAGAGGGGGAGACGAAGAGCAAGACCTTCCTGATTATCCTGAGAGATTCAAATACCGGCGTTGTGTGTTGGGATGTGAGGGATTCACAGCAGGCAGACATTTCTGGGAAGTCACTGTGGAAAGTGGGGAAGGGTGGGATGTGGGGGTCGCCAGGAAGTCTGTGTGGAGAAAGGGCTTACAACCTAAGATAGGCCTCTTTGATCTCATCTTTCCCGTTCAATCCATATTAAGTATGATATTAATGTATGACATGAATCCTGAAGGAGGGATCTGGGCTGTGGGGAAGTGGGGAGGCAAGTACTGGCCCCGCACCTCCCCTCATTCCTCCCCTCATTCCTCTCCTCTGTCCCTGAGGGAGAAGCCCAGGAGGATCCGGGTGTTTCTGGACTATGAAGGGGGATGTGTGTCTTTTTCTGACTCCGACTCAGGAGCCGAACTCTACACGTTCTCAGGAGCCTCGTTCTCTGGAGAGACCCTCCTCCCTTACTTTCATCTGTGGGGAAGTGAAACTCACCTCAGTATCTCCTGAGGAGACTAAATCTGCCTCTCAGGCCCATTAGATGATTCTCTCCAGAGCAGAGCAACCGATATAAAAAACATTTACACGCCAAGAGCACGTTGGGCAGTTTTCCAAGGGACCTTGGAAACAAAAGAAAAATGGGTTTCTGTCGCTTTGCATGTTCCTTTTCCCATAATCCCCTCTGCTGGTTACTTCTTAAAGAGACAGTAACACATTTAACAGTCCCAATAAATAATATTTTCCTGAAATGGGCTCCCTTACCTTCAATCTTGTTTTCCTTTTGAGATGTTTGATTTGGCAGAGGACGAGACTCTTAATCCCAGGGTTGTGGGTCTGAGCCCCATGTTGGGCAATGTTTCCTGCCCTGCAGGGGGTGGGACTAGATGACCCTCAACTCTGCAATTCTAGGAAACCTTTCTCTCCCCACAAGACCTTATGTAGATGAAAAATTAATGCATCATTAAATTAATAGATGACTAAAAAATGAACCCCTTCCCCCACGTCAGGCAGGATAGCTCCTTGCTCTGGAGACCTTAGATGTGAAGAAAATGAAAAAGAAACTGAACAGGGTGTCCGCTTCAAATGCCCTCTGCAAATACAGCCTCACCATCCCCCCACTTAGACAGAAATAAACCTCATTGCATTGAGTGGGGCCTCTGCCCAGTTAAATGTGTTTAGGGTTGATGCATTAATGTTCCTTATTTACAGGCTGGATTCTGCATATCAGGGGCATCAAATGGGGTGTCCTCTGGATAATGCTGGACTACAACTCCCCTCCGACCCATCCAGCATGGCCAGGGGTCAGAGAGGATGGGAGTTGCAGGCCGGCAGCTTCCGGAAGGGGCCCCATGGGCTGTGCTGCCCTATACATTACGCAGGGCACCTTCCCTGTGTTCCTCAGCCCCACCCCAAATACACAATGCTCCCCCAAGGAGCGTCATTTCAGCACAAGGTGCATCTGATTTCTCTCCTGGGATACTAACAGCTAGAACAACACATGCCTATGGAACTGACCCCTCTCAAAGACCTGGCAGGACTCTCTCTGGCTCCACTATCAGGGCCGCTGACTACTGACTGGTGCAGCTAGCTCTCCTTATCATAATAGCAGTTCCCCCCCTCAACAGCTTTAACAGTCCACTTAATGGCTAAATGCCTGGTGTTAGAGGAAATTCCTGGGTTAGAGGTTGCTCAGCACCCAGCCCTACGAGAGAAGCCCGTGGTTCGCAGCGGGAGATCAAAGGAGAACAGCCAGAAGTTGGAGCAAAGGCAAAGGAGTTTATTGCGCAACAGGTTACAGCCAAGAGACTGGACCCAGAACAAAGGGCGACAGAAACTTTTAAAACTTCCCGCTACAACCCAGAATACAGTTCAGTCATACATCACAGTTACATCACCAAAACGTCAAGAAGGGGTGGAGAGTAGGAGGGTACATACATGATTAACATAAGGGTAAACAAGATTAACATATGAGTGAAGAGGCACAGGAACAAGTAAATGGGTTTTGGGTGAGGTTCAATATACATCTGGAACATCCACCTGGGTAGAACAATAAGGAACATTGTGGGGCTGTCTGTCGCCTTGACAACCTGAGGAGAGGTGCTTGAGAGGATTGCCCAGGTGTGGCATTTCCTGAGGCCCAAGTGAGTGTGTACGTGCCCTCACGCTTGGGAGATTATGGAAGTTTGAAGAGACGTGTCCCCCTGCCTAAAGAATAATGGTGGATGACAAAAGGGCATCAGAAGTCAATTCCTGATGCCCGAGCAATGGCGGGAACCGAGGGGCTTGGAAGCCCTTTGCATAAGCTTTAAAATGACACCAGAACCAAGTAAATCTGTTAAGGCAGTGATTTTCTATGATTTTCCAAAGATTTGCGGCTTGACAGTGAAAGGAATAAAGTTTAAAATGGCATTTCCGAGTCTGGACTCCGTTTTGTTACAAAGTATCAATATTTAATTGATAACTATCCGTTCCTGATTGAATCACCTTTGTTCTCCCAGCAGGGGCTGTCAACACCTTGTTAGCAGTCACTGGAGCGTGCACAGAGTTCTAACTGAGCTCCGTTCTGCAGGGGAGATGCATGGCTTTTGATTGGTTAAAACGCACCCATAGGAAAGCATTGGCCATAGAACAGAATGGAGATAGACCGTATGAAGCAAGGGTTTTGACAGAACATAGAATCCCCTTTAATTCCGGCTATGAAACGGGATAACGAACGCAAAGGGGTGGGGAACCCTTCATCGCGAGGGCTTTATGTACATGCTTGTGCAACAGTGTGGGGGCATGAGTTAAGGGGGTTCCTAGAGGTCATCGCCTCGTACTCGGGGGGGGGTGGGCTTTTATGAGGCAAGCCCTCTCCCCCATTAGGGAATTTTCCCTATCACTGGGTAA
The DNA here is from genome assembly GCA_034642065.1 of Darevskia nairensis. Classification (NCBI taxonomy): domain Eukaryota; kingdom Metazoa; phylum Chordata; class Lepidosauria; order Squamata; family Lacertidae; genus Darevskia; species Darevskia nairensis. The sequence goes on from JAWWNI010001487.1 coordinate 456,741, forward strand.
AGAGGAATGTGTTTGCCTGGTGCATAAAGATATGTAATGATGGCACCTAGCGAGCCTTTTTAGGGAGAGCATTCCACAGTTGGGGAGCCACTGATGGGGCTTTTGAAACTATTATTATTATTATTATTAACACCAATTTATTGCCTGCCCTTCACACCACAACCCTAGGGAGGGTTGCAACCATTAAAATGCAATATCTAAAACAGTTCAAAACAAGTTATGAAAATAAGACTGGCCTTTAAAATATACAGGCCCCAAAAGCCAGGCTAAAAGGTGTGTCTTCAGCATTCACCAAAATTAGGTCTAGAAGGATCGTTGACACAGATGGTGGGAGGACAAACATTTGGCCCTCCAGCAGTTGCTGAACTACATCTCCCATCAGCCATTGGCCATGCTGGCTGCGGCCAATGGGAATTGTAGTTCAGCAGCACCTGGAGGACCAAAGGTTCCCCACACCTGATTTATGCTGCTCCTTTATGGATGGTCCAAGGGAGGTCAGTGGTGGACATCCTTTTGGAGTGGGGCAGCCATGTACTTGAGGTGGGTGGGTCCAGGATCAAAGGGGTGGGTAGGATGCTGGCGGATAAGCCCCCTTTCTCCTTTGTCTTTACCCCATCTCCCCCTCCTTCTCACCAACATGAAACGAAGCTGAGGGCCGCATGAAATTGGACTGAGGGCCTCTTGATTATTATTATTTGAATGGATCTCTTCCCACGAGACGTTCCTGATTAAATATGCCACGAAAACATATACAAAATGATTGTGTATATAAAAACAGCTTTAAAATTGCATATATGGATGCAATTAAAAGCCAATTCTATACCGTATATTTGGAAACAACAACAAGATCAGGCCTACAGGCTGCTCAAGGATTCTTGGAGGTCTAGGCGGGTCTTTAGAGTGTTGGGAGAATTTGCATTGGCTGAAATTCTCCCTGGTTTTTTCCCCGTTATCAGTGGTGAGGGCTGTTAGGCGGCACCCCTGTTCCCTTCCGAGAGCTACAATTCCCAGGGAAGAGGGATGAATTGTTTAACCACCCTGGGAATTATTGTCCCGTGAGAATTGGGGGATCCCAAAATGCCTCTTTAGGTCGGCTTGAGAGGTCTCAGCTGCGCTATACACTTAAACCACTATCACAGCATTTTGAACTGTCCTTTTTGTAGAATGGTAGAGTCAGGAGGGACCCCAAGGGACATATAGGGGTATAAATAATAAATGATTATTATTATAATTACCTAGTTCATCCCCCTGCAATGCAGGAATCACCCTGTGGAACACCCTTCCATCAGATGTCAAGGAAATAAGCAGATATCCTATTTTTAAGAGACATCTGAAGGTAGCCCTGTTTAGGGACGTTTTTAATATTTAATATTTAATGCTGTATTGTTTTAACATTTGTTTGTGAGCTGCCCAGAGTGGGGGGAAACTCAGCCAGATGGGCGGGGTATAAATTATTATTATTATTATTATTATTATTCTCTTATCTTGCCTGAAGTGGGACTTGAACCCGTGATCCTGCGATATAGATTCTCATGCTGTACCGACTCAGGAAAAGTTTCCTGTCTATAATCCTGGAGAGCTGCAGCCAGTCATCAAAAGGCATTCGCTGCTCCTTGAGAAAACATTCAGCAACTGCAAAGACCTGGGGACATTTTTTAAAAAAAAAATAAAATAATAAAGATGTTCTGTAGTGGCTTCTCACGAGCAAGAGTCTCGAGCCCGGTGCTGTATATGTACAACGGTTTATTATACAGTATGTACAGTGCAGAGCTCAAAAAGGTGACCGCCTCAGTCACTCTCAGATCCCGGAAGTGGTGCTCTTCTGGGGGGCCCCCAGCAAAAGAACTTCCGCACCCCGAGTCTCCTCCTTCCCTCTTTGCGTTTCATCCCTGCGGTGGCTTCCTTGTTCCCCTATGTAAGCACCCCCCAGCCCCTCCACTCCCTCTCCCTTCGTCACTCCCACAGGAAGTCTTCCCCTCGTTTCTGTGGTGTAGGGGACTTCCACCCTCGGAGAGCCCTAGCACCACCCCTGCCCTCCGAGGGGTCCCTGACAAAAGATCCCGTGGTCACTGAGTCATTCCCAGGAAAGGAAACTCCCACTGGCTGAAAGCGGAGTCCTTGCAAGGGAGCCATGGCTGCTGCAGGGGGGCACATCCAGCGCCTCCGGGATGAAGCCACTTGCTCCATCTGCCTGGATTACTTCAAGGATCCAGTCACCATCCCAGAGTGTGGGCACAACTTCTGCCGATCCTGCTTGACCCAATACTGGGGGGAATCGAAGGCAAAGGCTTCGTGCCCTCAGTGCAGAGAAAGAGTCCAGAGAAGGAGCCTCATCCCCAACCGGCAACTGGCAAACTTCGTAGAATTAATCGAGAATCTCAGCCTTCAAGAGGGGAAGGAGGAAGGAGGGGGGAAAGGGAGGGTCTGCGAGAAGCACCAGGAGCCCCTGAAGCTCTTCTGCAAAGTCGACGAAGCCCCCATCTGTGTGGTGTGTGACAAATCAAAGGAACATGAAAATCACAAGGTGATTCCTCTGAAGGAGGCTTTCGAGGAATACCAGGTAGGAGATCCCTGGATCTTGAGGGGTGGTGGAGAAATAGCTATGGATTCATCTTGGGAGGTTTTCTTTTTAATTCTCAGGTCCAAAGTAGGCATGGCATTAATTGGTAGTTTATTATGCAAAAAGCAGCCAAGGGGAAGCCTGAGGGCTCCTGGCAGGGGTAGGCAACCTAAGGCTCGTGGGCTGGATGCGGCCCAATCACCTTCTCAATCTGGCCCGCAGATGGTCTGGGAATCAGTGTGTTTTTACATGAGTAGAATGTGTGCTTTTATTTAAAATGCATCTCTGGGTTATTTGTGGGGCATAGGAATTCGTTCACCCCCCCCCAAAAAAATAGTCCGGCCCACCACATGCTCTGAGGGACAGTGGACTGGCCCACGGCTGAAAAAGGTTGCTGACCTCTGGCTCCTGGGATGGCTGGGAGGAGGGAGTTGAAGTCTTTCTCTCTGCCAGGGGGACAAAGAGATCTCCTTTTATATCCCTGAGTAGCATATGCAAAGACTAGGTAGAAGTGTGTAAGCAAGAGGGGACCTAACTGGATCCCTGAGGCCCACAGGGGTGTGACAGGAAAAAGGTAGCTGGTCCAGGGAGTCATGGACCCAAAAAGGTTGAAAAGCTCTGGACTTTTATTTCCTCCAGTAAATTACTTTGCTATTACAGCAAGGCCACTGGGCGCAAGAAGCCAGTATAATATTCATCTCCTCTCTTTGTTTCTCAGTCAAACCTGAGTTTTCCTTTTCTTTTCAGGCAGAGATCTGTAGCCGCCTGGAGATTCTGAAGAAAGAGAGAGTGGAAATTCTGGCCTATCAAGCAGATCTGGACAAGGAAAGCAAAGACCTCCTTGTAAGTGTCTCTATTGTTACTAGTGAGGGAACAAGCACTTGAAGAATCGAGTCAGGACTGATAAGTGTTGGGGAATTATTTCAGCTTCTCTCCATTTCTCATTTTTCCATATCAGTCTGTTTATTAATGTATTATTCTAGAAATGAATCAGTAGCTACCTACTTGTATAAATATAAATATTTTGATCTGTACTTTACCCTCATAAATACATTTTGTGTGAATATTACCTGGTTGGGTCAACCTTTAAAATATCAGAGGTGTGAATTTCAAAGGATTGCTCTGTTTTGGTCTCCATATTTTTTCAGCAATAGCAAATTAGTTAAGTTCACTTTTGAATACAGCTAAATTGAGTTTCTTTCCCCTTGTCCTTCATTATGTGAATTGCAGTCCAGGAGAAGCCTGAGGACTTGTGAGCTGATAGGGTGGAAGCAATTCAATCCAAATCCGGATTTACCATAAATATTACTAAAGAATTGTCTTTCTAAATGTGCGCTCTTGTTCATTTTTACGAAACTCGGGCCATTTTGAACCTTTAAAGAAAACAGGGGAGGGAGCTATGGGGATGAACGCTGCACTTTGTCCTCCTCCTCCTTCTCTGTTTCTGATGCCTTCCTACACCTAAATGGCCCCAGTCTAAACTGAGGGGTGTTCTATGTCCATGGATGTTCTCTGAACAATAATGAACTCTGGTTATGCCATGCCCCAAAACATGCAGGGAACATCCATGGCTAGAAAAAGAGCTCCTTCCTTTAGGCCTACCGCTATGGAGAGGGCTTCCCCTCAAAATAAATGTTTACTTCTTTAGCCACTGCAGGTTTCTTGTCTATGAAAAATCAGAAGTGTCCTCCCTGTGGAATTCTCAAAATTCACTTCCTGATGTTTTGAAGGCTGACCATCTTCCACACTCAGACCTCCTCTTTTCTTGCAGAAATTAGCAGAACAGGAGAGGCTGAAGACTGTGGAGAAGTTCAGACAACTACGCCAGTTCCTGGAAGAACAAGAGAAACGTCTGCTGAATCATGTGGAAGAGATGGAGAAGGAGATTGCAGGGAGAAGGGATGAGCAGCTGGCCAGACTCTCCAGGAAACTCTCCTCTCTTGAGAGGATCATCCAGGAGATGGAGGAGATGCGTCAGCAGCCAGCAAGTGAACTCCTGCAGGTAAGACGGTGGCAGGAACAGCCCAAGGCTCCAGGAAAAGGCTGCCTCCCATCCTTTCTGTGCCCCTTTCATGTATGCAAGGAGTTCAGGGGCTCAGATGATGGAGCCTCTAGTCAGGTTTGTAATGGACAGGAAGACCCAAGAGACCTGGGATGCTTAACTCACCAGAATGCAGACTAGAGATTCTTCTGTGTTCTTGAAGGAACGGGAGGTGTTCTTCTGCTCTTTGCTGAAGATTTTTCTCTGAATACCTTCCCGCTTGGCAATGCTGCCTTCCTGCCCTGTGCTGGGCTTCACCAGATATGCATTCTGGCCTCCTTCCGACCTGAGCCAGTCTCTTGACCAAGCTTCTCTTCCCGTTCCCTCCACAACGTCTGGGTTGATCCCTTTCTCCATGGATACAGATCAGCCCAAAATGGTGCTCAGTCACAGTGACCAAAGAGCAAGACAGAGGGACTCATCCAGACTACTGCTTGTCCCACCCCTTTTCTCCAGGAAAACCCGCTGTTTACTGCTGAATTAGAGGAAACAGCAACCAGGTTTTCTCTGGATTGACCTTTGCTTTGATGTTGCACTAAGGAGCAGGTTTTTCCTGAGGGAAAGTGACAGGGCAAAGGCAAAACCACTTGGACCTGTGTTTTCTGGGCACAAGAAAAGCAGAAGTGTGGATCAGCGCAAAAAAACACTGAGCTGTTTTATTTCCCCTTTGGAGGCATTTTATGCTGCAGGTGCTTTTTTAAATTTCCAGTTGGAGAATAGAATTTGAAATTTGGGGACTTCTATGGAAGACAATTTGGGACAGTTCCGTCTTAATTGCACAATTCAAACTGGATTAAAGTTAATAAATTATAATCTAAGACATGAGATAGGTTGGAATCTTCTTTGAATCCACAAACGTGAGATTCCCTTAAATGCTGGTGGATTTTCAGAAGGATTTTAACCAATAATGGCAAACTGATGTGGAAATGTGGAGAACTTGATATTGGAAAAAGTCATAATTTCAGATTGGAAAAATAAAAGCTGTGAGAAACGAAAACTGGCTCATTCCGCCATTCCTACCCAAAAACCTTGGCATGTGCCAGGCAGACAGACATCCAAGGGCCAGGGTCTGAGGGATTTTTCCTAGTGTGGCTTGAGGTGTGCAGTGAATTCCCTTATCTTTTTCCCTCTAGGATATGAGAAGCACCTTGGAGAGGTAAGTGGATCTGGCTCATTCCCATTAGCATCCCTCCATGATGACTGGATGCAAGACCCTCAAGCATGGCCCTCCATGGGCTGCAGGGGAGAGACTGTAGGACTCACTCCCGGCAGCATCTCACAGGTAAAAGCAGGGCCCCCTCTTTGGAACTGGTAACCCCCCAATTCTCCCCAATGAATTAGCGATATTTCCTTTTGAGGTTTGTTTTTACTTTTGTAATGTGTATAATTTGTTTTGTATTGGCCTGAATGTCCTTTTGATGAATCATTTGATTTGGTTGTGTACCTCTGGAAGATCTGTCTCAACATCTGCAAACATCGATCTGGTTCTAGAGCAGAGATTATCTAAAATATCAAAGCAAGAGGTCCCCAAACTCCAGAAACAAATATTTTGAATTAACTCAAGTGTCACTAAGGGAAGACTGTTTTTCTGGCACACACAACAAGGCAGAAATACATTCCTAGGAGCAATTATTGCCTTAGTTCAGGCATGTCCAACAGGTCGATCACAATCCTTTTAGTGTTCCTTTTACCGGTAGATCCCCCAAAAACGGTCAACAACTTTGGCCAACCCTCCCCCTTGAAAAGCTCAACAACTCCTGGCAACGACAATGGGTAGATCATAGTCAGTCTTTTTATACTGTGAGTAGATCACAGACTCTTGGGAGTTGGACGTGTCTGCCTTAGTTGTTTACTTCTAGACTGACCACTTCAGTCTCTCTGCAGCAAACACTCTGCCGACCACCCCACCCTGTCCCAAGCAAACTCCTGCCCCATAGAGCCCCTTGGGAGGGGGGCGATTTCTCACCAAGGAGCAGGAATTGGCTATTTTGTTGACCATATTCTGGCTGCAGTATTTAAATTCAAGGTCTCACTCAGGTTCAGAGTAGAGGTTTTAAGGAACATTTCACATTTCTCAACAGAAGTGAATCTCTTTTTCTTCCTCACACCTTCTCTGGGGACATCTAGAGAAAGGAAACGTGTCCTGTGCTGTCATCACCCTCAGACAATTCCTGCCCCTTGATACCAGATGATTCTGCTGCTTCTTTGAATGGACACCAGTGGGGAGACTCAGAGGCCTGGGGTTGCTGTTTTGGCCCTTGGGGTCTGGCTGAGGAGTCTGTAGTGAGGAAGAAACTCCCCACTCAGTGCCTGCCTGTCCCTCTAGGCTTCCCACAGCCGGCTTCCTCCTCTCAATTCCTTTCTTATCCTTTAACAGAAATTGTGGATTTGAATGGGCTGACATTGTTTTTCTTTTCACCAGGTATCAGAAAAGAGAGAGTCCAGAGAAGCCACTGCCTTTCCCTCCAGAACTGAGGAACAGGATCTTGGAATCCTGTGATCTAAATCAACTTGTGGAGGATGCAATGAAACAATGGAAAGGTAATGAAAATTGGCTGCCAGGATTTCACACTGGGGATGCTATTACTTCTTCAGAACTGAACATGCCAATCTTATTGCATGGAATTGAGTAACCCCAGGATACCTTCCTTCTTGGTGCTCCAGCCTTCATTTCCTGTCCCCCAGAATGGCGCATGTATATTGTGACGCTGGATCCTGTAAAGCAGTGGTGGCCAACTTCCAAGAGACTGCGATCTACTCACAGTTAAAAACTGACAGTGATCTACCCCCTTTTAGGGGGTTCAGGTCAAAGTTGTTGAGCTTTTTTTTAGGAAGGAAAGCCCTGTTTTTGGTGGTTCAGGTCATTTTAGGGGTGCAGGGCAAAGATGTTGAGGTTTTTTTAGGGGAGCCAAAGTTTTTTAGCTTCTTTGGGGGTAGCCACTGATCTACCACAGACGTCCAGTGATCTACCAGTAGATCACGATCAATTGTTGGACATGCCTGCTGTAAAGAAAGCCTGTTATTCAAAGAACAGCTTCAGGAAGGTAAATTTCATGGAGAGAACAATTTCACAGAAGGGCTGGGGATTGATATTTCATGGTTGTTGAACCGTCCATTCTGCAGACTTTGGGACCCCCATCAATGCCATCTGCCCGGGCACATTTTTAAAATTTGGCAGAATATCTTAAGTTTGTTTGTTTGTTTGTTTGTTTTGTTTACAGTAACCCATGAAAAGTTTTCTAGTGTGTTAGACTCAGATCTAAGGCAGCCAGCTAAACTACCGTATTTTTCGCTCTATAACGCGCACTTTTTCCCTCCTAAAAAGGAAGGGGAAAAGTCTGTGCGCGTTATGGAGCGAAGCCGCCAGCGGGGGAGGAGCGGAGGACGAGAAAGCAGCCCGCATTCAGGCTGCTTTCCCTTCCTCCTTCGCCCCTGCCAGCGGGGGAACAGCGGAGGACGAGAAAGCAGCCCGCATTCAGGCTGCTTTCTCTTCCTCCGTCGCCCCCGCCAACATTTGATTCAGAGTATTTTTTCCTTGTTTTCCTCCCCTAAAAACTAAGTGCGCGTTATGGTCCGGTGCGCGTTATGGAGCGAAAAATACGGTAATCTGCAGCAGACAATCGCAACAGAGCAGCATCTTGAGGTAGCAAAATCCCTTCTCTTGTGGCTGAACTAAAAGGACGCTGGCTCAGCCAAAAGATCTTGGAAAAGAGGTCCGGGGGGGGGGCAAGAGTTAACACCCCCCTGCCCTTAAGGAGAGTTCATATGTACATGTTTAACACTTGAATGAATTGTTCTGTGCACACTTATGTTCACAAAGATGTGAACATGAGCCCAAATACTTTCATGTGGCAAGCGAGCGAGCAATATGTACTATTATTCTTTTTTTGTTGAAAGTTAAGAACATTGCTACTAGCAGTATATCACAGCTTCGAAAGCCTACATACAGTAGAGTAGGGGTATTTAAAATGAGTGTCGTCATAGCGATCCATGGTTAAGAGTAGAAGTTGGCAAATGTGTCCTGCCACCTGCCTTCTCTTCCCTGCCACCTGCCTTCTCTTCCCTGGCGGCAAGGCCTACACTTCCAAGATGGTAGGGAGGAAGGCAAGGAGAGACCAAGTGGGTGAGAGAGATGGAGAGCAGGAATAAACAGGCTCCCCACTTAGTGCGATTTTCACTTGTGGGCCCAGAATGTGACCCCCGTGAAAGTGAGGGGAGGCCTATATCTGTTTTTATGTTGTATTTTTATGGTGTGAACCACCCTCAGACCTATAGAAGAAGGGCAGTAGGCAAATGTGATATTATAATTAATTAATTAATTATAACGTGGGGGTCCTCATCTCCCACCCCAACCAGCGCTCCCCAAAGACCACAGAGATTGTCAGAGGAAAGCAGCTTCTCTCCTCTCCTGCCTCCTCCCGTTCTCCCTAGAAAAGACCCTGATGTTGGGAAAGATGAGTTTGACCAAAGAGTCAGACATGACTAAACAACAACTACTACTACTACTACTACAGGGGGGTCCTCATCCCCCACCCCAACCCAGAGTTTCCCAAAGACCACAGAGATTGTCAGAGGAAAGCAGCTTCTCTCCTCTCCTGCCTCCTCCAGTTCTCCTCTCTTTCTCCTTCACTAACACAGAAGAGCTGAGTAAAAGGTTTCCTGGGTGGATTTTCCTCTTAGAAAATGCCTGGGTTGAGAGGAGGGCAGGCACAATACACATCGGATATGAGAAAGTGAAGAAAACTGATTAAAAAACCAACAATAAATATATTTATTCTGATGAAAGTCTGCAAGGAGGAGTCACAGTCTTGTATGAGATGCAAAGAAATCTCATTGATCTAAAAGGGAATCTGGGGTTTTTGGTTGTTGTTGTTTTAACAAGATGTCTGTTTCTGTCTCTTGGCTGACTCTGCCTAATCTTCTCTTTCCCTCATCTTCTCCACAACAGCAAATGTCACTCTGGATCCAGACACAGCCCATCCTGAACTCATCCTGTCTAAAGATCGGAAAAGCCTGAGAAGGGGAGACAAAGAGCAAGGCCTGCCCAACAATCCTGAGAGATTCAGTGGCTGGCCTTGTGTGTTGGGATGTGGGGGATTCACAGCAGGCAGACATTTTTGGGAAGTCTCTGTGGAAAGTGGGGAAGGGTGGGATGTGGGGGTCGCCAAGAAGTCTGTGAGGAGAAAGGGTTTCTTCCCCTTAAACCCTGAGGGAGGGATCTGGGCTGTGGGGAAGTCTAGAGGCATGTACTGGACCTGCACCTCCCCTCATTACTTTCCTCTGTCCCCGAATGAAGAGCCCAGGAGGATCCGGGTGACTCTGGACTATGAAGGGGGACGTGTGTCTTTTTCGGACGCCGACTCAGGAGCCGAACTCCACACGTTCTCAGGAGCCTCGTTCTCTGGAGAGACCCTCCTCCCTTTCTTTTGTCTGGATGGCATTAAAACCCACCTCAGTATCTCCTGAGGAGACTAAATCTGCCTCTCAGGCCCAGCAGGAGTTTCTATCCAGACCAAAGTGACTGATATAAAAACCATTTATCCACCAAGAGCACATTGGGCAGTTTTTCAAGGACCCTTTGAGAGGATTCATTCCAGTCAAAATCATCAGAAATAACAAAAGAAAAATGGGTTGCTTTTGCTTTGCATTTTCCTTCCTTTTCCCATAATCCCCTCTGCTGCTTACTTCTTAAAGAGACAGTCACACGTTTAACTGTCCTAATAAATAATATTTTCCTCAAATGGGCTCCCTTACCTTCAATCTTGTTTTCCTTTTGAGATGTTTGATTTGGCAGAGCACGAGACTCTTAACCCCAAGGTTGTGGGTCTGAGCCCCATGTTGGGCAAAGGTTTCCTGCCCTGCAGGGGGTGGGACTAGATGACCCTCAACTCTGCAATTCTAGGAAACCTTCCTCTCCCCACAAGACCTTATGCAGCTGAAAAATTCATACATCATTCAATTAATAGATGACTAAAAAATGAACCCCTTCACCCACGTCAGGCAGGATAGCTCCTTGCTCTGGAGACCTTAGATGGGAAGAAAATGAAAAAGAAACTGAACAGGGTGTCAGCTTCAAATGCCCTCTGCAAATGCAACCTCGCCATCTCCCCTCTTAGACAGAAATAAACCTCATTGCATTGAGTGGGGCTTCTGCCCAGATAAATATCTTTAGGGTTGATGCATTAATGTTCCTTATTTACAGGCTGGATTCTGCATATCAGGGGCATCAAATGGGGTGTCCTCTGGATAATGCTGGACTCCATCTCCCCTCTGACCAATCCTGCATGGCCAGGGGTCAGAGAGGATGGGAGTTGCAGTCCAGCAGCTTCTGGAAGGGGCCCCATGGGCTGGGCTGCCTCATATATTACGCAGGGCACCTTCCCTGTGTTCCTCAGCCTCACCCCAAATACACAATGCTCCCCCAAGGAGTGTCATTTCAGCACAAGGTGCATCTGATTTCTCTCCTTCGATACGAACAGCTGGAACAACAAATGGCTATGGAATTGACTCCTCTCAAAGACCTGGCAGGACTCTCTCTGGCTCCACTATCAGGGCCGCTGACTACTGACCGGTGCAGCCTGCTCTCCTTTTCCTGCTTTTCCCACGGGGTGGTGGCAGATGTCATAATAAATACACCTCCCCCCCACCTGCTTGAGCACCGCCTCCCCTTTCTCCACCCCCTATATGATGTTGGCCTCGTTTGTGTGTCATCAAATGTTTCCCTGTGAGCCTCCACTCACCCCGTGGAAGAACATAAAAGTGGCCCATTTGGTCCAGCACCCAAGAGGGGCCACCCAGACCCCTCTTGTGGAAAACCTGCAAGCAGGACCAGACAGCAAAACCAGCCTTGCCCCCCCTGCAGCCTCCAGCAACCAATTTTTCAAGCATGAGTGCCAACTTGAATAAACCTTTTTTCTGGGGGGGGGGGGCAGATAATCCCTGATCCCCTCCACCTTCAGCTTGGTTTTGTCACTTGCCCTCCAGCACCTTCCCCTGCTCCTTGGCGGTGGCGCGCACACCTTGCCCCGGACACCCTGAGCTGGGGGTTTGGCCCACTGCCCACCCCCACTGCTGACAGGCAACACCACACAGCCCATTCCACACCATCCTTGATTAAAAAAGCAACCCTCATTACAAATGGGAGGGGGGGCAAAAGGCCACATTGGGAACCCCAGGTATAAGTTTACTTGAGTGGCCATTTTGCCTACAATGAACAACGCCCCACGCCCCCCCCCAAACACACAAATGTTCTTGGCTGTGTCCCTAACACATTTCTCTTGCACTGGCAGTCAGAATGCAGAAAAATAATGGGAGCAATAAGCATGTTCAAGAATGTTGTTTGAAAGCACACAACACAGTGTGACTTTCAAACACAACGCAGGTGACAATGGATGAGACATCCAGGCTTAGATTGAACCCATGAGGTTGCAGAGCAGAGAGAGAGAGAGAGAAACCAATAAGGGTTATTCAATCACTGCGGCTCAGAGCTGCCTTGGGCTCTTCCGCAACTGTCACCTAGTAACAGTCACTCCATCAAGCTCCCTGCACTGTTTCTACCCCAAGTGGTCATTACAACTTTAAGAACTAGTTCCTTAGCTTGTTCCTTTCCTCCTCCCTCCCCATTCCCATTTCCTTTTATGTCACCTATTTTAGCTTGGTTTTCATTGATCTGTGAAACTGCATTCTTATTTCCTCATAAACAGATGCCTGTGTTCAAAGAAAGTGGTTTGAGAAGCACATTCACACTAAATCAAGCATTGTTGCAACCAGCAAGTTTTCAAACTGTAGTGATGTGGGGTGGAGCAGAGAAACAAACTGCTATGACTGTCGGAAATGCAACTTAAATTATGGCAAGGTGTTGTGAGCAGGTGCTAGCAACGTGGGTCCCTAGTGCTGGTGAAATCGCTTATTCCCCCCTCACCCCACTTTTTAATCCCCAAAACAGCTCTGTGAGGTTGACTGGTATCAGGAACAGCAAATGGTCCAGGGGACTCTGAATTCCTAAAGCTAAAAAGGGACTTGAACCCAACTCTCCGCAATCTACGTTTCTAGGCACCTGGTTGCCTCCCCCCTCTCTGCCGCCCAAAGTCAACGAGGGCCGGCTGAAAAGTTATGCATTTACCTGCTTGCGCATATTGTTAGGACCCACCTTATTTTGGTGACAGTAAGTTGTTTTAAATTGCTTTTAATTCTTGTCTTTAGTGGTTGTAACCTGTACTGGAACCTTGGGGTAAGGGGCTGATTCATAACAATAATAAGAATAAGTGGGGAGCTTTATCCTCCAAGTCATCGGAATTAGGCACTTATTTCTTAAAATGATAAGCAACTGGGAGCTGCTTCTCTCGCCCAGTGGATCAAGCAGTTTGCCTTCTTTTCTCCATTTTCTCTCTACTCAAATCATAAAGGGCTCATTTTCCTGTGTTCTCTTAAGTTCCACGGATGGTTGAAGATTCTCCCCCAATTTGCATGGCTTCCCCCATGTGTGGGTCCCTCTGTGACTCCGTAATGTATCTCTCGCCACACGCATATCCAATCAATACTAAGGAGGGCATGGAAATAAGCTGTCAAGAGGAGGCTGTGGCCACATTCACCCCTTTATCAAAAAAGGTAAATCTTGGGCGGTGTTGGGCTCTCCTTCCTGGGAGGTTTTTAAGCAGAGGTTGGATGGCCATCTGTTATGGATGCTTTAGTTGAGATTCCTGCTTTGCATGGGGTTGGACTATAGGACCTTCGGGGTCCCTTTTCCTACTCTACAGCTCGATGATGCTGTGATCCCAGGGTGGTGTGCAAGATTAAGGACACATTTTGCGGAGCATCAATAATAAAAACATAATGAAGGCATAATAAGAGACAGTAGAAAAATAAAATGATCATGATAGCAGACCCACCACGACAGCTTTAACTTTCCATCGGTTACTTAATGGCTAAAGAGGAATGTGTTTGCCTGGTGCCTAAAGACGTGTAATGATGGCACCTAGCGAGCCTTTCTAGGGAGAGCATTCCACAGTTGGAGAGCCACCACAAAAAAGGCCCTTCTCATGTTGCCACCATCTGAATCTCTTGGGGAGGGGGGCATAGAGAAGGCACTGTGATACCACTTTAAACAGTCATGACTCCCCCCCCCCCCCAAGAATTCTGGTTAATGTAGTTTTTTAAGATGGCTGACAGTTGTTGGGAGAGACCCCTTTTCCATTTACAGTGCTACCACTCCCAGTGAAGAGGGGTTTTTTTAGGAGTAAGGATTGTTCATTTTGTTTTATGATGTATATAAAACAGGGAGAACTGTTGTAATGGCAGACAAAACTTAAAAGAGGAAAATCAAAGCTGTGAAATAGGCGCATGGGTTGAAATAACAAAAGCCCATGTGAAGGGGGTGGACTGTTAAACCATGGGAAATTGTAGCTCTGTCAGGGGGACCAGGGGTCTACTGACAACTCATCGGTATCCTTAAAAGAACCACAGCTCCCAGAATGCTTTGGGAGAAGCCAGGATTGCTTGAAGTGCTATCGTAGCACTTTAAATGTATGGGGTACACGTGGCTGATGACCCACCGATTTAAGACTTCAAAATGCTGAAAGCGCTTCTCGTACAGCACCCTAGTTTGCACGTCACATGAAGCCAAGCCACATAGGATCCCAGGGAGGCTTCACTCCTCGCCCAGTGATTTGCCGCTGTGCTGAGCTGAGCTTGGCTTGGCTTGGCTTGGCGTGTCCCCCAAACCAGGGGTCATGGTTGAAGTAGCCATGGTTTAGATTAACCATGGTTTGGCCTGTGGTTTACGGCTTGTAGTTTGGACAAGCTAGACCACGGGTGTCAAACTCCGGCCCTCCAGATGTTTTGGAACTACAATTCCCATCAGCCCTAGCTAACAGGACCAGTGGTCAGGGATGATGGGAATTGTAGTCTCAAAACATCTGGAGGGCCGGAGTTTGACACCCGTGGTCTAGCTTGTCCAAACTACAAGCCGTAAACCACAGGGAACCCGAACTGTTGGAAGTGTCATCTGAAAGAAGGTAATTATTATCATTTATGGTGGACATGCGAGAAAGTTAAAGTATTCTGGGAAAACATCTACAACGAGTTAAAAAAGATATTTAAATATACCTTTAGAAAAAAACCAAAGCATTCCTGTTAGGGATGGTAGGGGAGGATGTATCAAAGGAGGATCAAACCTTCTTCCAATATGCAATGGTGGGAGCAAGGCTGCTGCTGGCCCAGTTATGGAAACAGGATAAAATACCTACCGTGGGGGAATGGCAGCAAAAAATAATGGGCTATTTAGACGTAGCAAGATTAACGGGAATAATCAGACAATAGGCCGACGGTGTATTACAAAAGGAATGGGGGAAGTTTATAGAATATATAGAGAAAATATGTTAAAACAAAAATGTAATTAAGAGTGAGATACAGCTTGTATTATTACTACAAATTGATTTATTTTGATATATGAAAAACGTAAATGCAGAGACAATGTGTATTAAAAAATAATGAATCAACGGAAACAAGGCATGTCAAAGAGGGGGTAATGGTTGATATTTATTGACAGTTTAATTGACAGATTAACAAAATTTGCAAACATTGAAGTACCGGTTGTTGTGTATTGATTCAAAGGTTATCTCTGTATTACTATTGTCTGTAAAGTAACTGCATTCCTGTTCCAGAAGGAACAGCTTCTATTGGTTTATTCAAGCTGCTGTATTTGGATCCTCAGCTTTATTGGTTCCCACCAAAAAGCTGCTGTGTGATTGCTGGAGATTGTTCCCTCCAAAATGTATCTTTTCCTTGCCATGTCTCTGTCCCTATAAATGTAGCCCCCCTCCCTCCTTCCCTCAGTCTTGTCTTGTTGCCTGAATAAAGAGTTGTTACATGAAGACGCTGTCTCCTTGCCTGCAATGTCAGAGAGCTGAAATCACTAGCTGAAATCATTAGCCCACGCTACTACAACTGGCGACGAAGGTGGGATCTGGAATGCTGAGGAGCAGTTAAACGCAGCCTGCCTCAGGGTCCGGATTGCAGCACAGGACAAGACTCACTGGCCAGCTGAGAAGACGACCCCACCGCTTGGAGAATGGAGAATCCAAGGGTATGGGAGCCCTTCCAGCCATCAGAGCCCCACCTATGGGAAGACTACGTTGAACGCTTCGAGTTCTTCGCGGCGGCTCAAGGAATCACTGATGCCGGCAAAAGAAGGGCCACGTTCCTGAGTTGCTGTGGGCCTGAGACCTTCAAGCTGGCCAAGGCATTGCTCGCCCCAGCGAAGCTGAGTGAGACATCTCTCAAGGATATTCTTGCCTGCCTAACAAGCCACCTGGCGCCTACCGAGACCAAGATGGCCCGGCGGATGGAGTTCCATAAGAGGCAGCAGCGCACTGGAGAGTCTGTGGCCGCATTTCTAGCTGAACTCCGGAAGCTTGCTCAGCACTGTGGCTTTCAAAATCTGGAAGAGACTCTCCTGGATCGATTTGTAGGGGGCTTGAGCAGCAAAAAGGCCCGAAGACGCATTGTGGCCAAAGAAGAGGTTACCCTTGCTTCCGCCTTGAAGGAGGCCACCGCTACGGAGAATTATGAAAGAGAGGAGCGTGAGGCCAGTTGCAAGGTCACCAAGCCGCAGAAAGAAGCTGCGCATGCCATGGATGAGCTAGTGGTCAGTCCGAGTCAGAGCCCAGTCCGTGGAGTCGAGTCGGTGCGTCAGGCCGGCACAGCGCACAAGGATCGCCGAAGCGCTTGCCCAGGCTGTGGCGGGAACCATGAGCGGAAGGATTGCCGTTTCCGTGATGCTAGGTGTAGAACATGCAGAAAGACTGGACACATCGCCAGGGTCTGTAGATCAGCGACGTCAGGAGCAACTGGATCACCTAGATCGGCGTTTCGCAGACCATCCACCGCGACTCATCTCCTAGAGGACTGCAACTACCTCACGGAAATCAATGGGAAGACCGTGCAGTTCCCAGCGCAAGGCAAGACACATGTGAAGGTGAAGATTGAGGGTCAGCCGTGCAACATGGAGGTGG
Source organism: Darevskia nairensis (assembly GCA_034642065.1). Lineage (NCBI taxonomy): Eukaryota > Metazoa > Chordata > Lepidosauria > Squamata > Lacertidae > Darevskia > Darevskia nairensis. The sequence continues at coordinate 473,353 of JAWWNI010001487.1, forward strand.
ACTCCGGATCTGGATTCACCATCGTTTCGGACCAGACCGCGAGGACGTTTTTCCCTGGGGGTAAGTTGCCCTTTCTGGAGCCCTTCCCGACAACCTTGCAATCATACTCAGCGGGCCGCATCCACATTCTGGGAATGTGTGCCGTGAAAGTACAGTTCCGGGACAAACAGGCTGTGCTCAAACTGGTGATTGCAGAGGGGAGTCGCCCCAGTCTCCTGGGCACTGACTGGTTCCCCGCCCTGGGACTGAGTATATCAGGGCTTAATTCAATCCAAACCTCCCCTGAGATGGGCGAGGCGTTATGCAAGGAATTTGCTGAACTCTTTAATGGGAAACTGGGTTGTTATAAAGGGCCCCCAATTGACTTTGAGCTGGACCCCGGGGTGGCCCCAATCCGACTCAAACCAAGGCGAGTGCCGTTTGCACTGCAACCCAAGATTGAGGCAGAACTGGATAAATTGGTCAAGCAGGGAGTTCTCTCACCCGTGGACTCTGCCAAGTGGGAAACTCCAATAGTTACACCCCTTAAAGCTAATGGGGAAGTTAGGATCTGTGCAGATTACAAATGTACTATCAATAAGGCACTCAGGGGAAACTCATACCCCATTCCAGTCGTCTCACAGCTGTTGGCAAAACTGGCTGGGGGCAAGGTTTTCGCCAAAATTGACCTAGCACAAGCTTACCAACAGCTGCCAGTAACCCCACAATCAGCAGAAGCACAGACTATCGTAACTCAGAAAGGGGCGTTCAGAGTTAACAGATTACAGTTTGGAGTTTGTGTGGCACCAGGGATTTTTCAAGGGTTAATGGAGCGCCTGTTAAGGGGTCTGCCGGGGGTCTTGCCATTTTTTGATGACGTTCTGATTGCTGGAAAAGACCCCCAGGAACTGACTGAGCGTGTCCGTGCAGTGTTACTCAAGTTCAAGGAGGTGGGGCTGCAACTGAAAAAGGAAAAATGCAGTTTTGGGGTGCCAACTGTGGACTTCTTGGGTTTTAAAATTGACGCAGCAGGCATCCACCCCACGGAGGCTAAAATTAAGGCCATCACTGAAGCACCACGCCCACAGAACAAGACGGAGTTGCAGTCATTCCTGGGACTTATTAACTTTTATCACTCATTCTTACCCCAGAAAGCTTCAGTAGCTGAACCGTTGCATAGATTATTGCAGAAAAAGAATGTGTGGCGTTGGGGTCAGGCACAGCAGAAGGCTTTTGACTCCTTGCGAGGAATGCTGACTAGCAGGAGCGTCCTTGCTCATTATGATGAGTCGAAGCCACTGGTCCTGGCATGTGATGCCTCTCAATATGGGCTGGGGGCTGTGCTGAGTCATAGGGAACCGGATGGGTCGGAAAAGCCCATCTCTTTCTATTCCCGTACGTTGTCGCCCACGGAGCGCAACTATGCTCAAATTGATAAAGAAGCACTGGCAATTGTGGCAGGGATCAAAAAGTTCTATGACTATGTGTATGGTCGCCATTTCTCCATTGAAACGGACCACAAGCCACTGTTAGGGTTGTTCAACCCAAACAAACAAACGCCACAAATCCTCTCCCCCAGAATGTTGCGCTGGTCTATATTCCTGAATGGGTTCCAGTACACCCTGACCCATGTGCCGGGAAAAAGGTTGGGCCACGCTGATGCATTGAGTCGACTGCCCCTTCCTGGTGGGAGCGATGCGGATCCTGCCCCAGCGGAACGCATCATGATGCTAGAAACGCTTCCGGGGGCCCCTGTAACTGCTACTGAAATAGCTAAGAGAACAAGGAAAGATGCCGTTCTCTCCCGTGTGCTCACTTGGGTGGGGAGGGGGTGGCCAGGTGGCCCGCATGAAGAAAAATTCAGGCCTTATGCAACAAGGCAGCATGAGTTATCCTTGCACAAGGGTTGTCTCCTGTGGGGAGACAGGGTGATCATCCCAGCACCACTGAGAAACAGGGTTCTAGAGACGCTTCACATGGGACATCCGGGAATGGTCAGGATGAAGTCTCTAGCCCGATGTTATGTGTGGTGGCCGGGAATGGACCATGAGGTTGAACAGTGGGTACGGACATGCAAGGCATGCCAAGAGGTGCGCCCAGAAGTGGCCAGAGCACCGGTCCACTGGTGGGAGCAGTCCAGGACTCCCTGGAGCCGGCTGCACATAGATTTTGCTGGGCCATTCCAAGGGAAGGTTTTTTTGGTTATAGTTGATGCGTATTCCAAATGGTTAGAAGTAGCTATGGTGCCCAGCATGTCATCAGCCGCAGTGATCAAAGTGTTGAGACGGCTGTTTGCGACCCACGGGTTGCCCGAGACCATCGTGTCAGATAATGGAGCAGCTTTTGTATCTCAAGAATTCAGGGCATTCTTGGCAGATAACTTCATAAGAGGGGTCACATCAGCTCCCTTTCACCCATCCTCCAATGGGCAGGCTGAGCGCATGGTACGAACAGCCAAAGGATCCATTGCGCGTTTAATGGAGGGTGACTGGTCGGCTCGCATCGCCCGAATGTTGTTTTTGCAGCATGCGACGCCGTGTACTGCTACGGGCAAGTCGCCAGCGGAGCTGCTCCTAGGTAGAAGGCTGGTAACGGTGCTGGATTACATCCACCCAGACAAGGTGCCAAACCACAATTCAAGAGCACCCCCACAGGCCGAGAGTGACACAACAAGGTATCTCGCCCCTGAAGATCTGGTCTGGGTGAGAAACTATGCACGAGGTCCACGGTGGGTGGCAGGTGTGATCACCCGGGCTAGTGGACCTGTGTCCTATTACGTAACTTTGGAAAATGGGCAGGTTTGGAGGAGACATATAGATCAGCTGAGGCGCCGGGCGCCCAGCAGGGAGGAGTCGGATGCGGAGAATGTACAGGCTGAGGATACTCCTCCCCCTGCTAATGACACACAGCTGCAAGGCCAGAGTGGAAATGGCCCAGAGATGCAGGCACCAGAGGTTTCAGCAAATGAACCTGGTCCTGCTAGTCCTCATGAGGATGAGGAACAGGTAGGGGACTCTGAGCTGTCTGAAACTCCCTCTGTTCCTGACACAACGACTACAATAGCCCCTCCACCGCAGGTAATACCTAATCCTGTACCTGCCACACCTGTTGTCAGGAGGTCAAGAAGAAGTCGCAGCACCCCACAGTATCTAAGGGATTACGTGTGTTGTGCTCACTAGGGGGGAAGGGGTGTTGTGTATTGATTCAAAGGTTATCTCTGTATTACTATTGTCTGTAAAGTAACTGCATTCCTGTTCCAGAAGGAACAGCTTCTATTGGTTTATTCAAGCTGCTGTATTTGGATCCTCAGCTTTATTGGTTCCCACCAAAAAGCTGCTGTGTGATTGCTGGAGATTGTTCCCTCCAAAATGTATCTTTTCCTTGCCATGTCTCTGTCCCTATAAATGTAGCCCCCCTCCCTCCTTCCCTCAGTCTTGTCTTGTTGCCTGAATAAAGAGTTGTTACATGAAGACGCTGTCTCCTTGCCTGCAATGTCAGAGAGCTGAAATCACTAGCTGAAATCATTAGCCCACGCTACTACACCGGTATATCCATACCAATACATTTTTGGATGTATATTGTTCAGTATACTTTAATTGTGAAGTGCGATGGAACGTATTAAGAGTTTAACGATGAAACGAAAAATAGACATGCAAATGACGGTTCTAAATGATGGAAAATATACAATAGGAGAATAAACAATGCAACGAAATTAGGACGTGCAGATCAAAGACGATGGCAATAATATGGACGGATGTTATAAGAGTGGAAGTCGCACAATTTATATTTTCTTTTTCTTCTTTCCCTTTTGTTTTTCTTTGTTCCTGAAATATGATATGTAAATAATAGAATGTAAATGGAATATAGTATAAATGTAACATATCTGTATGAAAACTTAATAAAAATGAATTAAAAAAAAAAAAGATCAGGCCTACTGGCTGCTCAGGGATTATTGGAGGTCTAGGCAGGACTTTGGAGTGTTGGGAGAATTTGCATTGACTAAAATTCCCCCTGTTATTTTTCCGTTATCAGTGCTGAGGGCTGTTAGGCGGCACCCCTGTTCCCTTCCGAGAGCTACAATTCCCAGGGAAGAGGGATGAATTGTTTAACCACCCTGGGAATTATAGTCCCGTGAGGAGAATTGGGGGATCCCAAAATGCCTCTTTAAGTCGGCTTGAGAGGTCCCAGCTGCGCTATACACTTAAACCACTATCACAGCATTTTGAACTGTCCTTTTTGTAGAATGGTAGAGTCAGGAGGGACCCCAAGGGTCATCTAGGGGTATAAATAATAAATTATTATTATTATAATTACCTAGTTCATCCCCCTGCAATGCAGGAATCACCCTGTGGAACACCCTTCCATCAGATGTCAAGGAAATAAGCAGCTATCCTATTTTTAAGAGACACCTGAAGGTAGCCCTTTTTAGGGACGTTTTTAATATTTAATGCTGTATTGTTTTAACATTTGTTTGTGAGCTGCCCAGAGTGGCTGGGGAAACTCAGCCAGATGGGCAGGGTATAAATAATAAATAATAAAATTATTATTATTATTATTATTATTATTATTATTTTGCCTGATGTGGGACTTGAACCCGTAATCCTGCGATTAAGATTCTCATGCTGTACCAACTCAGGAAAACTTTTCTGTTTATAATCCTGGAGAGCTGCTGCCAGTCATTGCTGACAACACTGAACTAGGTGGAAGAGGAGGATAATTTCTTATTTATACCTGGGCAGGGCGGGCATATGCTCCACCACTGGATGGGGGTTGTAGCCTGAAGCAAACAGAGGGCACCAGGTTGGCAATGCTGAAAGCGTCTGTTTCCATCTTAAGTTCTTTGCCAGCATGCTAAAAGCGAATGAAGTTAGAATTAGCAACCAGACTTTTAGGAGTTCTCTTCACGGAATCCAGTCCCGTTTCCTAAATGAGAACTCCCGTCCATTTAGGGCAGAGGCAGATTAGCTCCAATTCAAAAATGACAAGGAAGCCTTTGAATGAAAATGTTACAGTATGAATACCACAGCTTACTACTTTGTGTGTAATGAAAAGCATGGGAAGGAATCAAAAGGCATTCGCTGCTCATTGAGAAAACATTCAGCAAATGCAAAGACCTGGGGACATTTTTTAAAAAAAAAAAAAAGATAATAAAGATATAAGAGTTCTGTAGTGGCTTCTCACGAGCAAGAGTCTCGAGCCCGGTGCTGTATATGTACAACGGTTTATTATACAGTATTATACAGTGCAGAGATCAAAAACGTGACCGCCTCAGTCACTCTCAGATCCCGGAAGTGGTGCTGTTCTGGGGCGCCCCCAGCAAAAGAACTTCCGCACCCCGAGTCTCCTCCTTCCCTCTTTGCGTTTCATCCCTGCGGTGGCTTCCTCCGTCCCTGTCCCCCTATGTAAGCACCCCCCAGCCCCTCCACTCCCTCTCCCTTCGTCACTCCCACAGGAAGTCTTCCCCTCGTTTCTGTGGTGTAGGGGACTTCCACCCTCGGAGAGCCCTAGCACCACCCCTGCCCTCCGAGGGGTCCCTGACAAAAGATCACGTGATCACCGAGTCATTTCCAGGAAAGGAAACTCCCACTGGCTGAAAGCGGAGTCCTTGCAAGGGAGCCATGGCTGCTGCAGGGGGGCACATCCAGCGTCTCCGGGATGAAGCCACTTGCTCCATCTGCCTGGATTACTTCAAGGATCCAGTGACCAGCCCAGAGTGTGGGCACAACTTCTGCCGGTCCTGCTTGACCCAATACTGGGGGGAATCGAAGGCAAAGGCTTCCTGCCCTCAGTGCAGAAAAACAGTCCAGAGAAGGAGCCTCATCCCCAACCGACAACTGGCAAACTTCGTAGAATTAATCGAGAATCTCAGCCTTCAAGAGGGGAAGGAGGAAGGAGGGGGGAAAGAGAGGGTCTGCGAGAAGCACCAGGAGCCCCTGAAACTCTTTTGCAAGGAGGATGGAGCCCCCATCTGTGTGGTGTGTGACAGATCAAAGGAGCACAAACACCACGAGGTGATTCCTCTGGAGGAAGCTTTCGAGGAATACAAGGTAGGAGATCCCTGGATCTTGATGTGGAGAAATAGCTGTGGATTCTTCTTGGGAGGTTTTCTTTTTAATTCTCAGGTCCAAAGTAGGCATGGCATGAATTGGTGGTTGTTTATTATGTAAAAAGCAGCCAAGGGGAAGCCTGAGGGCTCCTGGCAGGGGTAGGCAACCTAAAGCCCGTGGGCTGGATGCGGCCCAATCACCTTCTCAATCTGGCCCGCAGATGGTCTGGGAATCAGTGCATCTCTGGGTTATTTGAGGGGCCGGCCTGGTGTTTTTACATGAGTAGAATGTGTGCTTTTATTTAAAATGCATCTCTGGGTTATTTGTGGGGCCTGCCTGGTGTTTTTACATAAGTAGAATGTGTGCTTTTATTTAAAACTAGTAAATTAAGCCTGTTAACAAAAACAGGCGCTAGAAAGCTCTCTCTCTCTCTCTCTCTCTCTCTCACACACACTCACACACACACACACACACACACACACAGATGGAGGAGCGGGAAGGCGAGAGGGCTGGCAAGGCGAGGGGCGCGGGGTGTGGGGAGAAGAAGAAGAGGGCAGCACTGGGAATGAGGGGCTCGGCGTCGGCGTAGGGCAGCTTCGTTCCCGCGCGCGGCTCTTTTCCCTCTGCTGTGCCAGGGAGGGGAGCGAGTGATCTTGAGGCTGTGGAGCTCCCTCTCACACCCCCCTTTGTCTGTGCGCGGTAGGCGAGGAGGAGAATTGGCAGCAGCCAGTCCCCTCGCGCTCCCTTCCTCTCTGCGCCCTCCTCCTGCTGCCGCGGCCTCCCCCTCTCCGCATTCAGAGAGGATCCTGCACAGGGAAGGCGGCCGCCTCTTGCACCCAGCGGCCTCCGACGAAGCCTCCGGTGCGCACCAGGGAACTGGCAAGCGCCCCTGCGCCCGGGCTGGCGCTGCTGCTGGCGAGGCGGGCGCCGCCGGGCGCTGCTAGCAGGAAGCGAGGGCGGCGGGGAGGAGGAGGGCGAGCGAGCGAGCGGGGCTCAGAGGCCCAGCGACGCCCAGCGGCTGCTCCTTCTCGCTGTCCGCACGGATGGGCAGCCTCAGGAGCCGGCGCTCCCTCGCCGGATCGCCGGCCCTCTGCGTCCGTGCGAGGCAGCGGCGCTGGCGCAACTGAGAACGCGCGTGCGCCGCCGCCTCTCAGACACGCCCCCCTCTCCCATCGTCCAATCCCTGCAGGTAGAGGCGTGGTCTCTACGCTCCAATCCCAGCGTCTGTCTGGGACATGCGCAGTGGAAAATTTCCACTGACACACACCACGGACGTGGGGACATTAGGGAATTATTATATAGGATGCATCTCTGGGTTATTTGTGGGTAATAGGAATTTGTTCATCCCCCCCCGCCCCCCCAAAAAATAGTCCGGCCCACCACATGCTCTGAGGGACAGTGGACCGGCCCACGGCTGAAAAAGGTTGCTGACCCCTGACTCCTGGGATGGCTGGGAGGAGGGAGTTGAAGTCTTTCTCTCTGCCAGAGGGACAAAGAGATCTCCTTTTATATCCCTGAGTAGCATCTGCAAAGACTAGATAGAAGTCTGTAAGCAAGAGGCAACCTAACTGGGTCCCTGAGGCCCACAGGGGTGTGACAGAAAAAAGGTAGCTGGTCCAGGGAGTCATGGACCCAAAAAGGATCCACTTTAGAGTGTTGGGAGAATTTGCATTGGCTGAAATTCTCCCTGGTTTTTTCCCCGTTATCAGTGGTGAGGGCTGTTAGGCGGCACCCCTGTTCCCTTCCGAGAGCTACAATTCCCAGGGAAGAGGGATGAATTGTTTAACCACCCTGGGAATTATTGTCCCGTGAGAATTGGGGGATCCCAAAATGCCTCTTTAGGTCGGCTTGAGAGGTCTCAGCTGCGCTATACACTTAAACCACTATCACAGCATTTTGAACTGTCCTTTTTGTAGAATGGTAGAGTCAGGAGGACCTTGCCAACAAAGGTCCGTATAGTTAAAGCTATGGTTTTCCCAGTAGTAATGTACGGAAGTGAGAGCTGGACCATAAAGAAGGCTGATCGCCGAAGAATTGATGCTTTTGAATTATGGTGCTGGAGGAGACTCTTGAGAGTCCCATGGACTGCAAGAAGATCAAACCTATCCATTCTTAAAGAAATCAGCCCTGAGTGCTCACTAGAAGGACAGATCCTGAAGTTGAGACTCCAGTACTTTGGCCACCTCATGAGAAGAGAAGACTCCCTAGAAAAGACCCTGATGTTGGGAAAGATGGAGGGCACAAGGAGAAGGGGACGACAGAGGACGAGATGGTTGGACAGTGTTCTCGAAGCTACCAACATGAGTTTGGCCAAACTGCGAGAGGCAGTGGAGGATAGGTGTGCCTGGCGTGCCTTGGTCCATGGGGTCACGAAGAGTCGGACACGACTGAACGACTGAACAACAACAAAGAGTCAGGAGGGACCCCAAGGGACATATAGGGGTATAAATAATAAATGATTATTATTATAATTACCTAGTTCATCCCCCTGCAATGCAGGAATCACCCTGTGGAACACCCTTCCATCAGATGTCAAGGAAATAAGCAGATATCCTATTTTTAAGAGACATCTGAAGGTAGCCCTGTTTAGGGACGTTTTTAATATTTAATATTTAATGCTGTATTGTTTTAACATTTGTTTGTGAGCTGCCCAGAGTGGGGGGAAACTCAGCCAGATGGGCGGGGTATAAATTATTATTATTATTATTATTATTATTCTCTTATCTTGCCTGAAGTGGGACTTGAACCCGTGATCCTGCGATATAGATTCTCATGCTGTACCGACTCAGGAAAAGTTTCCTGTCTATAATCCTGGAGAGCTGCAGCCAGTCATCAAAAGGCATTCGCTGCTCCTTGAGAAAACATTCAGCAACTGCAAAGACCTGGGGACATTTTTTTAAAAAAAAATAAAATAATAAAGATGTTCTGTAGTGGCTTCTCACGAGCAAGAGTCTCGAGCCCGGTGCTGTATATGTACAACGGTTTATTATACAGTATGTACAGTGCAGAGCTCAAAAAGGTGACCGCCTCAGTCACTCTCAGATCCCGGAAGTGGTGCTCTTCTGGGGGGCCCCCAGCAAAAGAACTTCCGCACCCCGAGTCTCCTCCTTCCCTCTTTGCGTTTCATCCCTGCGGTGGCTTCCTTGTTCCCCTATGTAAGCACCCCCCAGCCCCTCCACTCCCTCTCCCTTCGTCACTCCCACAGGAAGTCTTCCCCTCGTTTCTGTGGTGTAGGGGACTTCCACCCTCGGAGAGCCCTAGCACCACCCCTGCCCTCCGAGGGGTCCCTGACAAAAGATCCCGTGGTCACTGAGTCATTCCCAGGAAAGGAAACTCCCACTGGCTGAAAGCGGAGTCCTTGCAAGGGAGCCATGGCTGCTGCAGGGGGGCACATCCAGCGCCTCCGGGATGAAGCCACTTGCTCCATCTGCCTGGATTACTTCAAGGATCCAGTCACCATCCCAGAGTGTGGGCACAACTTCTGCCGATCCTGCTTGACCCAATACTGGGGGGAATCGAAGGCAAAGGCTTCGTGCCCTCAGTGCAGAGAAAGAGTCCAGAGAAGGAGCCTCATCCCCAACCGGCAACTGGCAAACTTCGTAGAATTAATCGAGAATCTCAGCCTTCAAGAGGGGAAGGAGGAAGGAGGGGGGAAAGGGAGGGTCTGCGAGAAGCACCAGGAGCCCCTGAAGCTCTTCTGCAAAGTCGACGAAGCCCCCATCTGTGTGGTGTGTGACAAATCAAAGGAACATGAAAATCACAAGGTGATTCCTCTGAAGGAGGCTTTCGAGGAATACCAGGTAGGAGATCCCTGGATCTTGAGGGGTGGTGGAGAAATAGCTATGGATTCATCTTGGGAGGTTTTCTTTTTAATTCTCAGGTCCAAAGTAGGCATGGCATTAATTGGTAGTTTATTATGCAAAAAGCAGCCAAGGGGAAGCCTGAGGGCTCCTGGCAGGGGTAGGCAACCTAAGGCTCGTGGGCTGGATGCGGCCCAATCACCTTCTCAATCTGGCCCGCAGATGGTCTGGGAATCAGTGTGTTTTTACATGAGTAGAATGTGTGCTTTTATTTAAAATGCATCTCTGGGTTATTTGTGGGGCATAGGAATTCGTTCACCCCCCCCCAAAAAAATAGTCCGGCCCACCACATGCTCTGAGGGACAGTGGACTGGCCCACGGCTGAAAAAGGTTGCTGACCTCTGGCTCCTGGGATGGCTGGGAGGAGGGAGTTGAAGTCTTTCTCTCTGCCAGGGGGACAAAGAGATCTCCTTTTATATCCCTGAGTAGCATATGCAAAGACTAGGTAGAAGTGTGTAAGCAAGAGGGGACCTAACTGGATCCCTGAGGCCCACAGGGGTGTGACAGGAAAAAGGTAGCTGGTCCAGGGAGTCATGGACCCAAAAAGGTTGAAAAGCTCTGGACTTTTATTTCCTCCAGTATAACTACTTTGCTGTTACAGCAACTGGGTGCAAGAAGCCAGTATAATATTCATCTCCTCTCTTTGTGTCTCAATCAAACCTGAGTTTTCCTTTTCTTTTCAGGGAGAGATCTGTAGCCGCCTGGAGATTCTGAGGAAAGAGAGAGAGGAAATTCTGGCCTATCAAGCAGATCTGGTCAAGCAATGCAAAGACCTGCTGGTAAGCGCAGCTCTTATAGGGTTAGAGCTGTTTTGGGGATAAAAAGTGGGGTGAGGGGGGAATCAGCGATGTCACCAGCACTAGGGAGCCACGTTGCTAGCACCTGCTCACAACACCTTGCCATAATTTAAGCTGTGTTTCTGACAGTCAGAGCAGTTTGTTTCTCTGCTTGAAGAATCGAGCACTTGAAGAATCGAGTCAGGACTGAGAAGTGATGGGGAATTACAGCTTCTCCGCATTTCTCATTTTTCCATATCGGTCTGTTTATTAATGTATTATTCTGAAAATGAATCAGATGTTAGGGTAGCTACCTCCTTGTATAAATATAAATATTTTAATCTGTACTTTACCCTCATAAATTCATTTTGTGTGAATATTACCTGGTTGGGTCAACCTTTAAAATATCAGAGGTGTGAATTTCAAAGGATTGCTCTGTTTTGGTCTGCATATTTTTTCAGCAATAGCAAATTAGTTAAGTTCACTTTTGAATACAGCTAAATTGAGTTTCTTTCCCCTTGTCCTTCATTACGTGAATTGCAGACAAGGAGAAGCCTGAGGACTTGTGAGCTGATAGGGTAGAAGCAATTCAATCCAAATCTGGATTTACCATAAATATTACTAAAGAATTGTCTTTCTAAATGTGCGCTCTTGTTCATTTTTAGGAAACTCGGGCCATTTTGAACCTTTAAAGAAAACAGGGGAGGGAGCTATGGGGATGAACTCTGCACTTTGTCCTCCTCCTCCTCTGTTTCTGTTGCCTTCCTACACCTAAATGGCTCCAGTCTAAACTGAGGGGGTGTTTTATGTCCCTGGATGTTCTCTGAACAACTAAGAACTCTGGTTATGCCATGCCCCAAAACATGCAGGGAACATCCATGGCTAGAAAAAGAGCTCCTTGCTTTAGGCTGTAGTTCTCTGAGAAATAGAAGTCAACAGAAACCGCTATGGAGAGGGCTTCCCCTCAAAATAAATGTTTACTTCTTTAGCCACTGGAGGTTTCTTGTCTATGAAAAATCAGAAGTGTCCTCCCTGTGGAATTCTCATAATTCACTTCCTGATGTTTTTTGAAGGCTGACCATCTTCCACCCTCAGACCTCCTCTTTTCTTGCAGAAATTAACAGAACAGGAGAGGCTGAAGACTGTGGAGAAGTTCAGAGAACTGCACCAGTTCCTGGAAGAAGAAGAAAAACGTCGAATGAATCATGTGGAAGAGATGGAGAAGGAGATTGCAGGGAGAAGGAATGAGCAGCTGGCCAGACTCTCCAGGGAACTCTCCTCTCTTGAGAAGAACATCCAAGAGATGGAGGAAAAGGGTCAACAGCCAGCGAGTGAACTCCTGCAGGTAAGACGGGGGCAGGAACAGCCAAAAGCTCCAGGAAAAGGCTGCCTCCCATCCTTTATGTGCCCCTTTCATGTATGCAAGGAGTTCAGGGGCTCAGATGATGGAGCTTCTAGTCAGGTTTGTAATGGACAGGAAGACCGAAGAGACCTGGGATGCTTAACTCACCTGAATGCAGACTAGAGATTCTTCTGTGTTCTTGATGGAACGGGAGGTGTTCTTCTGCTCTTTGCTGAAGATTTGTCTCTGAATACCTTCCCGCTTGGCAATGCTGCCTTCCCGCCCTGTGCTGGGCTTCGCCTAGGATACATTCAGGCTTCCTTCCGACATGAGCCAGTCTCTTGACCAAGCTTCTCTTCCCGTTTCCTCCAAAACTTCTGGGTTGATCCAATTCCCCATGGATACAGATCAGCCCAAAATGGTGCTCAGTCACAGTGACCAAACAGCAAGACAGAGGGACTCATCCAGACTACTGCTTGTCCCACCCCTTTCCTCCAGGAAAACCCTCTGTTTACTGCTGAATTAGAGCAAACACCAGCCAGGTTTTCTCCGGATTGACCTTTGCTTTGATGTTGCACTAAGGAGCAGGTTTTTCCTGAGGGAAAGTGACAGGGCAAAGGCAAAACCACTTGGACCTGTGTTTTCTGGGCACAAGAAAAGCAGAAGTGTGGATCAGCGCAAAAAAACACTGAGCTGTTTTATTTCCCCTTTGGAGGCATTTTATGCTGCAGGTGCTTTTTTAAATTTCCAGTTGGAGAATAGAATTTGAAATTTGGGGACTTCTATGGAAGACAATTTGGGACAGTTCCCTGGTAGGATTATCATGTAGGCTTACTTACGTCTTAATTGCACAATTCAAACTGGATTAAAGTTAATAAATTATAATCTAAGACATGAGATGGGTTGTAATCTTCTATTGAATCCACAAACGTGAGATTCCCTTAAATGCTGGTGGATTTTACCTGAAGGAGCGTCTCCACCCCCATCGTTCAGCCCGGACACTGAGGTCCAGCGCCGAGGGCCTTCTGGCGGTTCCCTCACTACGAGAAGCCAAGTTACAGGGAACCAGGCAGAGGGCCTTCTCGGTAGTGGCACCCGCCCTTCAGATGTCAAAGAGAACAACAACTACCAGACCTTTAGAAGACATCTGAAGGCAGCCCTGTTTAAGGAGGCTTTTAATGTTTAATAGATTGTTGTATTTTAATGTTCTGTTGAAAGCCGCCCAGAGTGGCTGGGGAAACCCAGCCAGATGGGCGGGGTATAAATAATAAATTATTATTATTATTATTATTTTAACCAATAATGGCAAACTGATGTGGAAATGTGGAGAATTTGATATTGGAAAACTTCATAATTTCAGATTGGAAAAATAAAAGCTGTGAGAAACGAAAACTGGCTGATTCCGCCATCCCTAACCAAAACCTTGGCATGTGCCAGGCAGACAGACATCCAAAGGCCAGGGTCTGAGGGGGATCTTCCTAGGGTGGCCTGAGGTGTGCAGTGAATTCCTGTGGGATTAACGCAGCCATGTCTAAAAAGTACAGTCTGCTCTGCTCTGTGTTTCCACACTCCATGCGCCCATGGTATGCGGACACTGAGACAATGCAGCTAGAGTACCATGGCAACGCCGGCTGAGGCGGCTAGGCGTAGCGACTGCGTCACCCCCATACCTCAAAGTCCATGTTATCAGAAGTCCACGTTCTTTTCCCATGAGAACTTGTCTGCCAAAGTCTGCATCCCTCAGCAGAATAAGTAAACCACACTGCCAAGGTTTACTCCTCAGTTTAATATATAAACTATGATGGATACATGTCCTAATGCATAAGCTATGATGAATATATGTCTTAATACATAAGCTATGATAAATGAGTGTGTAATATTGAACAATAGATCTGAGCACATGTGGGCATTGATGCATTCCGCTTATATCATTGGGTATCGCTGGGTAGGTGGACAATAGAGATTGGCTGTTGCCTGTATGCATGCATGTTCTATTCCTAATAAATATGTGGTGCCGAGAGTGTCCGTTGCTCTCGTCCCTCGACTGATTGATCACATCAATAGTCTGTCTTATCCTTCACGAGAGCCCACCACTTTGTGACAGGTCTCGCTATTACAAATTCCCTTATCTTTTCCCCTCTAGGATGTGAGAAGGACCTTGCAGAGGTAAGTGGATCAGGCTCATTCCCATTAGCATCACTCCATGAGGCCGGGATGCAAGAAACTCAAACATGGCCCTCCAGGGGCTGCAGGGGAGAGACTGTAGGACTCACTCCCTGCAGCATCTCACAGGTAAAAGCAGGGCCCCCTCTTTGGAACTTGTAACCCCCCAATTCTCCCCAATGAATTAGCGATATTTACTTTGTGAGGTTTGTTTTTACTTTTGTAATGTGTATAATTTGTTTTGTATTGGCCTGAATGTCCTTTTGATGAATCATTTGATTTGGTTGTGTACCTCTGGAAGATCTGTCTCAACTTCTGCAAACATCTGATTCTAGAGCAGAGATTATCTAAAATATCAAAGCAAGAGGTCCCCAAACTCCAGAAACAAATACTTTGAGTTTACTCAAGTGTCGCTAAGAGAAGGCTATTTTACTGGCACACACAACAAAGCAAAAATACATTCCTAGGAGCAATTATTGCCTTAGTTCAGGCCTGTCCAACAGGTCGATCACGATCATTTTAGTATTCCTTTTAGATCCCCCCAAAAAGGTCAAAAACTTTGGCCAACCCACCCCCCTAAAAAGCTCAACAACTCCAGGCAATGACGATGGGTAGATCACAGTCGGTCTTTTTATACTGTGAGTTGGATGTGCCTGCCTTAGTTGTTTCCTTCTAGACTGACCAGTTCAGTCACTCTACAGCAAACACTCTGCCGGCCACCCCACCCTGTCCCAAGCAAACTCCTGCCCCATAGACCATATTCTGGCTGCAGTGTTTAAATTCAAGGTGTCACTCAGGTTCAGAGTAGAGGTTTTAAGGAACATTTCATGTTTCCCAACAGAAGTGGATCTCTCTTTCTTCCTCACACCTTCTCTGGGGACATCTAGATAAAGGAAACGTGTGCTATGCTGTCATCACCCTCAGACAATTCCTGCCCCTTGATACCAGATGATTCTGCTGCTTCTTTGAATAGACATCACTGGAGAGTCTCAGAAATTGTGGATTTGAATGGGCTGACATTGTTTTTCGTTTCACCAGGTATGAGAAAAGAGAGAGTCCAGAGAAGTCACTGGCTTTCCCTCTAGATCTGAGGAACAGGATCTTGCAATCCTGTGATCTAAATCACTTGGTGGAGGATACAATGAAACAATGTAAAGGTAATGACAATTGGCTGCCAGGATTTCACACTAAGAATTCTATGACTTCTTCAGAACTGAACATGCCAATCTTATTGCATGGAATTGAGTAACCCCAGGATACCTTCCTTCTTGGTGCTCCATCCTTCATTTCCTGTCCCCCAGAATGGCCCATGTATATTGTGATGCTGGATCCTGTAAAGAAATCCTGAAGCAGAGTGTATCTGTTTTCAAATATATGGAACCTACTTTTCCTTTTGGTTACCAGTCTACACAATCTGGGGTTGTCCTTTTAGAGGTTCTCTTACTCTGAATGGAGTCAGTTTAAGGATGCTACATTATGAAGTGTGACTTTTGTATGGAGATTTATTTCAGGTGGAAGAGTGTTGCCCTTACACTATATCTTTTTGCTTCCTCAGATGCTCTGTTATTCAAAGAACAGCTTCAGGAAGGTAAATTTCATGGAGAGAACAATTTCACAGGAGGGCTGGGGACTGGTATTTCATGGTTGTTGAACCGTCTGTTCTGCAGACTTTGGGACCCCCATCAATGGCATCTGCCCAGGCACATTTTCAAAATTTGGCAGAATACCTTAAGTTTTTTTGTTTGTTTTTTTTGGTTTACAGTAACCCATGAAAAGTTTTCTAGTGTGTTAGACTCAGATCTAAGGCACCCGGCTAAACTAATCTGCAGCAGACAATCACAACTAAAGCTAGCAAAATCCCTTCTCTTGTGGCTGAACTAAAAGGACGCTGGCTCAGCCAAAAGATCTTGGAAAAGAGGTCCGGGGGGGGGGGGGGCAAGAGTTAACACCCCCCTGCCCTTAAGGAGAGTTCATATGTACATGTTTAACAATTGAATGAATTGTTCTGTTCACACTTATGTTCACAAAGATGTGAACATGAGCCCAAATGCTTTCATGTGGCAAGCGAGGGAGCAATATGTACTATTATTATTCTTTTTTTGTTGAAAGTTAAAAACATTGCTACTAGCAGTATATCACAGCTTCGAAAGCCTACATACAGTAGAGTAGGGGTATTTAAAATGAGTGTCGTCATAGCGATCCATGGTTAAGAGTAGAAGTTGGCAAATGTGTCCTCTTTTTTGCTCTTCAAAATAACCCTACACTTGCCTATCATGACTGTATAAGCCCCTAACTGGTAACCTTTTGAGTTATTCCCCCCTTCTCCCAAGGATCTAGCCTTATAGTCTATATTAAATCCGAAAGAGAAGCATTGAATAAGCAGTCCTTTGTAAAATCGCCCTGCCACCTGCCTTCTCTTCCCTGGTGGCAAGGCCTAAACTTCCAAGATGGTAGGGAGGAAGGCAAGGAGAGACCAAGTGGGTGAGAGACATGGAGAGCAGGAATAAACAGGCTCCCCACTTAGTGTGATTTTCAGTTGTGGGCCCAGAACACAACCCCCGCGAAAGTGAGGGGATGCCTATATGTGTTTTTATGGTGTATTTTTATGCTTTGAACCACCCTCAGACCTATAGATGAAGGGCAGTAAGCAAATGTGATATTATTGTTGTTGTTGTTGTTAGTTAATTATAACAGGGGAGGCCTCATCTCCCACCCCAAACAGAGCCCCCCAAAGCTGCGGCGGAGGAAGCCTCCTCGCTACCCGGGGCAGTGAACGGAGGCTCCCCCCCCTGGGGGCAGGGTGTTGCGACGTCGCGTCGTCCCGATGCACCGTCCCGACGGAGTGCGCATGCGCGAAATGCCACATGTGCTCACTCCGTTGCCGGGCCGCTGCTGCTCCCGCGCAGGACCGGTGCTGGCAATTTTTGTGCCCTAGGCGAGGGGGCGGGGCACATGACGCCATTGCGCATGATGTACGGTGCCCCGCCCCCCGGGCGCCCCGCGCTGCCGCGATTTTCGCCGCTGGTTGGGGCAGCACTGGGGGGGCGAGGGGCAGGCTGGCCAGCACCCCCTCCATTTTGGCACCCTAGGAAGTTGCCTAGTTCGTCTAAATGGATGCACCGGGCCTGCTCCCCCGGCACCCTTGCAAACCGCCACGCTAAAGAGCACAGAGATTGTCAGAGGAAAGCAGCTTCTCTCCTCTCCTGCCTCCTCCAGTTCTCCTCTCTTTTCCCTTCACTAACACAGAAGAGCTGAGTAAAAGGTTTACTGGGTGGTTTTGCCTGTTAGAAAATGTCTGGGTTGAGAGGAGGGCAGGCACAATACACATTGAATATCAGAAAGTGAAGAAAACTGATTAAAAACGAACAAGGAAGATATTTATTCTGATGAAAGTCTGCAAGAAGTCTCACTCTTGCATGTGATGCAAAGAGATCCCATTGATCTGAAAGGGAATCTGGGGTTTTTGGTTGTTGTTGTTTTAACAAGATGTCTGTTTCTGTCTCTTGGCTGATTCTGCCTAATCTTATGTTTCCCTCATTTCTCCCCAACAGCAAATGTCACTCTGGATCCAGACACAGCCCATCCTGAACTCATCCTGTCCACGGATCGGAAAAGCGTGAGAGCGGGAGACAAAGAGCAAGTCCTGCCTGACAATCCTGAGAGATTTAATATCTGGCCTTGTGTGTTGGGACGTGAGGGATTCACAGCAGGCAGACATTTCTGGGAAGTCAATGTGGGAAGTGGGGGATGGTGGGCTATGGGGGTTGCCAGGAAGTCTGTGAGGAGAAAGGGCCTCTTACCCTTATGCCCTGAGGGAGGGGTCTGGGCTGTGGAGAAGGCTGAAGGCCAGTACTGGGTCTGCACCTCCCTTGTTCCCTCTCCTCTGTCCCTGAGGGAGAAGCCCAGGAGGATCCGGGTGACTCTGGACTATGAAGGGGGACGTGTGTCATTTTCTGACGCTGACTCAGGAGCCGAACTCTACACGTTCTCAGGAGCCTCGTTCTCTGGGGAGACCCTCCTCCCTTTCTTTTGTCTGAGGGAAAAGAAAACCCACCTCAGTATCTCCTGAGGAGACTAAATCTGTCTCTCAGGCCCATTAGATGTTTCTCTCCAGACTTAGAATGACTGATATAAAAACCATTTACCCACCAAGAGCACGATGGGCAGTTTTTCAAGGGCCCTTTGAGAAGATTCATTCCAGTCAAAATCATCAGAAATAACAAAAGAAAAATGGGTTTCTGTCGCTTTGCATGTTCCTTTTCCCATAATTCCCTCTGCCGCTTTCTTCTTAAAGAGACAGTCACATGTTTAACTGTCCTAATAAATAATATTTTCCTCAAACGGGCTCCCTTACCTTCAATCTTGTTTTCCTTTTGAGATGTCTGATTTGGCAGAGCACGAGACTCTTAACCCCAGGGTTGTGGGTCTGAGCCCCATGTTGGGCAAAGGTTTCCTGCACTGCAGGGTGTGGGACTAGAATTCAGTGTTTCCCAACCTTGGGTCTCCAGCTGTTTTCTGACTACAATTCCCATAATCCCTGACCACTGGTTTGGCTAGCTAGGGATGGTGGGAGTTGTAGTCCAAAAACAGCTAAAGACCCAAGGTTGGGAAACACTGGACTAGATGACCCTCAACTCTGCAATTCTAGGAAACCTTCCTCTCCCCACAAGACCTTATGCAGCTGAAAAATTCATACATCATTCAATTAACAGATGACTAAAAAATGAACCCCTTCCCCCACGTCAGGCAGGATAGTTCCTTGCTCTGGAGACTTTAGATGTGAAGAAAATGAAAAAGAAAAAGAAACTGAACTCAAATGCCCTCTGCAAATACAGCCTCCCCATCTCCACACTTTGACAGAAATAAACCTCATGGCATTGAGTGGGGCCTCTGCCCAGTTAAATGTGTTTAGGGTTGATGCATTAATGTTCCTTATTTACAGGCTGGATTCTGCATATCAGGGGCATCAAATGGGGTGTCCTCTGGATAATGCTGGACTCCATCTCCCCTCTGTCCGATCCAGCATGGCCAGGGGTCAGAGAGGATGGGAGTTGCAGTCCGGCAGCTTCCGTAAGGCGCCCCATGAGCTTTGCTGCCTCATATATTACACAGGGCACCTCCTCTGTGTTCCTCAGCCTCACCCCAAATACACAATGCTCCCCCAAGGAGCGTCATTTCAGCACAAGGTGCATCTGATTTCTGTCCTTGGATACTAACAGCTAGAACAACACATGCCTATGGAATTGAACCCTCTCAAAGACCTGGCAGGACTCACTGGCTCCACTATCAGGACCACTGACTACTGACTGGTGCAGCCTGGTCTCCTTATCATAATAGCAGTTCCCCCCTCAACAGCTTTAACAGTCCACTTAATGGCTAAAGAGGAATGTGTTTGCCTGGTGCCTAAAGACGTGTAATGATGGCACCTAGCGAGCCTTTTTAGGGAGAGCATTCCACAGTTGGGGAGCCACTGATGGGGCTTTTGAAACTATTTTTATTATTATTAACAACAATTTATTGCCTGCCCTTCACACCACAACCCTAGGGAGGGTTACAACCATTAAAATGCAATATCCAAAACAGTTCAAAACAAGTTACGAAAATAAGACTGGCCTTTAAAATATACAGGCCCCAAAAGCCGGGCTAAAAGGTGTGTCTTCAGCATTCACCAAAATTAGGTCTAGAAGGATCGTTGACACAGACGGTGGGAGGGCAAACATTTGGCCCTCCAGCAGTTGCTGAACTACATCTCTCATCAGCCATTGGCCATGCTGGCTGCGGCCAATGGGAATTGTAGTTCAGCAGCACCTGGAGGACCAAAGGTTCCCAACACCTAGTTTATGCTGCTCCTTTATGGATGGTCCAAGGGAGGTCAGTGGTGGACATCCTTTTGGAGTGGGGCAGCCATGCGCTTGAGGTGGGTGGGTCCAGGATCGAAAGTGGGTGCGTTGGCGTCAAAGGGGTGGGTAGGGTGCTGGCGGAGAAGCCCCCTTTCTCCTTTGTCTTTACCCCATCTTCCCCTCCTTCTCACCAACATGAAACGAAGCTGAGGGCCGCATGAAATTGGACTGAGGGCCACTTGATTATTATTATTTGAATGGATCTCTTCCCACGAGGCGTTCCTGATTAAATATGGCACAAAAACATATACAAAATGATTGTGTATATAAAAACAGCTTTAAAATTGCATATATGGATGCAATTAAAAGCCAATTCTATATATTTGGAAACAAGACATAGGCAGAGCCAATTCAAATCCAAAGTTAGAATTAGCAACCAGACTTTTAGGAGTTCACTTCACGGAATCAAGTCCCGTTTCCTAAATCAGAACTCCCGTCCATTTAGGGCAGAGGCAGATTAGCTCCAATTCAAAAATGACAAGGAAGCCCATGAATGAAAATGTTACAGTATGAATACCAGAACTTACTTGGTACCTGTGTGTGTTTGTGTGTAATGAAAAGCATGGGAAGCAATCAAAAGGCATTCGCTGCTCCTGGAGAAAACATTCAGCAACTGCAAAGACCTGGGGACATTTTTAAAAATAATAATAATAATAATAATAATGATCTAAGAGTTCTGTAGTGGCTTCTCACGAGCAAGAGTCTCGAGCCCGGTGCTGTATATTTACAACGGTTTATTATACAGTATGTACAGTGCAGAGCTCAAAAAGGTGACCGCCTCAGTCACTCTCAGATCCCGGAAGTGGTGCTCTTGTGGGGCGCCCCCAGCAAAAGAACTTCCGCACCCCGAGTCTCCTCCTTCCCTCTTTGCGTTTCATCCCTCTAGGCAATTGGAGTGACAGAACTGCGATGGCTTCCTCGGTTCCTGTTCCCCTATGTAAGTGTTCAGGACCTGAAGCATCCCCCAGCCCCTCCACTCCCTCTCCCTTCGTCACTCCCACAGGAAGTCTTCCCATCCTTTCCACCCTCAGAGAGCCCTAGCACCACCCCTGCCCTCCGAGGGGTCCCTGACAAAAGATCACGTGATCACCGAGTCATTTCCAGGAAAGGAAACTCCCACTGGCTGAAAGCGGAGTCCTTGCAAGGGAGCCATGGCTGCTGCAGGGGGTCACATCCAGCGTCTCCGGGATGAAGCCACTTGCTCCATCTGCCTGGATTACTTCAAGGATCCAGTCACCAGCCCAGAGTGTGGGCACAACTTCTGCCGGTCCTGCTTGACCCAGTACTGGGGGGAATCGAAGGCAAAGGCTTCCTGCCCTCAGTGCAGAAAAACAGTCCTGAGAAGGAGCCTCATCCCCAACCGGCAATTGGCAAACTTCGTAGAATTAATCGAGAATCTCAGCCTTCGAGAGGGGAAGGAGGAAGGAGGGGAAGGAGGAGTCTGCGAGAAGCACCAGGAGCCCCTGAAGCTCTTCTGCAAAGTCCACGAAGCCCCCATCTGTGTGGTGTGTGACAAATCAAAGGAACATGAAAATCACAAGGTGCTTCCTCTGGAGGAGGCTTTCGAGGAATACCAGGTAGGAGATCCCTGGATCTTGAGGGGGAGAAATAGCTGTGGATGCTTCTTGGGAGTTTTTCTTTTTAATTCTCAGGTCCAAAGTAGGCATGGCATGAATTGGTGGTTGTTTATTGTGTAAAAGGCAACCTAAGGCCCGTGGGCTGGATGCGGCCCAATCACCTTCTCAATCTGGCCCGCGGATGTTCCTGGAATCAGTGTGTTTTTACATGAGTAGAATGTGTGCTTTTATTTAAAATGCATCTCTGGGTCATTTGTGGGGCATAGGAATTCGTTCATCCCCCCCCCCAAAAAAAATAGTCCGGCCCACCACATGCTCTGAGGGACAGTGGACTGGCCCATGGCTGAAAAAGGTTGCTGACCTCTGGCTGGGATGGCTGGGAGGAGGGAGTTGAAGTCTTTCTCTCTGTCAGGGGGACAAAGAGATCTCCCTTGATAGCCCTGAGTAGCATCTGCAAAGACTAGATAGAAGTCTGTAAGCAAGAGGGGATCTAACTGGGTCCCTGAGGCCCACAGGGGTGCCACAGAAAAAAGGTAGCTGGTCCAGGGAGTCATGGACCCAAAAAGGTTGAAAACCTCTGGACTTTTATTTCCTCCAGTAAATTACTTTGCTATTACAGCAAGGCCACTGGGTGCAAGAAGTCAGTGTAATATTCATTTGTGTCTCAATCAAACCTGAGTTTTCCTTTTCTTTTCAGGCAGAGATCTGTAGCCGCCTGGAGATTCTGAGGAAAGAGAGAGAGGAAATTCTGGCCTATCAAGCAGATCTGGTCAAGCAATGCAAAGACCTCCTAGTAAGCACTGCTCTTATAGGGAGGGAATAAGCACTTGAAGAATTGAGTCAGGACTGATAAGTGTTGGGGAATTTCAGCTTCTCCACATTTCTCATTTTTCCATATCAGTCTGTTTATTAATGTATTATTCTGAAAATGAATCAGATGTTAGGGTAGCTACCTCCTTGTATAAATATAAATATTTTAATCTGTACTTTACCCTCATAAATACATTTTGTGTGAATATTACCTGGCTGGGTCAATATTTAAAATATCAGAGGTGTGAATTTCAAAGGATTGCTCTGTTTTGGTCTGCATATTTTTTCAGCATTAGCAAATTAGGTGAGTTCACTTTTGAATACAGCTAAATTGAGTTTCTTTCCCCTTGTCCTTCATTATGTGAATTGCAGTCAAGGAGAAGCCTGAGGACTTGTGAGCTGAAAGGGTGGAAGCAATTCAATCCAAATCCGGATTTACCATAAATATTACTAAAGAATTGTCTTTCTAAATGTGCGCTCTTGTTCATTTTTAGGAAACTCGGGCCATTTTGAACCTTTAAAGAAAACAGGGGAGCTATTTTTCATCATTAGGAAATTCAGGGAGCTATGGGGATGAACCCTGAACTTTGTCCCCCTCCTCCTCTGTTTCTGTTGCCTTCCTACACCTAAATGGCCCCAGTCTAAGCTGAGGGGTGTTTTATGTCCCTGGATGTTCTCTGAACAACTTAGAACTCTGGTTATGCCATCTCCCAAAACATGCAGGGAACATCCGTGGCTAGAAAAAGAGCTCCTTCCTTTAGGCTGTAGCTCTCTGCGAAATAGAAGTCAACAGAAACCGCTATGGAGAGGGCTTCCCCTCAAAATAAATGTTTACTTCTTTAGCCACTGGAGGTTTCATGTCTATGAAAAATCAGAAGTGTCCTCCTGTGGAATTGTCATAATTCTTTTCCTGATGTTTTGAAGGCTGACCATCTTCCACACTCAGACCTCCTCTTTTCTTGCAGAAATTAACAGAAAGAGAGAGGCTGAAGACTGTGGAGAAGTTCAGAGAACTGCGCCAGTTCCTGGAAGAACAAGAGAAACATCTGCTGACTCATATGGAAGAGGTGGAGAAGGAGATTGCAGGGAGAAGGGATGAGCAGCTGGCCAGACTCTCCAGGAAACTCTCCTCTCTTGAGAGGATCATCCAGGAGATGGAGGAGAAGGGTCAGCAGCCACCGAGTGAACTCCTGCAGGTAAGACGGTGGCAGGAACAGCCGAAAGCTCCAGGAAAAGGCTGCCTCCCATCCTTTCTGTGCCCCTTTCATGTATGCAAGGAGTGCAGGGGCTCAGATGATGAAGCCTCTAGTCAGGTTTGTAATGGACAGGAAGACCCAAGAGACCTGGGATGCTTAACTCACCTGAATGCAGACTAGAGATTCTTCTGTGTTCTTGATGGAACAGGAGGTGTTCTTCTGCTCTTTGCTGAAGATTTTTCTCTGAATGCCTTCCCACTTGGCAATGCTGCCTTCCTGCCCTGTGAGGGGCTTCGCTGAAAATGCATTCTGGCCTGCTTCCAACGTTTCCTCCACAACTTCTGGGTTGATCCAATTCCCCATGGATCCAGATCAGCCCAAAATGGTGCTCAGTCACAGTGACCAAAGAGCAAGACAGAGGGACCCATCCAGATGCTGCTTGTCTCTTGTTGCACTAAGGAGCAGGTTTTTCCCGAGGATAAGCGGCAGGGCAAAGGCAAAACCACTGGGACCTGTGTTTTCTGGGCACAGGAAAAGCAGAAGGGTGGATGAGCCCAAAGAAACACTGAGCTGGTTTATTACCCCTTTGGAGGCATTTTATGCTGCAGGTGCTCTTTTTAATTTCCAGTTTGAGAATAGAATTTGAAATTTGGGGACTTATATGGAAGACAATTTGGGACAGTGCCCTGGTAGGAGTATCCTGTAGGTTTACTTACGTCTTAATTGTACAATGCAAACTGGATTAAAGTTAATAAATCATAATCTAAGACATGAGATGGGTTGGAATCATCTATTGAATCCACAAACGTGAGATTCCTTTAAATGCTGGTGGATTTTCATAAGGATTTTAAAAAATAATTGCGGGGGTGTTGAACACGAGAGAAACGGACTACAGAATGCGTTAACGTGAGAGCGACCTCGATTACTCCAGGCTGCCTCTATTTATTGTCATTAACCTCATGCATAAACATTCTGTATTAACATATAACATTACATCAGTCTCTGGAAACTTCCCAAAACTTTTCCACTCCTATCCCAAGATATACAGTAACTTCTTGACCTGACCCAGGACCTCATCACAAGGTGTTTTGCCTGTTCTCATGCTCCCATGCACGTATCTTCCCTCGTGCTTGCCTCTAATACAATGTATCCTTAGGTCATTCGTTTACTCTTCTTCACACCATTTGTCACACCTCATTGTCTTCCTCGGAACTGTGCGAGTCTCTTCGGCACCTCATCGGAAGACGTGGTTTGCCAACACGTCGCCCTCAGCTAGTAGAGAAGTACCGTGGCATGCCAACGCAGTACAATGCGTGCGTGTATGCGTACTGAATGGGCTCATAAGTGCGTCCCATCAGTAATGCTTAGGTGCAGACAAAATGGATGCAACATCTCATCCTTTTTATTTTATTTTTTGTTTTTTGTTTTTAGTATGCCCAATTATAGCCAATTCAAAAGAGCCAATTCAATAGAGTGCAAGCAGAGGAAGAACGCTAGGGCAATCTTAATTGGTGAATGAAAGACCTAGATTTATGAATGAATGTAACCTGTTTTTATGAATGAAGCCAAATCCCATGAATGAAATACCAATGTTCCCCTGAATGAAAGTCAAATACAGCCTCTTTTACGGGCTGGGTGCCAGAAAACCTCTGTACCTTCTCTTACAAACATTTCAAAGCACTTCCCAACAATGTTTCTTTTTTCATGTAAAAACTTGGTAACTGTTGCATATAAATACTTTGTAAACTTTTTAGATAAATACTTTGTACATAACACTGTAACTACTTTTATAAACTTTGTATCAGTTCAAACAATAGCAGTAAGAATACTTAAGTCTCTCGGTAACTGAGGGTACAATAAACTTAGAAATTGAAAGTCTGTTGCAATGCCTTTTCTGTAGAAGAAAAGAAACTTGGTTTCCCTCAACGGAGGGTGAACTTTAGAAAGAAATTGTCTATGTCCCTTTTACTTATATGGTTCATAGCGAGGTGGTCGAGCATAACTGTGCTCGCGAGTAGAGTTCACAGCTAGGCAACTGAAAACAGCCATCAGATGGTTCTCCAAAGTCAGCGGAATGTCCTGCCTTTGAAGTACGGTGACTGCTTAGCAGAAAGTGACTTAATCTAGCCCCACGTGATGCGGTGATGTTGTAGAGGGACTCTATTTCTGTCTTTCCGTGGATCCTGGAGTCGCAGCGCTGTCAGGTCTGGCATCTCGCCCAGAGGATCCCGTAGTTGAAGCGCTGTCAAGTTTGGAATTGGATTCGAAGCGTTGTGGAATCCCAGATTTCCCAGCGGCTGCTGGCACACCATCTTTCCACCTGGCTGGCAGCTACTGGATTCCTGCTGGAGTAAACACAGCTACATGCCCTCGACCCCACGCTAGAAGCGATACGGATCTTGAGCCAGATAGGGTTAGGTAACATCCTATAACTAATCCTGTGGCCGTGGATAACTAACTCTTTGGCCAAAATGATAGTCCACAGCTGATGAATTGAATTTTTAATATTTAATTGAATATTTTAATATTTAAATGATTTAATATAAATAGAACTTTATGTAAATATTCCTGTTCTCCAGGGGATTTCCTGCTTTTTTTATTTATTTTTGTTTAATGTCCAAATTATCCCCTGGACTTTGAGAATTACCAATATAAGGAATTCCAAAGTAATGGTCAATTTCCCATTCAGAAGCTGTTAAAGCTATGTGTAACTGTACAGAGAGATTGACCCTTTTTCCAATCTCTTAATGGCAAAGAAAGAATAATAAATCCAATCCAATTAACATTTTAATTCTCTCTTTTCCTTTGAACAAATGTTCTAAAAACATTTGAGCCAGGTAAATCCACTCTAAATTTGACAAAGACTATTTTTTCTTTCCTGGTCCTAAACCACAGTAACTGAAAACATTTCTGCTGTGAAGATAAATGATTAACAACTTTGCTTTCACACCTTTCAGCCCAGGCTAGTCTCAAAGACTCATTAACCAATGTAAACAATGCCTTTTGCTCTGGAAAATTTTGCTCTGTCCTTTCTACATTTTAAA
Organism: Darevskia nairensis; assembly: GCA_034642065.1. Taxonomy (NCBI): domain Eukaryota; kingdom Metazoa; phylum Chordata; class Lepidosauria; order Squamata; family Lacertidae; genus Darevskia; species Darevskia nairensis. Next base: position 500,047 of record JAWWNI010001487.1, read on the forward strand.
CCTAAAATAAATGAATCTTAATCTGAAGTACCTATAGATGGGAATAGGTTTGTAAAAATTTTGTGACTTAAATACAAAAATGACTCCTGCAGTTGTATCTTTCCAGGAGCAATTTATAAGCCAAATTAGCCAAATTCAATAGATAATTCCTATAATCATTTAGATATGATTTTCAAAGCTGCTGTCAAAATGTCATTGCAATGAGCCAAAAAGACCTCTAGGTGAAGCCTTCTGAATTACTTTAACGTTCTATTGGGCTCAATGTGGCTATTTTACACACATCACAAAGACTGGATTTTCCTCTGACAGCATTTTAAGGAAAACCACCCACTTAAAATCCCTGATTCTGATTCTTGGGTAAAAAATGCAAGTCCTCCACTATGAGGCTAATGAATTTACAATATAAAAATAAAAAACAACTATCATATGAAAAGAAAACCCATTCAGATAGAGAGATACCAAAATAAGCAACAATTTCAAGAGGAGTGTGTGCTCTATGCTACTATAGAATGAATTAATTCTCCACACTTCTCCTATTACCGTTCCTGTGAGCTGTTTTTCTGAATTAAGCCTAAGGACACTGAATTGCTTCTGCGGGATTTGCACAAACCTGTTTCTGAGCTTCTAAAAATCCTTGCCATTGGGAGAGCTTTTAAAAGTAAAAAGCTTCTGTTCTTTTTTACTCAATGGAAATAGTGAAATTGGTCCTAATAATAAATTAATTCTTTTTAAATCCTACCTTTACAACATATAAAAAATGCCATTTACCTGAACATTTTAAATACCAAAACTGAAATACTGAACCTAACTTTTTGAGAATTTACCTTTTTCCTAAATAAGTGGCCATTGTTTTGTCCAACCTGGGTCTGTAAATTTCCACCTTAGAGGCATGCAATATGGGTTAAGCATAGCCCATTGTGCTCTAATTGTTACTAATTTGCTACAATGAGTCTCTTCCCTAAAGAATTACACAAAGGGAAGGATTGCTGGCCATAGTGATCTACCAATTAACAAATGTGCATTTTAGTTTAGATTCCCTAATTATTTCTGGAATAATTACTTCTAGAATGTTAGGAAGGTCAGTAACATTACTTCTAGAATGTTAGGAAGGTCAGTAGACCTGAAACCTCTCACTAATTCTTCTCCCAGCCGGGAGGACAAAAAGAATGATTAACAGTGCAAATGACTCTCCTTGCTTTTAAATCATTGGAATTTAACTTCCACTACCCTGGAATAACAAAAATTCTCCCTTCTCTCCTGCCAGCAGAAGATAGAAGAGAACTAGTCCCATGATGATTTTTTGGTAGGGGTCCCTTTAATTGAGAAGACATGAGAATCACCACTCCAGGGAAAATTACAAATTTAACCTCCTGATTTATCAAATTTACCCCCACATCTATTTTTAGTAGCTGCTTTTAACTATTATATTTATTTTCCCTGGGCAGCTGCTTCTTGCACAATACACAATAGAATAGTGAAAAACAGTCCTTTAATCTTATCACCTTTACAGTATCTGAAAATCACAATAAATCCTTTTTTACACTGAGATCACATTAATCACCTTTCCAATCCAATCTCCAGATTGTGACACTGACTTTCCAAGGGAAAGCCTTTAAAAGCAAAAAAGCTTCTGAGAGATGCTCACGCATGAGCAACCCCTGAGAGCTTTCTAAACTGTAACATAGATTAGCCCTTTGAAAACCCTTTCTGCATTTTCCTTTGTCCCTGTAAACCCTTCGCTGTGGTATAGGCTCATGCTTCTGAGTTTGGGCTGGCAGCTGCAGCAGCTGCTCAGCTGATGAGCTAAGGAGAGGGAGGAAAAGTAGCAAAAAAGGAAGGAGGGGAAATAAAAAACACCCGAGGGAATGGCAAGCCACGCAAGCCTGCTCAAATGTCAACTTCTTACTAAGTTCAATCCTGCCACAGTTGAAACAATTACCTGTAGGCTTACTTCGTCCTAGACCTGCTCTAGAATTAGCTCCTTGATTAAAGCCTCTTTTCCGGAGCGCTGATGCCAATGCTTCCATCTGGAAGGCATTGGTTCCTACATCTGAACATGCTCTAAGCATATCAGCGAGATTGTAGTCTCCTCTTGCTACAACCGTCTGCAAAACTCTTTTACAGTCTGCATTTGCCTGTTCAAAAGAAAGCTTCTTGAGCAATTCTGCGCCAGCCTCCGCATTATCAACTTGACGTGAAACCGCCTCCTGAAGCCGGTCCACAAAATCCTGATAGGATTCTGAGGCATCTTGCTTCACTGAGGAAAAGGATTTTACTATCTTTCCTGAATCTGGAACCCTTTTAAGACTTTTTAACACGCAGCGATTGATAACCGGATATGCTACTTCCGGAATCCCCGCTGCTTGTTGCGGCATGGTGGAAAAATCTCCAGCACCAAATAATTGGTCCGGGATGTACGCTCCACCAGAGATGTTTCCTTCCTGAATCGCTTCCCTTTTAAATTCTGCCTCCCAAACAACATATTGAGAGCTGGAAAGGATCATTCGAAAAAGATCCTTCCAATCTTGAGGAATTAGATTATAGGAAGTGCTTATGCTTTCCAGGAGACCCAAAGTAAAGGATGATTTCAAACCTGTCTCAACTATGCTTTTTCTGATTTCCCTCATGATCTGATACGTTACCAGAGCCCATTGATAATGAACTACGTTTTGATCATCTACAATTCTTGTGACAGGAAAAGCTTGTAATCCTGCTTCCAATTCCTGAGAGCTTAAACCTCCCCGTAACATTTCCTTCCTGAATCCTGCTCTCACTGCGCCCATAGCTCTAGCCAGAGTTTTTGGGCTAACAGGAGATGCAGGCGATTTCGCCTCTGGTGGCTCGGGCATAGATGCCTCGCTCAAGACCAGAGGTGAGGGGACGGCAGCCTTGTTATCCCCCTCTGAATGCTTTTGAGAAGTAGGTGATGAGGATGGTGCGCTCGAAGAAATCCCCATCTTCTCTAAAGCATCCCTGCAGATCTTCCAGGTCATGATTACTGACACTGGTGCACGTGGCGGAGAAGCAAGACACTTCCCGACTCTATCCCAATCCTTAAGATCGAGAGAGCCTTCCTCCGCATACCACGAGCAGCGATCTCTAACTTCCTTTTCCAGTTCCTCCAATTCTGCCAAATTCAATTCTGTCTTGTGGAAAGTTTCCACTATTTGCTTCAACTCCTCTGCATGACTGGAATGCTGAGCTGAGCTACCTAGACCCATACTCACTTTTGCGCGGGGCGCCGTGGATCCAAAAACGAGTGAGAGATGAGCTCCGAATCACGTCGCGGGCACCACAATGCGGGGGTGTTGAACACGAGAGAAACGGACTACAGAATGCGTTAACGTGAGAGCAACCTCGATTACTCCAGGCTGCCTCTATTTATTGTCATTAACCTCATGCATAAACATTCTGTATTAACATATAACATTACATCAGTCTCTGGAAACTTCCCAAAACTTTTCCACTCCTATCCCAAGATATACAGTAACTTCTTGACCTGACCCAGGACCTCATCACAAGGTGTTTTGCCTGTTCTCATGCTCCCATGCACATATCTTCCCTCGTGCTTGCCTCTAATACAATGTATCCTTAGGTCATTCGTTTACTCTTCTTCACACCATTTGTCACACCTCATTGTCTTCCTCGGAACTGTGCGAGTCTCTTCGGCACCTCATCGGAAGACGTGGTTTGCCAACACGTCGCCCTCAGCTAGTAGAGAAGTACCGTGGCATGCCAACGCAGTACAATGCGTGCGTGTATGCGTACTGAATGGGCTCATAAGTGTGTCCCATCAGTAATGCTTAGGTGCAGACAAAATGGATGCAACATCATGGCAAACTAATGTGGAGAACTTGATATTGCAACAATTCATAATTTCAGACTGGAAAAATAAAAGCTGTGAGAAACCAAAACTGGCTGATTCCGCCATCCCTACCCAAAACCTTGGCATGGGCCAGGGAGACTGACATCCGAGGGTAAGGGTCTAAGGGGAGTCTTCCTAGTGTGACCAGTGGTGTACAGTGAATTCCCTTCTTTTTTCCCTTCTAGGATGTGAGAAGGACCTTGCAGAGGTAAGTGGATCTGGATCATTCCCATTAGCATCCCTCCATGAGGCTGGGATTCAAGAACTTCAAACATGGCCCTCCAGGGACTGCAGGGGAGAAACTGTAGGACTCACTCCCTGCAGCATCTCACAGGTAAAAGCAGGGTCCCCTCTTTGGAACTTGTAGCACCCCACTTCTCCCCAATGAATTACAAGGTTTGGTTTTACTTTTGCAGTGTGTGTGTGTGTGTGTGTGTGTGTGTGTGTGTGTAAATTGCCCTGAATGTCCTTTTGATGAATCATTTGATTTGGTTGTGCACCTGTGGAAGATCTGTCTCATCTTCTGTAAACATCTGATTCTAGAGCAGAGGTTATCTTATATATCAAAGCAAGAGATCCCTAAGCTCCAGAATCAAATATTTTTAGTTTACTCAAGTGTCGCTAAGAGAAGGCTGTTTTACTGGCACACACAACAAGGCAAAGTTACTTTCTTAGGAACAATTATTGCCTTAGTTGTTTCCTTCTAATCTAGGCTGACCAGTTCAGTCACTCTACAGCAAGCACTCTTCTGGCCGCCCCACCCTGTCCCATGCAAACACCTGCCCCATAGAGTCCCTTGGGAGGGGGGCAATTTCTCACCATGGAGCAGGAATTGGCTGTGTATCTGACCATATTCCGCCTGCAGTATTTAAATTTAATGTGCCACTCAGGTTCAGAGTAGAGGTTTTAAGGAACATTTCATGTTTCCTAACAGAAGTGAATCTCTTTCTCTTTCTCACACCTTCTCTGGTGACATCTAGAGAAAGGAAATGTGTGCTGTGCTGCAATTACCGTCAGACAATTCATGCCCCTTGAGACCATATGATTCTGAATAATAATAATAATAAATCCTTCCAGTAGCACCTTAGAGACCAACTAAGTTTTTTCTTGGTATGAGCTTTCGTGTGCATGCACACTTCTTCAGATACACTGAAACAGAAGTCACCAGACCCTTATATATAGTGAGAGGGTGGGGAGGGGTATTATTCAGAATGGGTGACGAAAGCTCATACCAAGAAAAAACTTAGTTGGTCTCTAAGGTGCTACTGGAAGGATTTTTATTTTTATTTTGTTTCGACTATGGCAGACCAACACAGCTTCCTACCTGTAACTGAACATATGATTCTGCTTCTTCTTTGAATAGACATCACTGGGGAGACTCAGAAATTGTGGATTTGAATGGGCTGACATTGTTTTTCTTTTCACCAGGTATGAGAAAAGAGAGAGTCCAGAGAAGCCACTGCCTTTGCCTCCAGAACTGAGGAACAGGATCTTGGAATCCTATGATCTAAATCACCTTGTAGAGGATGCAATCAAACAATGGAAAGGTAATGAAAATTGGCTGCCAGGATTTCACACTGGGAATTATTTTACTTCTTCAGAACAGAACATGCCAGGCTCTTATTGCATGGAATTGAGTAACCCCAGGATAACCCCTTTCTCGGTACTCCAGCCTTTATTTCCTGTCCCCCAGAATGGCCCATGTAGATTGTGACGCTGGAGCTTGTAAAGAAAGCCTGAACCAGAGTGTTATCTGTTTTCAGATATACGGAACCTCATTTTCCTTTTGGTTCCCCGTCTACACAATCTGGGGTTGTCGTTTTGGTGGTTCTCCTGCTCTGAATGGAGTCAAAGGGCATTGATAAACCCCCCAGCTAGTTCCCCCTCTGCCTCCTGCTCAGGCTTGTTTCTCAGCAGTGGAGCCAAGGCCTGAGCCGTCTCCTCCTCAGATGTCGCCCTGCAGCTGCCATATCTAGTGCTCCTGCTTTCAAGATCTCCTGAGAGGAGATGGAGACATTGAGGATGGAAGCAAGAGCACATGAGCCCCAAAGGGCATAATTATGCTTGTTAACAATCTGAAAGATTTGTAGAAGGTTTGTGAGGAAGGGCTTCCCTTTGCATGAGAGCTCTGCTAAGCCTTCCTCATCAACCTTTGCTTCTCCTTACGTTTCACAATTTTGGTTTTAATAATTTACCCCACTACTTTGCCTCCTTTTACGGGATTCCTATTGCTCTGCCTCCCCTCCAGTCCAAGAATGTGGAGCCCAATTTCTGTGACAAAGTTCAGAGACCATCAGAATTCATGCTGAATTTTTTAATTACGGTATGCTATTTGTAAGCTTGCTTTATGATGGCTGAGTTTTAAAGCTTTAGTTATTTTCATAGATTCTTCCTATGATTTTCTTGTTTTTAATTATTTTTTCTACAGTTGTACTACGGTTCTTGTATTTAATCCATTCTAGGAGTCGGTTCAACTCCCAAAAATGGTTCGAGAACCAAGGTGTGGCTTCTGATTGGCTGTAGAAGCTTCCTGCAGCCAATCAGAAGCTGTGGAAGCTGTGCTGGATGTTTGGCTTCCGAAAAACAATCACTTCCATTTTTCTATAGTTTGGGAGCCAAAACGTTTGAGAACAAAGGTGGTCGGCTTCTGAGGTTCCACTGTACTATTTAATAATAAGGTGCTACTGGAAGGAATTTTTTATTTTTTATTTTGTTTCGACTACGGCAGACCAACACGGCTACCTACCTGTATTTAATAATTGTACAGTCAAACCTCGGAAGTCGAATGTAATCCTCTCCGAAAGGACGTTTGACTTACAAAACGGTCAATTTCCGAGGCGCGGCTCTTTCAACACTTACTTCCAGGTTTTTGACATTCGGCAGCCGAAACGTACAGTAACTCAGATGATCAAAAACCGAAGTTTGACCATACTTGAATTTAAGGATGCCACGTTATGAAGTGTTACTTTTGTGTATAGATTTATTTCAGGTGGAAGAGAGTTGCCCTTACACTTTATATCTTTTTTGCTTCCTCAGATGCTCTGTTATTCAGAAAACAGATTCAGAAAGGTAAATTTCCAGGGGAGGAACAATTTCACATGAGGGATGGGTGTCGTCATAGCAATCCATGGTTAAAAGGAGAAGTTGGCAGATGTATCCTCTTTCTTGCTCTTCAAAATATGGGAACTCTACACTTGCCTATCATGACTGTTTCAGCCCCTAAGTGGTAACCTTTTGAGTTATTCCGCCCTTCTCCCACAGACCTAGTCTTATGGTATATGTTAAATACAAAAGAGAAGCATGGAATAACCAGTCCTTTGTAAAATTGCTCTGCCACCTGCCTCCTCTTCCCTGGCGGCAAGGCCTAAACTTCCAAGATGGTTGGGAGGAAGGTAAGGAGAGACCAAGTGGGTGAGAGAGAGATGGAGAGCAGGAATAAACAGGCTCCCTACTTAACACAATTTTCACTTGTGGGCATGAGGGCCCAGAACGTGACCCCCGCGAAAGTGAGGGGGTGCCTATATGTGTTTTTATGTTGTATTTTTATGCTGTGAACCACCCTGAGACCTATGGATGAAGGGCAGTAGGCAAGTGTGATTAATTTATTATTATTATTATTATTATTACTACTACTACTACTACTACTACTGGTAGTACTACTACTACTACTACTACCAGAAAGACATGGAGGTCTCATACACCCCAGGTAGTGTGGTTGCTTACCTTGAGCCAGACATCCTGGAGAGTGATGTCAAATGGGCCTTAGAAAGCACTGCTAATAACAAGGCCAGTGGAAGTGATAATATTCCAGCTGAACTATTTAAAATTTTAAAACATGATGCTGTTAAGGTGTTACACTCAATATGCCAGCAAGTTTGGAAAACTCAGCAGTGGCCAGAGGATTGGAGAAGATCAGTCTACATCCCAATCCCAAAGAAGGGCAGTGCCAAAGAATGCTCCAACTACCGCACAATTGCGCTCATTTCACACGCTAGCAAGGTTATGTTTAAAATTCTACAAGGCAGGCTTAAGCAATATTTGGACCGAGAGCTTCCAGAAGTACAAGCTGGATTTCGAAGGGGTGGAGGAACCAGAGACCAAATTGCAAACATGCGCTGGATTATGGAGAAAGCTAGAGAGTTCCAGAAAAACATCTACTTCTGCTTCATTGACTACACAAAAGCTTTTGACTGTGTCGACCACAGCAAACTATGGCAAGTTCTTAAAGAAATGGGAGTGCCTGATCACCTCATCCGTCTCCTGAGAAATCTCTATGTGGCACAAGAAGCTACAGTTAGAACTGGATATGGAATAACTGATTGGTTCAAAATTGGGAAAGGAGTACGACAAGGCTGTATATTGTCTCCCTGCTTATTTAACTTATATGCAGAATTCATCATGTGAAAGGCTGGACTGGATGAATCCCAAGCCGGAATTAAGATTGCCGGAAGAAATATCAACAACCTCAGATATGCTGATGACACAACCTTGATGGCAGAAAGTGAGGAGGAATTAAAGAACTTTTTAATGAGGGTGAAAGAGGAGAGTGCAAAATATGGTCTGAAACTCAACATCAAAAATACTAAGATCATGGCCACTGGTCCCATCACCTCCTGGCAAATAGAAAGGAAAGAAATGGAGGCAGTGAGAGATTTTACTTTCTTGGGCTCCATGAAACCCCATATCGTCCCGACCTAGCCAGAGGACCTCTGTCTTCGAAGGATTTAACTTTAACCGGCTCCCACGCATCCATCCAGCCACAGCTTCCAAACACCTGGCCAGTGTGTCTGGGACCAAGTCGGGGCGGCCGTCCATCAACAGATAAAGCTTTCTCGGTTCTGGCCCCAAGATGGTGGAATGATCTGCCACAGGAAACAAGGGCCCTGCAGGAGTTGGTATCCTTCCGCAGGGCCTGTAAAATGGAGCTGTTTCGTCTGGCGTTTGGGTTGGGTTGAGTGTAATCCCTGATATTTTTACTCCGTTGGTTGTTGGTGAGCTATTTGTAATGAGGTGGCTTTTAAACTTTTAAGTTTTAAATTGTTTTAATTTGTATTTTTAACTGTTTGTTTTGTGGTTGTGTGGTTTTATTACTGTTAGCCGCCCTGAGCCCGGTTTCGGCTGGGAAGGGCGGGGTACAAATAAAAGTTATTATTATTATTATTCATGATCACTGCAGATGGTGACAGCAGTCACGAAATTAGAAGACGCCTGCTTCTTGGGAGAAAAGCAATGACAAACCTAGACAGCATCTTAAAAAGCAGAGACATCACCTTGCTGACAAAGGCCCGTATAGTTAAAGCTATGGTTTCCCCAGTAGTAATGTATGGAAGTGAGAGCTGGACCATAAAGAAGACTGATCGCCGAAGAGTTGATGCTTTTGAATTATGGTGCTGGAGGAGACTCTTGAGAGCCCCATGGACTGCGAGAAGATCAAACCTATCCATTCTGAAGGAAATCAGCCCTGAGTGCTCACTGGAAGGACAGATCCTGAAGCTGAGGCTCCAATACTTTGGCCACCTCATGAGAAGAGAAGACTCCCTGGAAAAGACCCTGATGTTGGGAAAGATTGAGGGCACAAGGAGAAGGGGACGACAGAGGACGAGATGGTTGGACAGTGTTCTCGAAGCTACCAACATGAGTTTGACCAAACTGCAGGAACCATGGGGTCACGAAGAGTCGGACATGACTAAACAACAACAACTGCTACTACTACTACTACTACAGGGGGATCCTCATCTTCCAGCCCAACCCTGAGCTCCCCAAAGACCACAGAGATTGTCAGAGGAAAGCAGCTTCTCTCCTCTCCTGCCTCCTCCAGTTCTCCTCTTTCTCCTTCATGAACACAGAAGAGCTGAGTAAAAGGTTTACTGGGTGGTTTTTCCTCTTAGAAAATGCCTGGGTGGAGAGGAAGGCAAGCACAATATATATCGGATATAAGAAAGTGAAGAAAACTGATTTAAAAACCAACAAGGAAGATATTAATTCTTATGAAACTCTGGAAGGAATCTCACTCTTGCAGGTGATGCAAAGAAATCCCATTGATCTGAAAGGGAATCTGGGGTTTTTGGTTGTTGTTGTTTTAACAAGATGTCCATTTCTGTCTCTCGGCTGACTCTGCCTAATCTTCTCTTCCCCTCATCTTCTCCCCAACAGCAAATGTCACTCTGGATCCAGACACAGCTCATCCTGAACTCATCCTTTCCGATGATCGGAAAAGCGTGAGATGGGGAGACAAAGAGCAAGTCCTGCCTGATAATCCTGAGAGATTCAACTATGGGCCTTTTGTGTTGGGATGTGAGGGATTCACAGCAGGCAGACATTTCTGGGAAGTCACTGTGGGAAGTGGGGAATGGTGGGCTGTGGGGGTTGCAAGGAAGTCTGTGAGGAGAAAGGGCTGCTTCTCCTTAAGGCCTGAGGGAGGGATCTGGGCTGTGGGGAAGTGGGGAGGCAAGTACTTGGCCTTCACCTCCCCTGATTCCTCTCCTCTGTCCATGAATGAGGATCCCAGGAGGATCCGGGTGACTCTAGATTATGAAGGGGTGTGTGTGTCTTTTTCTGACGCTGACTCAGGAGCCGAACTCTATGCATTCTCAGGAGCCTCGTTCTCTGGAGAGACCCTCCTCCCTTTCTTTCATCTGTGGGGAAAGAAAACCCACCTCAGTATCTCCTGCGGAGACTAAATCTGCCTCTCAGGCCCAGCAGGAGTTTCTCTCCAGACTAGAGTGACTGATATAAAAAACATTTACCCACCAAGAGCACGTTGGGCAGTTTTTCAAGGGCTCTGACTTTTGAGGAAGGCTGAAAGAGTATTTGTGCGAGGAGATGCTTTGAAGAGCTACGGAGTAAGGAACGGAATAATATTGCTTGGAAGGTGGTAACTGGGCCAAGGGTGTTTGTTTGTGTGGATATTCAGCGCTTTAACATTTGACCCGTAGTGCAAATGTGAAAAACCACCAAGGAGGCGACCTGTAGGCAAATCAAGCCCAAGAGGGACGTTCAGCAAACCCTTCCTTCCCAATAAATAAGCTCCAAACCTTCTGTCTTGTGCTTTCTGTCTCGGTTGTGTGCCTCAGGGGGTGGGGGCAAACTTTGACGGGTCAAGGCCCACCCAAAAGGGCCTGGTGTGGGGCGAGGCCAAAAGCGAGGGGCCATTGTTTCCCCCTCCTGCTGCCCCCTCCTTTCCCCTCTCCCTTTCTTTGACAGTCATGAGGGTGGCAGGGAGCTATTATTATTATTATTATTATTATTATTATTATTAACAATTTATTACCTGCCCTTCGCACCACGTCCCTAGGGAGGGTTACAACCATTAAAATGCAATATCTAAAACAGTTCAAAACAAGTTATGAAAATAAGACTGGCCTTTAAAATATACAGGCCCCAAAAGCCAGGCTAAAAGGTGTGTCTTCAGCATTCACCAGAATTAGGTCTAGAAGGATCATTGACACAGACGGTGGGAGGACAAACATTTGGCCCTCCAGCAGTTGCTGAACTACATCTCCCATCAGCCATTGGCCATGCTGGCTGCGGCCAATGGGAATTGTAGTTCAGCAGCATCTGCAGGACCAAAGGTTCCCTACACCTGATTTATGCTGCTCCTTTATGGATGGTCCAAGGGAGGTCAGTGGTGGACATCCTTTTGGAGTGGGGCAGCCATGTACTTGAGGTGGGTGGGCCCCAACAGAATAGAATCATAGAGTTGGAAGAGACCACAAGGGCCATCCAGTCCAACCCCCTGCCAAGCAGGAACACCATCAAAGCATTCTTGACAGATGGCTGTCAAGCCCGAATCGAAAGTGGGTGCGTTGGCGTCAAAGGGGTGGGTAGGGTGCTGGCGGAGAAGCCCCCTTTCTCCTTTGTCTTTACCCCATCTCATCCTCCTTCTCACTAACATGAAACAAAACTGAGGGCCGCATGAAATTGGACTGAGGGCCACTTGATTATTATTATTTGAATGGATCTCTTCCCACGAGGCTTTCCTGATTAAATATGCCACAAAAACATATACAAAATGATTGTGTATATAAAAACAGCTTTAAAATTGCATATATGGATGCAATTAAAAGCCAATCCTCTATAATAAAGTTGCTGTGTCCCTGCGTCCGTTCCGTGTGTCACGGAATTGCGCTACTGCGCATGTCCGTGTCCCACACGCACGCAGGGATTGGAGCGGGCGGAGAGGGGGGCGTGTCCACGAGGCAGCGGCGGCGCACGCACGGTGTCAGTTGCGCCAGCGCCACTGCCTCGCACGGATGCAGAGGGCCGCCCCATCCTCTCCGCTGCTACCGCTGCCGCTACAGCCGCCCCCGGGGAAAACGAAGAAGGGGGAGGGAGCCCCTCTCCACCCCCCAGCGGCCGCTGTTCTGCCTCCTCCTCATCTAGCGCCCGTTATTGAACGGGCTAAATTCAACTAGTTCTATATATTTGGAAACAAGACATAGGCAGAGTCAATTCAAATCCAATCCAGATACAAACGAATTTTTAAAGAAATGCAGTCACCTTACTTGTTGTGCCATCTTACCTTGTGACAAAGGTCTGATGTTTTGAGCAGGCACCCTGACAAAGGGACTGCCCAAAGCAGAAGGGGTATAACCCCCAACACACCATTGTGCAGGGGGAGCTCTCTCTGGGGCAGCATTCAGGGGATGCTGGGTATCCTTCTGTTCTGTCCTCACTACGCAGCCTGGTGGCGTACGGAGCTTGACATGCAGGTAAACCTCTTGACATGCAGGTAAACCATCGTTCAGGGGGAGCTCTCTCTGGGGCAGCATCCAGGGGATGCTGGGTATCCTTCAAGAAGGATCAGGCCTACTGGCTGCTCAGGGATTCTTGGAGGTCTAGGCGGGTCTTTGGAGTGTTGGGAGAATTTGCATTGGCTAAAATTCTCCCTGGTTTTTCCCCGTTATCAGTGGTGAGGGCTGTTAGGCGGCACCCCTGTTCCCTTCCGAGAGCTACGATTCCCAGGGAAGAGGGATGAATTGTTTAACCACCCTGGGAATTATAGTCCCGTGAGGAGAATAGGGGGATCCCAAAATGCCTCTTTAAGGTGGCATGAGATGTCCAGCTGCGCTATACACTTAAACCACTATCACAGCATTTTGAACTGTCCTTTTTATAGAATTGTAGAGTCAGAAGTGATCCCTAGGGTCATCTAGGGGTATTAATAATAATAATAATAATAATAATGTCTAACCCCCTGCAATGCAGGAATCTCTTGCCCAACGTGGGACTTGAACCCGTGACCTTGCGATTAAGAGTCTCATGCTCTACCGTCTCAGGAAAAGCTTCCTGTCTATAATCCTGGAGAGCTGCTGCCAGTCATTGCTGACCACACTGAACTAGGTGGAAGAGGAGGATAATTTCTTATTTATACCTGGGCAGGGCGGGCATATGCTCCACCACTGGATGGGAGTTGTAGTCTGAAGCATCAGAGGGCACCAGGTTGGCAATGCTGAAAGCGTCTGTTTCCATCTTAAGTTCTTTGCCAGCATGCTAAAAACGAATGAAGTTAGAATTAGCAACCAGACTTTTAGGAGTTCTCTTCACGGAATCCAGTCCCGCTTGCTAAATCAGAACTCCCGTCCATTTAGGGCAGAGGCAGATTATCTCCAATTCAAAAGTGACAAGGAAGCCTTTGAATGAAAATGTTACAGTATGAATACCACAGCTTACTAGGTATGTGTGTGTTTGTGTGTAATGAAAAGCATGGGAAGCAATCAAAAGGCATTCGCTGCTCCTTGAGAAAACATTCAGCAAATGCAAAGACCTGGGGACTTTTATATATATATATAAAGCTCACGTGATCACTGAGTCATTTCCAGGAAGGGAAACTCCCAGTGGCTGAAAATTGAGAAAACGAAACTTAGCTCTTTGGGGCGAGGGAGCCATGGCTGCTGCAGGGGGTCACATCCAGCGTCTCCGGGATGAAGCCACTTGCTCCATCTGCCTGGATTACTTCAAGGATCCAGTGAGCATCCCAGAGTGTGGGCACAACTTCTGCCGATCCTGCTTGATCCAGTGCTGGGGGGAATCGGAGGCAGAGGCTTCCTGCCCTCAGTGCAGAGAAAGAGTCCAGAGAAGGAGCCTCATCCCCAACCGGCAACTGGCAAACATGGTAGAATTAATCGAGAATCTCAGCCTTCAAGAGGGGAAGGAAGAAGGAGGGGGGAAAGGGAGGGTCTGCGAGAAGCACCAGGAGCCCCTGAAGCTCTTCTGCAAAGTCCACGAAGCCCCCATCTGCCTGGTGTGTGACAAATCAAAGGAACATGAAAATCACAAGGTGATTCCTCTGGAGGAGGCTTTCGAGGAATACAAGGTAGGAGATCCATGGATCTTGATGTGGAGAAATAGCTGTGGATTCCTCTTGGGAGATTTTCTTTTTATTTCTCAGGTCCAAAGTAGGCATGGCATGAATTGGTGGTTGTTTATTATGTAAAAAGCAGCCAAGGGGGAGCCTGAGGGCTCCTGGGAGGAGGGAGCTGAAGTCTTTCTCTCTGCCAGGCGGACAAAGGGATCTCCCTTGATATCCCTGAGTAGCATCTGCAAAGACTAGATAGAAGTCTGTAAGCAAGGGGGGAGCTAACTGGGTCCCTGAGCCCCACAGGGGTGCCACAGAAAAAAGGTCCAGGGAGTCATGGACTTTTATTTCCTCCAGTAAACTACTTTGCTATTACAGCAAGGCCACAGGGCGCAAGAAGCCAGTATAATATTCATCTCCTCTCTTTGTGTCTCAATCAAAATTGAGTGTTCCTTTTCTTTTCAGGGAGAGATCTGTCTCCGCCTGGAGATTCTGAGGAAAGAGAGAGAGGAAATTCTGGCTTATCAAGCAGATCTGGACAAGGAATGCAAAGACCTCCTGGTAAGCACTGCTCTTATTACAGTGGTACCTCGGGTTAAGTACGCTTCAGGTTAAGAATTCCACTAAGAACAGAAATTGTGCTTTGGCGGCGCAGCAGCAGCAGGAGGTCCCATTAGGTAAAGTGGTGCTTCAGGTTAAGAACGGACCTCCGGAACGAATTACCGGTAAGTACTTAACCCGAGGTACCACTGTATTAGGGAGGGCACAAGCACTTGAAGAATCGAGTCAGGACTGAGAAGTGATGGGGAAATCTGCCCATTTCCGCTTCTCCCCATTTCTCCTTTTTCGATATCTGTCTGTTTATTAATTTATTATTCTGAAAATGAATCGGATGTTAGGGTAGCTACCTCCTTGTATAAATATTTTGAACTGTACTTTACCCTCATAAATACATTTTTTTTTGGTGAATATTACCTGGCTGGGTCAACCTTGAAAATATCAGAGGTGTGAATTTCAAAGGATTGCTCTGTTTTGGTCTCCATATTTTTTCATCAATAGCAAATTAGTTAAGTTCACTTTTGAATGCAGCTAAATTGAGTTTCTTTCCCCTTGTCCTTCATTATGTGAATAGCAGTCAAGGAGAAGCCTGAGGACTTGTGAGTTGAAAGGGCGGAAGCAATTCAATCCAAATTCTGTTTTACCATAAATATTACTAAAAAAAAATCTTTCTAAATGTGTGTTCTTGTTCATTTTTAGGAAACTCGGGCCATTTTGAACCTTTAAAGAAAACAGGAGAGGGAGCTATGGGGATGAACTCTGCACTTTGTCCTCCTCCTCCTCTGTTTCTGTTGCCTTCCTACACCTAAATGGTGAGGGGTCTTTTATGACCCTGGATGTTCTCTGAACAATAATGAACTCTGGTTATGCCATGCCCCAAAACATGCAGGGAACATCCGTGGCTATAAAAAGAGCTCCTTCCTTTAGGCTGCAGCTCTCTGCGAAATAGAAGTCAACAGAAACAGCTATGGAGAGGGCTTCCCCTCAAAATAAATGTTTACTTCTTTAGCCACTGGAGGTTTCATGTCTATGAAAAATCAGAACTGCCATCCCTGTGGAATTCTCATAATTCTCTTCCTGATGTTTTGAAGGCTGACCATCTTCCACACTCAGACCTCCTCTTTTCTTGCAGAAATTAACAGAAACGGAGAGGCTGAAGACTGTGGAGAAGTTCAAAGAACTGCGCCAGTTCCTGGAAGAACAAGAGAAACGTTTGCTGAATCATGTGGAAGAGGTGGAGAAGGAGATTGCAGGGAGAAGGGATGAGCAGCTGGCCAGACTCTCCAGGAAACTCTCTTCTCTTGAGAAGATCATCCAGGAGATGGAGGAAAAGGGTCAGCAGCCAGCGAGTGAACTCCTGCAGGTAAGACGGTGGCAGGAACAGCCCAAGGCTCCAGGAAAAGGCTGCCTCCCATCCTTTATGTGCCCCTTTCATGTATGCAAGGAGTTTAGGGGCTCAGATGATGGAGCCTCTAGTCAGGTTTGTAATGGACAGGAAGACCCAAGAGACCTGGGATGCTGAACTCACCTGAATGCAGACTAGAGATTCTTCTGTGTTCTTGATGGAACAGGAGGTGTTCTTCTGCTCTTTGCTGAAGATTTTTCTCTGAATGCCTTCCCGCTTGGCAATGCTGCCTTCCTGCCCTGTGATGGGCTTCGCTTAAGATGCATTCAGGCCTCCTTCCGACATGAGCCAGTCTCTTGACCAAGCTTCTCTTCCCATTTCCTCTACAACTTCTGGGTTGATCCCTTTCTCCATGGATACAGATCAGCCCAAAATGGTGCACAGTCACAGTGACCAAAGAGCAAGACAGAGGGACCCATCCAGACTGCTGCTTGTCCCACCCCTTTCCTCCAGGAAAACCCGCTGTTTACTGCTGAATTAGAGCAAACCTCAGCCAGGTTTTCTCCGGATTAACATTTGCTTGATGTTGCACTAAGGAGCAGGTTTTTCCTGAGGGAAAGCAGCAGGGCAAAGGTAAAACCCTTTGGACCTGTGTTTTCTGGGCACAGGAAAAGCAGAAGGGTGGATCAGCCCAAAGAAACACTCAGCTGTTTTATTACCCCTTTGGAGGCATTTTATGCTGCAGGTGCTTTTTTATTTCCATTTGGAGAATAGAATTTGAAATTTGGGGACTTCTATGGAAGACAATTTGGGACAGTTCCTTAGTAGGATTATCCTACATGCTTACTTACATCTGAATTGCACAGTTCTAACTGAATTAAAGTTAATAAATCATAATCTAAGACATGAGATGGGTTGGAATTTTCTATTGAATCCACAAACGTGAAATTCCCTCAAATGCTGGTGGATTTTCATAAGGATTTTAAACAATAATTGCAAACTGATGTGGAAATGTGGAGAACTTGATATTGGAAAAATTCATAATTTCAGAATGTAAAAATAAAAACTGTGAGAAACGAAAACTGGCTGATTCCGCCATCCCTACCCAAAACCTTGTCATGTGCCAGGCAGACAGACATCTGAGGGTAAGGGTCTGAGGGGGTCTTCCTAGTGTGGCCTGTGGTGTGCAGTGAATTCCCTTCTCTTTTTCCCTCTAGGATATGAGAAGCACCTTGCAGAGGTAAGTGGATCTGGCTCATTTCCATTAGCATCAATGATGCCGGGATGCAAGAAACTCAAACATGGCCCTCCAGGGGCTGCAGGGGAGAGACTGTAGGACTCGCTCTCTGCAGCATCTCAGAGGTAAAAGCAGGGCCCCCTCTTTGGAACTTATAGCACCCCAATTCTCCCCAATGAATTTGCGCTATTTCCTTTGTGAGGTTTGGTTTTACTTTTGTAATGTGTATAATTTGTTTTGTATTGGCCTGAATGACCTTTAGATGAATCATGTGATATGGTTGTGTACATCTGGAAGATCTGTCTCAACTTCTGCAAACATCTGATTCTTGAGCTGAGGTTATCCTCTATAATAATTTCCCTATGTCCCTGCGTCCGCCGTCCGTGTGTCAGTGGAAATTTTCCACTGCGCATGTCAGACAACGGACGGAGGGATTGGAGCGGGCGGAGAGGGGGCGTGTCCCCTCCCCGTTACGCTCATCCTCTCCCCCGGCCGCGCCGATCACGCGAGCCCCCGGCTTCACCCGAGGCCTACGCGCTCGGCGGATCGGTCAGTCACCGCGGGAGCAGCAGCGCCGGCCGGGGTGCATCCCGGCCGGCGCTGCTGCTCCCACGGTGACTGAGCGATGGCTCCTGAGGCTGCCCGTCCGTGCTGCTTTAAGGCAGCACGGACAGGCAGCTCCAGGAGCCGCCAGTCCCTCGGCGGGAGCGGCGCTCCCTCGGCGGATCGCTCAGCGGTGACTGAGCGATCCGCCGAGGGAGCGCCGGCTCCTGAGGCTGCCCGTCCGTGCTGCTTTAAGGCAGCACGGACAGGCAGCTCCAGGAGCCGCCAGTCCCTCGGCGGGAGCGGCGCTCCCTCGGCGGATCGCTCAGTGGTGACTGAGCGATCCGCCGAGGGAGTGCCGGCTCCTGAGGCTGCCCGTCCCTCGGGAGCGCCGGCTCCTGAGGCTGCCCGTCCGTGCTGCTTTAAAGCAGCACGGACAGGCAGCTCCAGCAGCCGCCACTCCCTCGACGGCAGCGGCGCTCTTCTAGCGCCCATTATCTTAACAGGCTTAATTTACTAGTCTAATATATCAAAGCAAGAGATCCCCAAACTCCAGAAACAAATATTTTGAGTTTACTCAAGTGTCGCTAAGAGAAGGCTGTTTTACTGGCACACACAACAAGGCAAAGTTACTTTCTTAGGAGCAATGATTGCCTGAGTTGTTTCCTTCTAGACTGACCAGTTCCGTCCCTCTACAGCAAACACTCTTCTGGCCACCCTACCCTGTCCCAAGCAAACTTCTGCCCCATAGAGCCCCTTGGGAGGGAGCAGCTTCTCAAGAGGGAGCAGGAATTGTCTATTTCTTGACCATATTCCGGCTGCAGTATTTAAATTCAAGGTCTCACTCAGGTTCAGAGTAGAGGTTTTAAGGAACATTTCACGTTTCCCAACAGAAGTGAATCTCTTTTTCCTCCTCACACCTTCTCTGGGGACATCTAGAGAAAGGAAACGTGTGCTGTGCTGTCATCACCCGTAGACAATTCCTGCCCCTTGAGACCAGATGATTCTGCTGCTTCTTTGAATGGACACCAGTGGGGAGACTCAGAGGCCTGGGGTTGCTGTTTTGGCCCTTGGGGGTCCGGCTGAGGAGTCTGTAGTGAGGAAGAAACTCCCCACTCAGTGCCTGCCTGTCCCTCTAGGCTTCCCACAGCCGGCTTCCTCTTCTCATTTCCTTTCCTTTCCTTTAACAGAAATTGTGGATTTGAATGGGCGGACATTGTTTTTCTTTTCACCAGGTATGAGAAAAGAGAGAGTCCAGAGAAGCCACTTCCTTTCCCTCCAGAACTGAGGAACAGGATCTTGGATCTAAATCACCTTGTGGAGGATGCAATGAACCAATTGAAGGGTAATGAAAAATGGGTGTCAGGATTTCACACTGGGAATTCTATGACTTCTTCAGAACTGAACATGTCAGGCTCTTATTGCATGGAATTGAGTAACCCCAGGATACCTTCCTTCTTGGTGCCCCAGCCTTCATTTCCTGTCCCCCAGAATGGTCCATGTATATTGTGACGCTGGAGCTTGTAAAGAAAGCCTGAACGTAGAGCAAAGTTAGGATTTTTTCCTCCCAGGTGCTTCTGTTTAGACTTTCCATTCTTGGTAACATGGTTGTAGTGGTAGAGTCCTTTAAGTTCCTGGGCTCTAGAATTTCTCGAAACTTAAATTGGTCAGGCAACATCAATATTATTATTATTAAAAAGGTCCACCAGAGATTGTATTTCTTGTGACAACGAAGAAAATTTAATTTGCCCCAAGAATCGTTGATCCAATTTTACAGAGGCACCATTGAAACTGTTCTCTGTAATTCTATTACTGTCTGGTATGGCACAGCCTCTAAGTTGGATAAAAAGAGGCTCCAACGAGCAGTAAGAATTGCAGAGAGGGTAATTGGTGTTAATTTGCCTCCAATAGAGACACTTTATGCTGCTCGAGCCAGGAAGAGAGCAGAGAGAATTGTCACAGACCCTTCGCATCCTGGTCATTACCTGTTTGATTTACTTCCATCTGGACGTCGTTACAGGACTCTATACACAAAAACGCCTAGGCACAGGGATAGTTTCCCCCCTTGTGCCATCAAACTGTTGAATTTGTAGTTGTGTGCGGAAGGGAGGTCAGTTGGTGGTATGGGGTTCCTTTGTTATGCTGTTGTAGCGTGAGGGGAATAGTGTTTTATGAGGTACATTTTCTTACATTGCAATGTAGTCGAAGCAAAATTCCAAGTATGATTGATACTTGGCCAATAAAAGTATTCTATTCTATTCTATTCTATTCTATTCTATTCTATTCTATTCTATTCTATTCTATTCTGAACCTCCTTTTTCTTTTGGTTACCAGTCTACACAATCTGGGGTTGTCGTTTTGGTGGTTCTCCTGCTCTGAATGGAGTCAAAGGGCATTGATAAACCCCCCCAGCTAGTTCCCCCTCTGCCTCCTGCTCAGGCTTGTTTCTCAGCAGTGGAGCCAAGGCCTGAGCCATCTCCTCCTCAGACGCCCCCCTGCAGCTGCCATATCTAGTGCTTCAGCCTTCAAGATCTCCTGAGAGGAGATGGAGACATTGAGGATGGGAGCAAGAGCACATGAGCCCCAAAACGCACAATTATGCTTGTTAATCTGAAAGTTTTGTAGAAGGTTTGTGAGGAAGGGATTCCTTTTGCCTGAGAGCTCTGCCAAGCCTTCCTCAGAAACCTTTGCTTCTTTCTTATGTTTCACAATTTTGGTTTTAATAATTTACCCCACTACTTTGCCTCCTTTTACGGGATTCCTATTGCTCTGCCTCCCCTCCAATCCAAGAATGTGGAGCCCAATTTCTGTATCAAAGTTCAGAGACCATCAGGATTCATCCTGATTTTTTTAATCCTGCTATTGTAAGCTTGCTTTATGATTGCTGAGTTTTAAAGCTTTAGTTATTTTCATAGATGCTTCCTATGATTTTCTTGTTTTAAATTATTTTTTCTACAGTTGTACTATGGTTCTTGTATTTAATCCATTCTACGGTAGGAGTCAGTTTGGTAGACCCAGGTGGCGCTGTGGGTTAAAGCACAGAGTCTAGGGCTTGCTGATCAGAAGGTCGGTGGTTCGAAACCCTGCGCCGGGGTGAGCTCCCGTTGCTCGGTCCCAGCTCCTGCCGACCTAGCAGTTCAAAAGCACGTCAAAGTGCTAGTAGATAAATAGGAACCGCTCTGGCGGGAAGGTAAACGGCATTTCTGTGCGCTGCTCTGGTTCGCCAGAAGCAGCTTAGTCATGCTGGCCACATGACCTGGAAGCTGTATGCCAACTCCCTCGGCCAATAAAGCGAGATGAGCGCCGCAACCCCAGAGTCGGACACGACTGGACCTAATGGTCAGGGGTCCTTTTACCTTTACCTTTAGGAGTCCGTTCGACTCCCGAAATGGTTTGAGAAGCAAGGCGTGGCTTCTGATTGGCTGAAGAAGTTTCCTGCAGCCAATCAGAAGCTGCGGAAGCCGTGACAGACTTTTGGATTCCGAAAAACAATCACTTCCGGTTTTCTATAGTTCGGGAGCCAAAACCTTTGAGTTCAGAGGTGGTCGGCTTCTGAGGTTCCACTGTACTATTTAATAATTGTACAGTCAAACCTCAGAATTCAAACGTAATCCGCTCCGGAAGGACATTCGACTTCCAAAACGGTCAATTTCCAAGGCGTGGCTCTTTCAACACTTACTTCCAGGTTTTTGACATTTTTGGAGCTGAAACATACAGTAAAGGAGACGATTGAAAACCGAGGTTTGACCGTACTTGAATTTAAGGATCCCACGTTATGAAGTGTTACTTTTGTATGGAGATTTATTCCAGGTGGAAGAGTGTTGCCCTTACACTTTATATCTTTTTGCTTCCTCAGATGCTCTGTTATTCAGAAAACAGATTCAGAAAGGTAAATTTCCAGGGGAGGAAGAATTTCACAGGAGGGATGGGGACTGATATTTCATGGGTGTTGAACCGTCCGTTCTGCAGACTTTGGGACCCCCATCAATGGCGTCACTCTGGGTAACAGTCCTCTAGTGGTGTTTGGGTTCTTTGTATGTCCCATGAATGAACTGGGAGAGGGTTTGAAGGCTTGGATTGGGGGCAGAGCTTGTCCCTGTGAAGAACTTGCACACCAGTTTGAGTTCCATTCCTGCCCATAGACTATGATCCTGGTTTCCCCCTCGATTTTATAGATTTTGCTTTATTTCATAAAATATATATACTGCTTGTTTGTAGGAAAAAGCCTCAGAGCCTTACAATATCTTACAAAAGCCCTTAAGGAGAATCCTGCAGGTTCAGTCCAATGTCCCTCTTGTCGAGTTCTCCTGTATAGGGAACCTCCCTTGCATTTTGTTTTCCCTCCACACAATCTGGAGAGGTTCTTTTGGGGCTTCTCGATATTTGCTTGGATTTCCCCCTCGTGAAGTGTGTTAAGAAGGGCACCCACAAGCACCCAGTCCCTCCTCCACCTCCTGCCAGGCTGGTCTCCCAGCAGAAGAGCCAAGGCCTCAGCCGCCTCTTCGTCAGAGTTTCAACCTCACCAGCCATTTCTGGTGCTTCAGCCATCCCAATCTCCTGAGAGTTCCCACAGTTCTTATGAGATCGGCCCCATTCCATGAGGGAGGACTCCCCATTGCACGAGACCCTTGGAATTACAGCGCAAAGCTCTGCCGATTCTCCCTCTGCAATCTGATTTGTCAGCATGCTTGGAAATTCCAATTTCAACAGCTTTTCCCCACCAGTTTACTTGGGGCAGATGTTAAACCAGTGGTCAGCAAACTTATCGCGCGCCGTGCCGGAGGGCAGGGGAAGGTGCGCCCATACGCTAGTTCTGGAGCACCGGAAATAGCTTATACGCACCGTGTCGGAGGAGCACCGGAAATAGCTTGTACGCATGTGCACAGGCCTCCTCCGACCCGGATGTGCACCGGAAATAACGTGCATGCGCCCAAGCTATTTCCGGTGCTCCTCTGACCTGGAAGTGGGCAGTCGCGCAGCGCTGATAAGAGCGGGTGGAGGCAGAGGCGGCGCCACGGGCCGGATAAACAAGTCCCTCGGGCATTATCCAGCCCGCGGACCTTAGTTTGGAGACCCCTGTGTTAAACCTTCCTCCAGCCCTCCAGTACAGATTCCCATTTCATTTGTAGATTTTGAATGATTGTATTCCGCCATTTTCTTTTCTTTCTTTTTTTTTAAAAAATAATTTTTATTAGGTTTTACAAATTTTTGTCCGGCCCCGGTTCAGGCCGAATCACATACATTTTAAACAATATCCAATGACTTCCTCACGCCCCCCGTCATTGCTTTTATTTACCTAAATATTACATTTTTAACAGGTTCCTAATTCCACATCATTAACATTTTAATAACATCTAATGTTCAAACCGTTTACCATCCACTCACATCTTTAGCACACTTATATTTTAGTTCAATCACATCCCTGTTGCCTCCCCCAGTCCCCGGGATAGACTGCTTCATTGTAAAATTTACTTATCATCTATAATATATATCAATCTTATATCATTATTTTTTAACATGCATATTATACACTCCACTTCCTATAATCCATTCCTGCCATGTCCATGAGTCAAAACCAGTAGGCCACAAGAGAGTTATTTCATATAATTATTTATCCTATTCCCTCTGGATCCAACTTCCAGACCCACTGTCCTTGCTGCAAAGTAGCATCCAAAGCGACATCCACCAAAATCTTTGGCCAGCCGTTCCTTTTATTATCCAGGTCATCTCGGCTCTCCTTTCGCTGCTTGATTTTGATCTGTGATTTGCTGACGTTTCTTCTGCTGCTTTTCTTTTTTCTTAAGACGACAGCTCCTTTTGGCTTGCATTGAATAAATCCCTTGGAGCTAGTTGTTGCCACAGTAAACTTTCGCTGTTTGGCCTTGACAAATGCTCTGTCCTCCAAATTTGTTTGTAAGTCCTGGCCAATCAGACCATTGTTTGTACTTTGCTCTATCTCCTTCTCAGAGCTGCTCCAAGCATCACACAGTTCAGCTCTCAGCTCTCTCAGTTCTGCAATATAATCCACTCTAAATTCTTTCAGCCTTTCCAACAGTATTGTCAAGTCAGCATCCGGTTTCAACGCCATTTTAATATGTAGTTCAAGCAATTACTTCTTTTAGTGATTTTCCAAGCTTTTCAAAAGTTCAAAACTCCAAAGTCTTAACATAATCCACAGATTTGTAAAATTTAAGTTCACTTCAGCTACCCCCTAGGACCGGGGGAGGCGCAAGGGTTCATTCACAAAAACAAAGTATCAAGTTCCATTCAGTATTTTTCCAAACTATGTAGCAATGCCCTGTTGTTGTTACACAATGGCAGGGGACGGACCTCCGTGTTAACGTCCACAAGCCAGTCCGAATTAAAGTCAAATTCAAAACTTTTCTTTTATTTACTCACAATTCCAAATGCAGGTCTTAGAGGAATCGATGCGCTCGGAGGTGGCGGTCTCGCAGCTTTGCCAGACGGGGTTTTAAACGGACCCTGGAGCTCCGCCGCCCGATCGCTCCCGGGAGCCCCGCTGGGAGCTCCCTGGGATCGGGACCGGCGTCCGAGCTCTTGCGGGTCCTGAGGACCCCGGGGTATTCCGCCATTTTCTAGTATGGTTTACCATTTCTGATTTCCCCATGGAATCATGGAATAGCAGAGTTTGAAAGTTTCCCAAGGATCATCTAGTCCAACCCCCTGCAATGCAGGAATTACAGCTAAATACATTAGTTGTTTTAATTCCTTAGGCCTAGTGATATTAAATTCTCGAGAATAATCTTTTGGAGAATATTTAACATCACTACTTAGACCTACAGTTGTCGTCTTTGCAATGATTTGTTCTGTGATTTAATCTTTTGCTTGAAATAAGGAAACAACAGGTGCTATGTTATGGTGCTGTTTTGTAAAAGGTTTTTTAGCTATTGCATTGTAGCCTGTTAAGCATCTCTTTTTCCTTCCTCAGATGTTCAGTCATTCAGAAATCTTCAGAGAGGTAAATTTCACATGGAGACCCAATTCACAGGAAGGGGGGGACTAGTGTTTCATGGGGAGGGGGTTAAGAGTCTCTTCTGTACAACTTGACTCTAGCCCTGCTGTTTATACCACAAAGGCAGAGAGGGTGGACTTGAAGGTGAAGAGGGGAGGAGATAAATTACCCAGAAGGATCAGACTGAACAGGGAAGTTTCATTTCTGCCTAGAGTTGGGTTTATTTTCCATGCAACCTTTTTCAGGACTGGTTGCCACATGTCCTCTTTTTCTCGGATGGGTCCTCTATTTTCATGATTTTCTCCCCAGGTAGATTTTTTAAAAAATTAAATTTGGCAAAATGTCTCAGGTTGTTTTGTTCGGTTTTTTGGTTTACATGAACCCATGAATTTTTTTTCTAGTGCATTAGACTCAGATCTAAGGCACCCAGCTAAGCTAGCCTAGATCAGAGAATCGCAACAGAGCAGCATCTTAAGCTAGCAAAATCCCTTCTCTTGTGGCTGAACTAAAAGGATGCTGGCTCAGCTACATGATCTTGGAGAAGGAGTCCAGGAGGGCAAGAGTTAACATGCCCCTGCCCTTAAGGAGAGCCAATATGTACATGTTTAACAGTTTAATAAATTGTTCTGTGGACACTTGCATTCACAAAGATGTGAACATGAACCCAAATACTTTCATGTGGGAAGCAAAAGAGCAATATGTATTATTATTATTCTTTTGTTGTTTAAAGCTAAGAACATTGCTACTAGCAATATATCACAGCTTTGAAAGCCTACATAGAGTAGGAGTATTTAAAATGAGTGTCATCATAGCGATCCATGGTTAAGAGTAGAAGTTGGCAAATGTGTCTTCTTTTTTGCTCTTCAAAATAACCCTACACTTTCCTATCATGACAGCCTGTGCCCCTAACTGGTAACTTTTTGAGTTAATTCCCCCTTTCCCCCAGGGAACTAGTCTTATGCTATATATTAAATCCAAAGAGATTGTACAATCTCCCTGCCACCTGCCTCCTCTTCCCTGGTGGCAAGGCCTAAACTTCCAAGATGGTAGGGAGGAAGGCAAGGAGAGAACAAGTGGGTGAGAGAGATGGAGAGCAGGAATAAACAGGCTCCCCACTTAGCGTGATTTTCACTTGTGGGACCAGAACGTGACCCCCGCGAAAGTGAGGGGATGCCTATATGTGTTTTTGTGTTGTATTTTTATGCTGTGAACCACCCTCAGACCTATAGAGATGAAGGGCAGTATGCAAATGTGATTATATTATTATTATTATTATTATTATTATTATTATTACTACTACTACTACTACTACAGGGGGGTCCTCATCCCCCACCCCCAACCCAGAGGTCCCCAAAGGCCAATTCCCACAGAGATTGTCAGAGGAAAGCAGCTTCTCTCCTCTCCTGCCTCCTCCAGTTCTCCTCTCTTTCTCCTTCATGACCACAGAAGAAATGAGTAAAAGGTTTCCTGGGTGGTTTTTCCTCTTAGAAAATGCCTAGGTTGAGAGGAGGGCAGGCACAATACACATGGAATATAAGAAAGTGAAGAAAACTGATTTAAAAGCCAACAAGAAAGATATTTATTCTGATGAGAGTCTGCAAGAAGTCTCACTCTTGCATGTGATGCAAAGAAATCCCATTCAGATCAATGGGATTCAGTTCAAGGGTTGTTGTTGTTTTTAACAAGATGTCCGTTTCTGTCTCTTGGCTGACTCTTTCCCAATCTGCTCTTTCCCTCATCTTCTCCCCAACAACAAATGTCACTCTGGATCCAGACACAGCCCATCCCAGCCTCATCCTGTCCGAGGATCAGAAAAGCGTGAGATGGGGAGACGAAGAGCAAGTCCTGCCTGATAATCCTGAGAGATTCAGCAACCGGCCTTTTGTGTTGGGATGTGAGGGATTCACAGCAGGCAGACATTTCTGGGAAGTCACTGTGGGAAGTGGGAGATGGTGGGCTGTGGGGGTTGCCAGGAAGTCTGTGGAGAGAAAGGGCTTCTTCCCCTTAAGCCCTGAGGGAGGGGTCTGGGCTGTGGGGAAGTGGGGAGGCATGTACTTGGCCTTCACCTCCCCTGATTCCTCTCCTCTGTCCATGAATGAGGATCCCAGGAGGATCCGGGTGACTCTAGATTATGAAGGGGTGTGTGTGTCTTTTTCTGACGCCGACTCAGGTGCCGAACTCTACACGTTCTCAGGAGCCTCGTTCTCTGGAGAGAACCTCCTCCCTTTCTTTTATCTGAGGGGAAGTGAAACCCGCTTCAGTATCTCCTGAGGAGACCAAATCTGCCTCTCAGGCCCATTAGATGTTTCTCTCCAGACCAGAGTGACCGATATAAAAAACATTTACCCACCAAGAGCATATTGCACATTTTTTCAAGGTCCCTTTGAGGGGATTCATTCCAGTCAAAATCATCAGAAATAACAAAAGAAAAATGGGTTTCTGTCGCTTTGCATGTTCCTTTTCCCATAATCCCCTCTGCCGCATTCTTCTTAAAGAGACAGTCACACGTTTAACTGTCCCAATCCTATAATAATCTCCCTATGTCCCTGCGTCCGCCGTCCGTGTGTCAGTGGAAATCGCAACTGCGCGTGTGCCCCACTGACACACGGATTGGAGCGCAGAGAGGAGGAGGAGGCTGATTGGTTGGAGCGCAGCACAGGGATTGGAGCAGGGATTGGAGAGGGGGGCGTGTCCGAGAGGCGGCGGCAGCGCATGTGCGTCGTCAGTTGCCTCGCTGCTGCCGCCTCGCATGGAGCTGAGCGCGCTGCCGGGGTGCCCCTGTCCGCCTGCCCTCACCCGCTGCCGCCGCCTCTGAGGCTGCCCCCGCTCAGCAGGCTCTGGCTGCGGCTCCGGCAGCGCCTTGGCACCGGGCCGCTGCCGCCGGGCCTGGCACCGCCCGGGGACGGGGAGCTCCGCGGCGGAGCACAGAGGCCGCCACCGCCGCTTCCCTCCTCGGGCCTGCCGGGAACGAGGGAGGGCGGGATGCGCGGCGCCCCGGCCCTCCTCTCCGTTCTAGCGCCCCTTATCTTCAGGCCTAGCGGAGCCTCCCTCAGCCCCTTCCCGCCAGGTGTGCCGAGGGCTCCTTCCGCAGGAGGGCGAGGCTCCACGGCTGGGAGGGGACTTGGCTGCCGCCGCCGCCGCCAGAGCACCAACAGGAAGAGGAAGTGGAAGCGCCCGGAGGTCGCGATGGTCGCCTGCAAGTGCCTCCCGCAGCTCCAAGGTGCCAGCGGCAGCAGCAGCAGCAAGAGGGGACGCGCGGGTGGAAGCCCGTGAGAGCAAGCGCGTGAGTGCGGGGAGCTGAGCGCTGCGTCCCGGAAAAGGGGCTCTGTCTCTGGCAGCCTCCGATCGCCCCGCGGGGGGAATCTGGCCTGTCTGCAGAGAGCTACACACCCAAAGGAGGAAGTTGGTCCTCTCTCCGGTCGGGTCGACTAGGCCCGCGGAGCAGAATCGGGACCGTCCGCCGGCGGGGAGGCCAAGATCTGCGAGGAGGGAGCGGGGCTGCAGGGCGGGAGCTGGCGCGCACGTGTGGAAGGGTCGTGCGTGGGTATCTAGCGCCCGTTTTTTAACGGGCTAAATTCACTAGTCCTATATAATAATCTCCCTATGTCCCTGCATCCGCCGTCCGTGTGTCAGTGGAATTCCCTACTGCGCATGCACCCCACTGACACAGGGATTGGAGAGGGGGGGCGTGTCCGGAAGGCAGCGGCGGCGCACGCGCGTTGTCAGTTGCGCCAGCGCCGCTGCCTCGCACGGACATGGGGAGGATGGCTTCCTGCCGGGTGCCCCTGTCTGCTGCTCCTCCTGCGGAGGGGCGGCGAGCGCTCCGGCCGCCTCCGCACCTTGGCTTCTGCCGCCGCCGGCCGCCTCGGATCCGAGGCCTCCGTCCGCGGGCTGCAGCAGCGAAGAGCAGGCTTCAGCGGCTGCACAAAGGCGGCGCGCGTCGGGGTCGAGGCTGCAACGGGCGGCCGCTGGCCGGCTTGCCCCGGGAACACACCGAGGAGAGTGCCGCAGCTGCAGCAACCTCCTCCTGCTGCTGCCGCTTCAAAGTTTCTCCCGACTTCTTCTCCGGCTCCTCCCCGAAGGCGCCTCTGGCGGCGGCGAGAGCAGCGTCTGCGTTGGCCGGGCCCTCCCTCGAGCTCCTCCTCCCACAGCCCGCGGCCGCCTTCCAGCTCTTCTTCCGCCGCTGCCCCTTCCAGGGCGCCTTCGCGCTCAGTGGATGGGGCGGCCACCGACTCGCGGGTGCGGCAGCGGCGGTGGGAGGAGCGGCGGTGGCCGGCGCTGTCGGGCGCAGGTGGGATGTGGGGGCCCCGCCCGCCTCGCGCTGCCGCCCGGTCGCCGGGGATGGGGGGGAGGTGTGGGGGGGAGGGAGAGAGAGAGGCGAGCTATGTGTGGGAAGTGGGGGGGAGGTGTGTGTGTGTGAGAGAGAGAGAGAGAGAGAGAGAGAGAGAGGCAAGCGCGCTGGGCCAGCCGCTCGCCCCCGCCGAAGCCTCCCAGTCCTCCGGCTCCGGCTAGCACCCGTTTTCTAAACGGGCTTAATATACTAGTAAATAATATTTTCCTCAAATGGGCTCCCTTACCTTCAATCTTGTTTTCCTTTTGAGATGTTTGATTTGGCAGAGCACGAGACTCTTAACCCCAGGGTTGTGGGTCTGAGCCCCATGGTGGGCAAAGGTTTCCTGCACTGCAGAGGGAGGGACTAGATGACCCTCAACTCTGCAATTCTAGGAAACCTTCCTCTCCCCACAAGACCTTATGCAGAGGGGTCAGAGAGGATGGGAGTTGCAGTCCGGCAGCTTCCGGAAGGGGCCCCATGGGCTGTGCTGCCCTATACATTATGCGGGGCACCTTCCCTGTGTTCCTCAGCCTCACCCCAAATACACAATGCTCCCCCAAGGAGCGTCTTTTCGGCATCAGGTGCATCTGATTTCTCTCCTGGGATACTAACAGCTGGAACAACAAAATGCCTATGGAACTGACCCCTCTCAAAGACCTGGCAGGACTCTCTCTGGCTCCACTATCAGGGCCACTGACTACTGACTGGTGCAGCCTGCTCTCCTTTCCCTGCGTTTCCCACAGGGTGGTGGCACATGGCGGAATAAAGACACCTCCCCCCCACCTGCCTGAGGGCTGCCTCCCCTTGCTCCATCCCCTATATGATATTGGCCTCGTTTGTGTGTCATCGTACGTTTCCCTGTGAGCTTCCACTCTCTCCCCATGGAAGGACACCAAAGTGGCTCATTTGATCCAGCACCCAAGAGGGGCCACCCAGACCTCTCTTGTGGAAAACCTGCAAGCAGGAACAGAGAGCAAAACCAGCCTCCTCCTCCCCCCCCACCCGGCAGCCTCCAGCAACCAATTTTACAAGCATGGTCTCCCAACTTGAATAATAATATTTTTGGCGAGAGTAGCAGATAAGCCCTGATCCCCTCCACCTTAGGCTTGGTTTTATCACTTTCCCTCCAGCACCTTCCCCTGTTCCTTGGTGGTGGTACACACCCCTTGCCCCGGACACCCTTACCTGGGGGTCCTGCCCACTGCCCACCCCCACTGATGACAGGCAACACCACATTGAGAGCAGCAGGAAAGGTGAGCAGCACAAGGCAATTGAAGGGTTGTGGCTGCTGACACCACACAAGAAATGCACACATGAGACACTGCCCTCACCTATGGGGATCCGGCCGTCAGCAGTTCTCCGAGGAAACCCCCTGCA
Source organism: Darevskia nairensis (assembly GCA_034642065.1). Classification (NCBI taxonomy): domain Eukaryota; kingdom Metazoa; phylum Chordata; class Lepidosauria; order Squamata; family Lacertidae; genus Darevskia; species Darevskia nairensis. The sequence continues at coordinate 530,575 of JAWWNI010001487.1, forward strand.
GCACAGAGAAGAGCAAGAAAATAAGCTGCTTTTGAACGTTCTGGACCCGAGCGGGATGCTGGTGGCCTCCAGCTTGTTTGTCTCATCTTCTTTCTCTATGGGCCCCATGTGGGACCTAGAGACACTCTGGGGAAAGGTGCCCCTAGATGCCTGCACACCACTTTGCAGCCTCTTCCACACCATCCTCGGTGAAAAAAGCAACCCTCATTACAAATAGGAGGGGTCAAGGGCCTGGGCAGGCACCATGCGGGCACATTGGGAACCCCAGGTATAAGTTAACTTGAGTGGCCATTTTGCCTACAATGAACAACGCCCCCCACAAACACACAAATGTTCTTGGCTGTGTCCCTAACACATTTCTCTTGCATTGGCAGTCAGAATGCAGAAAAACAAAGGGAGCAATAAGCATGTTCAAGAATGCTGTTTGAAGGTACACAACACAGTGTGACTTAAAATGACACAATGAATGAGACATCAGGGCTTAGATTGAACCCTCTTTAAAGTAGGCCAGGCTGGAAATAGGCATACATAGAACTCAGCAAATGCCAATATTGCATGAGGTTGCAGAGCAGAGAGAGAGAGAGAGAAACCAATAAGGGTTATTTAAACTGTGCGCCCAAGTGGTCCTTATAACTTTAAGAACTAGTTCCTTAGCTTGTTCCTTTCCTCCTCCCTCCCCATTCCCCTTTCCTTTTATGTCACCTATTTTAGCTTGGTTTTCATTGATCTGTGAAACTGCATTATTATTTCCTCACAAACAGATGCCTGTGTTCAAAGAAAGTGGTTTGAGAAGCACATTCACACTAAATCAAGCATTGCTACAACCAGCAAGTTTTCAAACCGTAGTGATGTGGGGTGGAGCAGAGAAACAAACTGCTCTGACTGCGCAGCTTAAATTATGGCAAGGTGTTGTGAGCAGATGCTAGCAACGTGGGTCCCTAGTGCTGGTGACATCGCTTATTCCCCCCTCACCCCACTTTTTATCCCCAAAACAGCTCTGTGAGGTTGACTGGTATCAGGAGCAGCAACTGGTCCAGGGGACTCTGAATTCCTAAAGCTTGTTACAGGACTTTCCCCGAACCTCCCAGTTCCATAAGCACGACTCCCTCTCTCTCTCTCTCTCTCTCTCTCTCACACACACACACACACACACACACACACACACTCTTGAGTGATGATATTTCTTTCCCTCTAGTGTTTCTGTTATAAATTCATATAAAATCCACCGTGTACCAGATCCACACCATAGGGGGAGATTTGGTGTGCTCACAAGGCAGCCATCATCCCCTAAGTGGAGCAGCATGTCTGCCAGGGGGGCCAGACCCGCCCAGAGCTGCCAGAGGATGGGACATTTCACTCACAAAGGACCCACCAGCTGGGAGTGGATTCAACTTGGACTGGAACAAAGAAGGGTGAGGGACCCTCCTGCAGGGCAGGAAAGGGGCATCCTTTTGTCTTGAGGAAATGTGTGTCTGGGAGGGGTATGAGGAGGATGGGACAGGTGTGGAAATACTCTGGTTACCTCCTCTGTCCTTCCCGTTTTCTGATGTATCCGTGATGTAGGGTGATATAGTTTTGGGGGTGTATCTTGGGGATTAAAGGTAAAGGGACCCCTGACCATTAGGTCCAGTCATGTCTGACTCTGGGGTTGCGGCGCTCATCTCGCTTTACTAGCCTAGGGAGCCGGCGTACAGCTTCCAGGTCATGTGGCCAGCATGACAAAGCCGCTTCTGGCGAACCAGAGCAGCGCACGGAAACACCGCATCCCCAATAGCTTAGGGATTAGTAACTAATAAAAGTTGGGGTCTCCCTCTGTTCTGGGTTTCCACCATGTTCCACCTGCTGGCAGGTGGTAGTCCTGTGCGACAGTCTTCAATAAAGACCAAGCCTATCGGCTGCTGTTTTGCTTTGGCTGGTGTCCTTGTTTTTTTTGTCCAAGGGAGCTCTCAGATTTCTCCTTTAACAAGCTAAAAAGGGACTTGAACCCAACTCTCCGCAATCTACGTTTCTAGGCACCTGGTTGCCTCCCCCCTCTCTGCCGCCCAAAGTCAAGGAGGGCCGGCTGAAAAGTTATGCATTTACCTGCTTGTGCATATTGTTAGGACCCACCTTATTTTGGTGACAGTAAGTTGTTTTAAATTCCCTTTAATTATTGTCTTTAGTGGTTGTAACCTGTACTGGAACCTTGGGGTAAAGGGCTGATTCATAACAAGAATAAGAATAAGTGGGGAGATTTATCCTCCAAGTCATCTGAATTAGGCACTAATTTCTGAAAATGATAAGCAACTGGGAGCTGCTTCTCTCGTCCAGTGGAGCAAGCAGTTTGCATTCTTTTCTTTGTTTTCTCTCTGCTCAAATCACAAAGGCCTCATTTTCCGGTGTTCTCTTAAGTTGCACAGATGGTTGAAGATTCTCCCCCAATTGGGGCATTTGCATGGCTTCCCCCATGTGTGGGTCCCTCTGTGACTCCGTAATGTATCTCTCTAGGAAAAGCTTTTCCCACAGTGGAAGCACTTGTGCGCGTTCTGCTCAGAGTGGATCCTCCGATGCAACTGAACCTCTTTGCGCACTCGGGACACTCGCATGGTTTCTCTTCCAGGAGGCCTCTCTGATGGCACACCCAGATCTCTCCCTGGGGAAAGGGCTTCTCGCCCTCAGACCATTCGCACAGTTCCTCTCCCATGTGCCTCCTCTGGTGTTCAGCCAGGGCGGATCCTCGCTGGAAGCTCTCCCCCCCCCCCACGGGGCATTCCTAGGGATGTCCTTCGGCATTCAGCCTCCCCAGGACCCAAACTGTGCTGGTTGTTCCTCCCATGATTTGAGAAGGGCTTTTCTGCTCCAAAGTGCACTGCTGGAAGTTCCCTAAAGGGAACTGGACTTCTGGGAGATGGCTCTGTTCATTTGCTCCCTGGTGTCCTTTGGACTCATGTTTTTGACCTGGAATCTCAGCTAATAGGGATATTTCCCTAAGGAAACAACTTCCCCTTGGTGGGATTTCTCCCTCTTGATCTCTCTCCTTTTAGCTGCAGGTGATGGTGAAACCAAAAACATTTTTTAAACATTATGTCTGTGGGAAACCCCTGAGGAGAACCTGAGCACAAGAGCCCCTCCCCTTCTAGTCTCCAGCAACCGCTATTCAGGAACATTACTCTTTCAAACCAAGGTGGCAGAGCATATAAACATCCAAAGTCTTATCCTCCAGGAATTTTATCTAATCCTCTGTTAAAGCCCTTCAGGTTTTTCAGCCATTGCAAGGGACAACACTTTATCAGGAATATAGGAAGACTTCACACTGTGTAGTGACTACTGACCAGTGCAGCCTGCTCTGCTTTTCCTGCGTTTCCCACGGGGTGGTGAATAAAGACACCTTTCCCCCAACCTGCCTAAGGGCCACCTCCCCTTGCTCCATCCCCTATATGACATTGGTGACATTTGTGTGTCATCATAGGTTTCCCTGTGAGCTTCCTCACACCCAATTGAAGGACACTAAAGTGGCCCATTTGGTCCAGCACCCAAGAGGGGCCACCCAGACGCTTATGGAAAACCTGCAAGCAGGACCAGAGAGCAAAATCAGCCTCCCCACCCACCCTGCAACTTCCAGCATCTGAGATTTAGAAGCCTTCTGCCTCTTGACTGGAGGCAGAGCATAGCCATTGTGCTTAAGAACCATTAACAGCCTAGTGCTCCATGAATTTGTCCCCTTGTCTTGTCCCCAGCTAGGTGGGTGGGGCATGATAGGGTCTAAGGGTCACCGGCTTGAGCACCACATTGGGCAAAAGATTCCTGCATTGCAGAGATCTGGACTAGGTGACCCTTGTGGTACCTTCCAACTCTGCAATTCCATGATTTTAAGTTGGTTGCCAACTCTGCCTCCAGTGGCAGTGAGTTCCATAGCTCACTTATGTGCTGAACAATGAAATGCTTTTATCTGTCCTGGAGCTCCCAATATTCAGCTTTCTTGGAGGGCCACGAGTTCTAGTGCTATGAGAATCTGCAATGTGGAGATAATGTGTCTCTGCCTCCATCATGGGGACCAGAGCAGTGGGTGGGCAGATTGTCCCCTCCTGGGGTAGGAAGCCTTGACAGAGAACTTTCTTGAATTAACAACAACAACTGGTTTCTTGAGGCAGCCGGAAAACAAATCAGGAAGGAGCAGGCCTCTCAAACACAACACAACATCTCTCAGCTCCAGCCTCCTGGAACTGTGGGAACAGAAAGTGAATCTTGGAGATGCCATGAACTGGCTTTGTATGTGTGTGTGTGATTGTCCTGGATTGGTGCTTTAGATGCAGGGTTATAGCTATTCATCAACCCCCAGGGTGCACATTATTTTTCTAATCAGATCATCTATATCTTCTAGATCAGGCACGTCCAACAGGTAGATTGTGATCTACCGGTAGATCACTGGACGTCTGTGGTAGATCACTGGCTCCCCCCAAAGAAGCTCAACAACTTTGGTTTCCCTAAAAAATGCTCAACATTTTAGCCCTTCACTCCCCCTTAAACAGGGCTTTCCACCCGCCTCAGCGCCTCAGAAAAAAGCTCAACAACTCTGACCCTCTGACCTGAACCCCTAAAAAACAGGGCTTTCCTCCTCCCTAAAAAAAGCTTAACAACTTTGACCTGAACCCCCCCAAAAGGTAGGTAGATCACTGTCAGTTTTTAACTCTGTGAGTATATCGCAGTCTCTTCAGAGATGGCTACCCCTGTTCTAGATTAATACCTATCATGCCAACTGTTTCTCCTCCTTTTTAAACATATTTTTGTGATAACTGAAAATATTGGTCCAATTTCTATTTTTAATCAATTATTTCTTTAAACTTCCTGCTGAATCAGTTTATTTATTTCAGCCTATTTTTGCTAGGCTTCTCTGTTCTCATCAGCCTATGTCTTGTGACATAGATAAGGTGTGGGTTATCCACTGCAAATCAGGATGTAGGCTACATTCTCCCTCTTTTTTGTGTGGAACATTAGCTGGATGTATTCCCTAAACGAATTACCATATATTCTGGCATATAAAATGACTGGGCATATAAGACGACCCCCAACTTTTCCAGTTAAAATATAGAGTTTGGGATATACTCGCCGTATAAGAAATACGACCCAGTGTATAAGACGACCCCCGACTTTTGAGAAGATTTTCCTGGGTTAAAAAGTAGTCTTATACGCAGGAATATACAGTTAAAGGTAGATAGCCGTGTTGGTCTGTCATAGTCAAAGCAAAATAAAAAAAAAAAAAATTTTCCAGTAGCACCTTAGAGACCAACTAAGTTTGTTCTTGGTATGAGCTTTCGTGTGCATGCACACTTCTTCAGATACACTGAAACAGAAGTCACCAGACCCTTATATATAGTGAGAGAGTGGGGAGGGGTATTACTCAGAAGGGTGGTGGGAATGGGTGATTGGATTAACAGTCGTCAACAGGTTTACCACACCTATCAGCCTATCACCCATTCCCACCACCCCTCTGAGTAATACCCCTCCCCACCCTCTCACTATATATAAGGGTCTGGTGACTTCTGTTTCAGTGTATCTGAAGAAGTGTGCATGCACACGAAAGCTCATACCAAGAACAAACTTAGTTGGTCTCTAAGGTGCTACTGGGAAAAAAAATTTATTTTATTTTGCAGGAATATACAGTATCTGATGAATGCCTTCTTCTGAATGAAGCTTTTCCCACACTCGGGGCATTCATAAGGTTTCTCCTCTGTGTGGGTATTTGGTGTTTGATCAGCGTATCTCGCCTCAGGGCATTCGTGAGGCTTCTCTCCCGTGTGGATCTTCTGGTGCCTTGACTCTGCTTTTAATAAGACGGCTGTTCCAGCCTGTTTGCTCGCACGCCGCCTCTCTGTTGGGAATCTGCCCCACAGCCCCCAATGGGTTAAACGGATAGAGCTGCGTTTTGCAGAGAGGCCCCGGGAGCAGCCAGGCAATGCTGTCCCTTCCTTTTCCTGCCAGGGATAAACTCAGCTGCAAAAGCCGTGGCTTCTTTCTGCAGAAGGTCAGAGAGGTGAGCGCAAAGCTGTGTTTTGGGGGCAACGAGGGAGGCGAGAGGAATTGGCAAGGAAAACTCATTCAGGTGCTTTGGAAGCGGCGAGGGCCTTCTGACGTGTACGGAGTCAGACTGATGGTCCATCCAGCCCCGTATTGTCTGCACAGGCAGGCAGCAGCCCCCTGGGGTTTCAGGACAGCCCTGCTTGGGGATTGACGCTGGGACCTTGTGCATGCAGAGCAGGTTATCCGTCTACTGCAGCCCGTGTCTCTCTATACTGACACATACAGGAGCCTCATCATCGTCGTCGTTATATATTTTGAAATCATTTTTATTTGATAGATATAAAATTATAACAATCCTAATGCATATCCATATATAGAGATTACTCTGAATCTCGAGATTTCCCCCCACCCCCTCCATGGGCCCTATTGTCAATATTTACAACTGCATATTATTTCATAATCTATATTTTATATCAATCCATGTTATCCATGGTATTTGTTACATTGCAAGTGAGATTAAAATCCTGCTCATGTTTTCATCTGCTTGCAGTGGTCTCCTAAATAAATTACAATTTCCCCCCCGTTCTTTTTAAAAGTTTTTATCCTCTTGGTTCCTGAGTTTTCCAGTCAGCTTTGCTTGCCATTCCTCTCTGGTAGGGACTTTGTCTTCTTTCCATCTCTGGACTAGTAGCATCCGAGTGCATTATTATTATTATTATTATTATTATTATTATTATTTATACCCCACCCATCTGACTGGATTGCCCCAGCCACTCTAGGCAGCTTCCAACATATATAAAACATAGTAAAACTTTTATTTTTTTAAACTTCCCTGTACAGTTTCCATATACCAAGTCAGACCATTGCTTTCCCTAGCTCAGTATTGTCCACACTGACTGGCAGCAGCTCTCCAGAGTTTCAGACAAGAGTCCTTTCTAGTCCTACCTGGAAATGCTGAGGGTTGAACCTGGGGGCCTTCTGCATGCAAATCATGTGTTCTGCTTCCGTCTTTTGTCTCTGCAAGGTTTGTCGTTGTATTCAGGACAGGGTCGTTGCCAATGGAGCTTCTTACCTCGCACCATATTGAGTGGCTGAACCGAACGAAACAGGTGACTGAAGACATGGTTTAGGAGCTGAGGTGAAGCTGTTGCATTCTGTGCGAGAAACGGAACAAGAGATGGACCGGAGTGAAATTCTAGCTTTGCCGAATCAGGGTGCAGGTCCGGGAGCGCGAGCAAAGAGGCAGGGCAGAGCAGAACACAAATTGCATAAGGGGACTGGAAGAGTCCAGCGGGAGGTTGTGGAGCCGTTCCCAACAGCCAGGCATTCCCCAAACATGGGATGGGGCGGCCCATGCTTGCCAGAACTTGCCCCGCGGGAAGATCCCAAGCCTTGTCTGGTCACCACGGAAAGAACGCACTGCAACAGTGGCAGCCCTGAAGGAGACAGCGCAAACAGCCTCCTGACAGGCCTCAGCAGAGCATCCGAAGAGGCCTACATGGGTTTGGATTCTGGGGGAGCCAAGGAGGAGCCCTGGGAAAGGGACACCGTCGCCTTGGAGATGCAGCGGCTGAACTTCCGCCAGTTCCGCTACCAGGAGGTCGAGGGACCACGGGAAGTGTGCAGCCAGCTCTGGTACCTTTGCCACCGGTGGCTGAAGCCGGAGAGGCAGAGCAAGGAGAAGATCCTGGAGCTGCTGATCCTGGAGCAGTTCTTGGCTGTCCTGCCCTCGGAGATGCAGAGCTGGGTCAGGGAAGGCAGGCCGGAGACCTGTGCCCAGGCGGTGGCCCTGGCAGAAGGTTTCCTGAGGAGGCAGCAAGCGGGTGAGAAACCCAAAGAGGTGAGGGCATTTCTTTCTTTTCTTTTCTCTTTTGAAATAATTTTTATATGATTTTACAAATATAAAGATATAACAATCCAACTGTACACACCCACAGTTAAAGATTCCTTCGAATCTCTGGATTCAACTTCCCCTCCATGGGTCCTATTGTTAACCTTTTCTACTGCATATTTTTCAATAGTCCATATTTTATATTACTCCATTGTTTCCATAATACTTGCTGCATTACAAGTGCTATTGCTAATGTTTTTATCTGCTTACAGTGGTCTCCAAGGTATTTTTTTTTAAATCCCATTCTTTATTAAAGTTTTGGTCTTCTTGGTTCCTGAACTTTTCAGTCAGTTTTGCCATTTTGGAATAGTCCAGCAGTTTAATTTGCCATTCTTCTCAGGTAGGGACTTTATCTTATTTCCATCTCTGGGCTAGTAGCATCCGTGCGGCTGTTATCACATACATAAAAAGTCTTTTCTGCTCCCTTGGAATGTCTGGTGTTTTTTTTACAAAAGTTAATTTGAACATTTTTTCATCTCATTATATAGCATTTCCCATAATGCTTTTATTACCTTACAGGACCACCACATATGATAGAAGGTGCCTTATTTTTCTTTACATTTCCAGCAAATATTTGTACCTGTCTTATACATTTTTGCTGACTTACTGGGAGTCAGATATGAGACCATTTCTTTCTAAGCCGACCCTGTCGGCATTCAAAGTCTGTGATAATACTGCATTGTCACCTGCTGGATTCCCAAACAATGTGTTGTTCTTTGTGGGATTCTCAAAACAACGCATTGTTGTTTGCCGGCTTCCCGAGATGCATCTGATGGGTCACTGTGGGAAGATAGCAATGGACTAGATGCACCCTCCTTTTGAGTAGCCCAACAGAGGAGACAGAACAGCGCTAGGAGGACCAAAGGTCCGTCCTTCTTTCTGGCACCCCCTGCCCCTTTGCCCAGTACTTTCCCATCCTACCCACCCTGTTGCCTTTCTCCAGCTGCCTTGACAGGATTGTGTCCTCCTGGTTGTTTCAGGTAGTGCCTACGAATTCCGCGGCTCCTTCAGAGACCAGAGAGAAGCTGCCGTGTCTGGAAGTCAAAGAAGAGGGTGGCAGAGGTGGGTCCTCTTTGGGTAAGGCAGAAGTCCTTGGTTGCCTGGAGTGCAGGCTTCTTCCTGTCCCGGGTGCTTAAACCTCAGCTCTGATCTTCCCTGTTCAGTCCCTAGAACAGGAGGTGCCCCTCTGATGTCTGTAGGCGCACAAACCTATAAACACTTTCTCCAGAGGCTGCAGGGTCAGCCCCGACAACTGAACTGAGGCTTGAAAGAAATGTCCTATTCTTTGGTGATCACTCGTAGCTGAGTAAGATTGTTTTCCATGAACACGGTTTTAACAGTGAGTCTGTAAGTGACTGTGGAGGCCAATTGTGGATCCACACATCCTTCCACAGTGGGGACATAGGTTTCCGGGCGGGAGTTGATCACAGTGAGGATTTGCCAAGCGTGCCTTCCTCTTAGCATGTTTCTCCCTTTCGTCCTGAGTTTGAGCATCTTCAACGCCCATGACACCTTTGGTAAAGGCTGTCCTAATTTTTTAAGAACAAAATAAAAAATAAAAAAATTCCTTCCAGTAGCACCTTAGAGGCCAACTGCTACTGGAAGGAATTTTTTTATTTTGTTTTGACTATGACAGACCAACATGGCTAACTAATTTTTTAAGATTTGCCTTGAGATTTATCCTATTGCAGTCAGCGCTTGGAAGGAGCTAGGCCACATTCTGCCCATACATTTTAAGCGCTGTGATACCTCTTTAAACCTACCAAGAACCAAGTTTATCTGCAACAATTATAACGTCAGCCACAACGTAAAGCAACAATTCAAAGCAAGCTCGTAGTATCAAGCTATACTAAACCAACATTAAACCAGTCCCTACCAATTCACTGCAAACCGTTCATCTAGATTATTGTTGCTTTCCTCTCCTTTAGGTGACAGCTGGCTGAATCAGAGTAATCCACAGCGGGAAAGGCCAACCCAAGTAGACCCTCATTTGCAATGTCAGGATAACAAAACAGCTTTCCTGCCTTATTCAGAGACAAAGATGGGAAGCCACCCGGAAGACAGTGTGCATGCTCCTGAGAGAACCCCTGGGGATTTTGCCGAGTCTACAAACCAGCAGATACCTCCCAAAGGCAAGAAGCAAAGGACTTGCGGCGTCTGTGGGAAGAGCTTCAGCCGCAGCACCGGCCTGATCGCACATCAGAGAATCCACACCGGGGAGAAGCCGTACGAGTGTCCTGACTGCGGGAAATCCTTCACATTGAAGTCGAACCTGATAGCCCACGAAAGGACTCACAACGGGGAGAAGCCGTACGAGTGCCAGCAATGCGGGAAAAGCTTCAGCGTGAGCTCGCAGCTCATAAAGCACAAGAGAACTCACTCGGGGGAGAAGCCGTACAAATGCTCAGAGTGCGGGCAGGCATTCCGCCAAAGCTCCCACCTTAAAAACCACCAGAGAATCCACACGGGAGACCGGCCATTCAAGTGCTCGGACTGCGGGAAAAGCTTCAGCGTGAGCTCTGACCTGATCCGGCATGAGATATCGCACACGGGGGAGAAACCGTACCAGTGTCCGGACTGCGGCAAGCGCTTCTGCAACAGTTCGCAGATTATTACTCACCGGAGAGTCCACACGGGGGAAAAGCCGTACAAATGTCTGGAGTGCGGGAAAAGCTTCACTGTGAGCCAACAGCTCAGCAGGCACCAGCGAGTCCACACGGGAGAGAAGCCATACAAATGCCCCGAATGCGGGAAAACCTTTGGTGTCAGCACACTCCTTACGGGACACCTGAGAATCCACACGGGAGAAAAACCGTACGAATGTTCGGAATGTGGGAAAAGCTTCAGGCTGCGCTCAAACCTTATTGCACATCAGAAAACACACACCGCAAGGAAATCCTAAGCACTTTTACTGTGTGTGTGTGTGTGTGTGTGTGTGTGCGCATGCTTGCTGAAGGAGGGGTTAAATTTTGAATTCAGTTGTCTAATTTTTCACGATGTAGTCGTACCTTGGTTGCTGAACACCTTGGAACCCGTATGTTTCGGCTTCCAAACGATCGAAAACCGGGAGTGTTCTGGTTTTCAAACAATTTTCAGAAGCTGAATGTCCGGTGCAATTTCCACGGCTTCCGATTGGCTGCAGGAAGCTCCTGCGGCCAATCCGAAGCCGCACCTTGGTTTTTGAATGGTTCTGGAAGTTGAATGGACTCCCGGAACGCATTCTGTTCGGGAACCAAGGCACTACTGTATTCACATGCGGGATCTAGAGTTGCCATATTCTGAAGAGCGAAAAAGGGGGATGCATTTGCCAACTTCTACTTTTAAATCTGGATCTCTGTGATAACTCTCATCATGAAAAAGAGGACGTGTCCTGGAAAAAGGGGGCATATGGCAAACTCTACCAGTAGCATGGTCAGATCTGTAGAATGGGGTAGCCAATGTGGGCCCCTCCAGAGGCTGGGTTTCATCTTCCATCATGCCTTGGCTAGAACGTCTCAAAGTAAAAAAAAAGGATGGGAGTTCTAACTTAACAACCTCTGGAGGGGAACACATCACTCCCTGCCCTAGAGCAGCATTCTTCAATCTTAGGACTACAACTCCCATCATGTCCTTCGGCGAAACTGGCTGGGGATGATGGGAATTGTAGTCCAACAACATCATTCTCACAGGTTTTTTTAAAAAATTACCGGGCAGGAATTTAATCTCAAGACGACCTCCTGCGTTAGGAGAATCCCCTCAATTTATTTGTTTTTAAAAGGTGTTTTGTTATAGGAGCAAAGGGGGAAGGCATAAGGTGACCCCACTGCAAAATACAAACATAGGAGGTTTGTGAAAGCAACAAGACCATCTTCTGAACAAACCATTAAGAGAATTATTGGCCGTTGAAATGATTGCACCAACCTGCTTTGTGAATATTTGTGTGCATCGATCCACCGAGCCTTGAAAACCTAGCGGCCACCTGCAATAATTTACCCGGTGACCATGTCTCTACAGGAGAAATGGGATGGGCGGTGGGACACCTGCCTTGCGTGCAGAAGGTTCCCAGTTCAATCCAGGGAGGGCTGGGAGAGTTTCCCTGCCTGAAACTCTTGAGAGCTATTGCCTGTTTCCTGAAACAGGGCTGAACTAGATGGACCAAGGGTCTGACTAAAGGTCAGGCAGCTTCCTATGTTCTTGGCTGCATAGCTCAGTCGGTTAGAGTGTGGTGCTGATAACGCCAAGGTTGCAGGTTCAATCCCCGTATGGGACTCTAAGGCCTCGTTTACCCATACAGTTAAAGCAGCATCCTACCCCTATGAAAAAATCATGGCTTCCCCCAAAGCATCCTGGGAGCTGTAGTTTGTTCAGGGTACTGAGCTACAACTCCCAGGGTTCCCAGAGAAGAGGGATGGATTCTTAAACCACTCTGGGTATTGCAGCTCTCTGAGAGGAATTGGGATCCAGGTGGCGCTGTGGGTTAAACCACAGAGCCTAGGGCTTGCTGATCAGAAGGTCGGCGGTTCGAATCCCTGCGATGGGGTGAGCTCCTGTTGCTCGGTCCCAGCTCCTGCCCACCTAGCAGTTCGAAAGCACGTCAAAGTGCAAGTAGATAAATAGGAACCGCTCTGGCGGGAAGGTAAACAGCGTTTCCGTGTGCTGCTCTGGTTCGCCAGAAGCGGCTTTGTCATGCTGGCCACATGACCCGGAAACTGTACGCCGGCTCTCAGCCAATAAAGCGAGATGAGCGCCACAACCCCAGAGTCAGACACGACTGGACCTAATGGTCAGGGGTCCCTTTACCTTTACCTTTAAAAGGGCTCTTTAAAGTGGCGTTATGGGCCCCACCTGCACTATACACTTAAACGGCTATCATACACCTTTAAGCAGCCCTTTTCATAGAATTGTAGAGTTGGAAGGGATCCTGAGGGTCATCTAGTCCAACCCCCTGCAATGCAAGAATTTTTTGCCAAACATGGGGCTCGAACCCATGACCCTGAGATGAAGGAGTCTCATCCTCTACCGACTTGGAAAAAGCTCTTGTCTATAACCCCAGAGAGCTGCTGCCAGTCAGTGTTGACAGTACTGAACTAGGTGAGCTAGTGGTCTGACCTGGTAGATGTTTCAGTTAATTGGCAAGAATGACTAATATATGTAGATCTATTAGGTCAGGTGTGGGGGACCCTTTGCCGTTCCAGATGCTGCTGGGCCAGCTCCCGCCAGTGTGTGTCTTTTTAAATTATTATTATTTGCTTGGTTCATTGCTCTGACTGCCCTGTCGATGCTGTGAACTTCACAGAATGCTGTGAAACATTATAAAAACATGGTAGATAAGTGAAATAAAAAGTTTCTTTAAAAAAGAAGAAGAAGAAGCCTATCTCTCAGTTTCTTTGCTCAGCTGCCAAGATCAAGTGGATGAGGAAGATCATGGATTTTTGCTTTGTTTTTTAAAATTATTTAATTATTTGTGTCTAAACATCCATAAGAACACAAGAAGAGCCTGGTTGGATCAGGCTAGTGATTATTATTATTATTATTATTATTATTATTATTATTATTATTAGGCATCCATCTGACTGGGTTGCCCCTAACAATCTGGGCAGCTTTAAATCAATTAAAACTGTGGTTTTCAACCAGCTTGTCGTGGCACCCTGGGGTGCCTTAAATGATGGCCTCTTTCCTTCCCTCCCTCCTCGGATGCCATCTCTGCCTCCCAAAGGCTTGTGCAGCTGTTTGTTGCAGCAGCCCTGGCTACAAGCTCCAAAGGCGAATGGTGCCTCTGGGGCTGGCCAGGGGGTGTTGGCTGCCAGGAACTGAGGCGGCCTCGAAGTAAGCAAGCAAACTGGAGAGGGGCCCTTGCTGTTGGGAATGGACAGACAACTCCCAGGCCCCTGTGGGGCAGCGTGAGGAGGCACCTCTCTTTGGGGCAGCGGGGGCAGTTCAGAGACCAAGAAGAGGACTCCTAAGGAGAGGGGAGAGGAGAGGAGAGGAGGCTGAGAGAGTTCAAGAAAGGGTGAGAGGCTGCCAGTTCTGCAAGCAAGGATTTATTTATTTATTTCCTTCCTCCCTCCCTCCCTCCCTCCCTCCCTCCCTCCCAATTTATAGGACTATTTCTAAATTAGCAACTCATTAAAAAAATATATCCATAGCAGGTTCCTTTAAAAATAATTTTTTTTAAAAAAATAAAGGAGGTGGAAAAAGTAGTGACTGGAAAAAATCAACATGTTATGTTGTTGAAATCTAGAAAATAAAATTTAAAATGCTAATAAAAATGGGAAGGCAGGAGGTGTTTTTTCCTTTAAAAAAGAGTTTTTTAAAAAAATGAATAAAAATAAGTTTTTTTTTAAAAAAAAGAATAATGATGATATTGTTGGAAAGGAGATTTGTATATGTAGTTAAAAATGATATTATTGGTGAGGGTACCTGCTAAGGCAGCGGTGGCCCCATTACAATTCTTCAAAAAATAAAAAATATATTTTAAAACAACAACAACAATAATAAAATCTTAGTCTTGGGATCCCTGTGGCACTCGCCAATCCGCCTCGCCATAAGTCCCCCCTTGTCTTTTCCAATGCAATAGCTTCAGCCTGTAGATTTTATTTATGGCATTTTCAATTTCACATGCAATAACTGAAAGAACAGAACAGAAAACACAAGAGAGACATAAAGTCCCCTTCTCATATGATGATTTCCCCTCTGCATCTCCTTCTCCATTATTATAAAACCTTCGCCAATCCATACTTCCAAATTTTTACAACAGGCTTTCTATCAAGCCTGCTGATGAATGTGATTATTTGCAATCATTTCTCAAACACATTATAACCTTCCCCTGTACTTTATGAAAATGTGCCTCTTCCTGGTTTCCAATTCTTCCTGTAGGGTTGTTGTTGCTTTGCCATTTCAGCGTAAGTTCGTCAATTTTATAGCTGCAGCCTGTTCAGAAAGGGAAGAGAGAATATTTTGGGGGTTAAATCTGGAGAGAAGCTCTTCTCCTAGAGAGGATGCGGAGCGCACCCAAGAGAGGAAGTTGGAAGCGTGTGCTGGTGCGCTCCTGCCCAGCTTTTCCCACCCCGGCAGTGCAAAGGGTAGAAGCGGGTGGGAGCTCCTTCCTGCACCGCCTCCTCGTGGGTCGGCTCTCCTGGGTTGCTCCTCTAAATGTGAACGCAGCTGCTGTTTGCCTGCTTTGATGTCTCTTCGGGCGCCACGGGGTCCAGGCGGGTGAGTTTTGGCTCCGCGCCTTTGCGCATCTTTTAGCCGCGCGTTCTTTTGATGCTGCAGACGGATAGAGAGGGGACCACATCCTCTTTCCGTCTGGTTTCGCAGACCTGGGAGAGAGTTGGGGGCTGGGTGTGTTTGGAGACTGGAGAGAGGAGCGCCTGAGTGCAGAAGGTCAGGAACAGAGAAAGCCCCTCCTGGAAAGGCAGAGTCAGGCCCTTGGTCCATTTAGCTCAGCGTTGACTAGAGACTGACTGACAGTGGCAAAGTCTCCAGGTTCAGGTAGATAGCCGTGTTGGTCTGTCATAGTCAAAACAAAATAAAAAAATTCCTTCCAGTAGCACCTTAGATACCAACTAAGTTTGTTCTTGGTATGAGCTTTCGTGTGCATGCACACTCCAGGGTTTGGGCAGGAGGCATTCCCAGAGAAGAGGAGGAGGAGGAGGAGTTTGGATTTGATATCCCGCTTTATCACTACCCGAAGGAGTCTCAAGCGGCTCACATTCTCCTCTCCCTTCCTTCCCCACAACAAACACTCTGTGAGGTGAGTGGGCTGAGAGACTTCAAAGAAGTGTGACTAGCCCAAGGTCACCCAGCAGCTGCATGTGGAGGAGCGGAGACACAAACCCGGTTCACCAGATTACGAGTCTACCGCCCCTAGCCACTACACCACACTGGCTCTCTTGGTGTGGTTGAACCCGAAACTTTCTGCATGCAAGGCAGATGCTCTACCGCTGAGTCATGTATGGGACTTGGGTGGCGCTGTGGTCTAAACCACTGAGCTTCTTGGGCTTGCGGATCAGAAGGTCGGCGGTTCGATTCCATACTACGGGATGAGCTCCCGTTGTTCTGTCCCTGCTCCTGTCAACCTAGCAGTTTGAAAGCATGTCAGTGCAAGTAGATAATAGGTACCACTGTGGCGGGAAGGTAAATGGCGTTTCAGTGCGCTCTGGTTTCCGTCACAGTGTCCTGTTGCGCCAGAAGCGGTTTAGTCCTGCTGGCCACATGACCCAGAAAGCTGTCTGTGGACAAACGCCCTCGGCATGAAAGCAAGATGAGCACCGCAACCTCATAGTCACATTTGACTGGACTTAACCATCCAGGGGTCCTTTACCTTTTACTTACCACTGAGTTATGTCCTCCCAAGGAGGGGAATAAAAAAAGGGGTGGTGTTTGGGTGGGTGAGAGGTTTGGAGGTACAAATAGAGGAAAAGTGGTCCCATGTCACTGGGGAACAATTTTTTTGTGAAGCTCTGTTTCCTGAACAGTCACCTAGATCAATTCCCCGAAAACCTTGGGGCAGTCAGTGATGAACAGGGAGAGTGCTTCTATCAAGACCTGAAGACAATGGAAGAGTGTTTTCAAGGGCAGTGGGACAAAAACTATGATGTCAGACTACTGTTGGACCATCAAATGAGAATCCCCTGTGCAAGTCCACAAACGCAAGAGCTACAAGCGCAAATTCTTACCTGAATAACAACAGCTTGCAGATACTGTGTATCCCAAGGGAATACCGGTATATTTTTTTGCATACCTCCAACTGTACATAGATATACATGTCATTTTCAATGCTATACATGTCATATGCAATGCTATATAAGTCACTTACATTTATACTCATATTGTACTACTTTGGCTATGTGTTTAATAAAATATTGAATTCTTGCATTGTAAAAACGAAGATTATGGTGAAAAGTGAAAAACATGAATTGCAAAAAAACTAGAGCTTACAGAACAAAACCAACTTCAGATATGAAATCAGCATGTCAAAATTAGGTTAGAACAACTGCAGGTGTCAATGCAACCATCACGTTTTGCATCTGGCTCTGTAGTAGGCAGGATCCTGCATTCATATGATTTGACAAAGAATCATAGAACTGGGGAGTTGGAAGGGACCCGCGGGTCATCTAATCCAACCCTCTGCAATGCAGGAATCTCAACTAAAGCATTCATGGCAGATGACCATCCAAGCTCTGCTTAAAAATCTCCAAGGAAGGCAAGCCCACCACCTCCCATCTTGAATCAACTGGTTTGCGTCCTGCCCTCCGGAGCAGGAGGAAAAAAGCCTGCTCTGTCTTCCATATTCAAGCCCCAAAGGGGAAAACATTGGCTGTTTTTACCAAGGGAGATGCTGAAAGGAAAAACAAGAATAAACATTTCCATATGTTCTGTTAAATTCTGCCTTTCTGTCTCTTCTTTTCCCTCAGGGACACCGGCTGCCTTCTTGCAAGTTCCAGTTAATTTTTTCTTACTGTTTTGGGGGCCAGAACATCTCTGTTCTCTGTGATGTGATGTGATGTGTTTCTGTTTTGTTCTAGGGCAGATGGAATCATTCCCCTGTGAAAATACAGGAGCTGAAAATTGCGAGGTAAATAGTAGCCACACAGAGGTGAGGCCATTGTTTCCCGGAGAGTCAAAATGGCGGTCAGTCGGGAGGCCAAAGGAATCCTTGGCTTCCACTTCCAGGCTGAGTTAGAGCAGGGAATGTAGACCAGGGTAAAAATGGAGGAACAAGACCCAGGTGGATTTGAACTCAGGGTAGAGTCCGTGAGGGGGGAAAAACCCTCTTGTGATCTTGAGGTCAGCAACTACCTGGATTTTCCAAACTGGGAGACACCAGAGCCATTTAAAGAAGAACCAAGCGACAAGAGGACTCTGCCATGTTTAGGGTCTCAGGAGCTCCTCAAGGCAGTGAGATGTGAGTTGGACGCCAGAAATGGGGAAGACTATTGGAAGGCGAGAGATGAGACCCAAGGAAGTGAGTCTGCTACCCTGGACATGCAGTGGAAACTCTTCAGGGAATTCCACTACCAGGACGTTGACGGGTCCCGCGAGGCCTGCAGCCGCCTGTGGCATCTTTGCCAACACTGGCTGAAGCCGGAGAGATCCTCCAAAGAGCGGATCCTGGAGCTGCTGATCCTGGAGCAGTTTCTGGCCATCCTGCCCCCGGAGATGCAGAGCTGGGTCAAAGATGGCTGCCCAGAGACCTGCGCCCAGGCGGTGGCTTTGGCCGAGGACTTCCTGGTGAGGCAAAGAGAGGCCGAGAAACCAAAACAGCAGGTGAGGGCGCTTTGTCAGGATGTCCCAAATGTTGCAGGCCCTGGGGGCTGGGGCTCATTGGAACTGACAGGGTGGAAAGCAGGGAGGCCACCAGTAGGAGGAGCCAGAGCCAAAGTAGTCCACTTTCAGAGCATCCATTTAAACAGCCATTACTTCCCCCAAAGAATTCTGGGAGCTGTAGTTCGTTGGGAGTGGTTAACCGTTAAGATATCCAGTTCCCTTCACAAAGCTACAATTTCCAGAGTTTCCTGGGAAGAGGGATGTGTGAGTGTTAAATCACTCTGGGAATTGTAGCGCCGGAAAGGAAACAGCCTTGGCCCAGTATTCCTGAAGGAGCATCTCCATCCCCATCGTTCAGCCCGGACACTCAGGTCCAGCGCCGAGGGCCTTCTGGCGGTTCCCTCCCTGCGAGAAGCGAAGTTACAGAGAACCAGGCTGAGAGCCTTCTCGGTGGTGGCGCCCGCCCTGTGGAATGCCCTCTCATCAGATGTCAAGGAAATGAACAACTGTCTGACTTTTAGAAGACATCTGAAGGCAGCCCTGTTTAGGGAAGCTTTTAATGTTTGATGTTTTATCGTGGTTTTAATATTCTGTTGGGAGCCGCCCAGAGTGGCTGGGGAAACCCAGCCAGATGGGTGGGGTATAAATGTATTATTATTATTACGGTATCATTATTATTATTATTAAGTAGGAGAGGTCATTCCTATGGAGAGGCCAGAGGTCCCCCACTCCTCCGTTAGTCCATGCTTGTTTTTATTATTATTATTATTATTATTATTATTATTATTATTAACTAGCTGACCCGGCCACGCCTTGCTGTGGCTGATTTGGTGAAATGGAATGTCGCCTCCACAAATGGCGGACGGAACGTTTCCGGCTGGCGTGGCTGTGCCGTGCTTCCCTCTGTAGCTACTGGAGGTGGCGTCTCCAACCCACCAAAGGCAAACTCGGTCTTTGTGTCAAGCCTACCTTTCCAGCCGGTCCGTACGGCCCTGGAAATGTCGGACTCGGCCTGGCTCTGCAGCCGTTGGAGAGGACAGCACCGCAAACCATGAAAATGGCCAGAGTGCCTATATACCCGGTGACGGAGCCAGCAGTAGCGTTTGCGCCTGGTCTGTCTGTCGATTGGATAGTGGCAGTGACGTCGGGAGAGGAGGAGGAGGGGTCGGAAACGGGTGTGTTGTGCTGTGCTGTTTAATGTCCACTGGAGGGGCGCTATATATATTTTTGCACAAAATCACATTTTTACCTGGGAAAGGTGTGGTATTTATGCAATATAAGTACATATGATCACTCCCATATGGGCATGGAACGTTGTGTCCAAATTTGAACGGAATCGATCAAGGGGTTACGGAGAAAGGCGATTGTTAACAAAACATCCAACTTGAACGATTTTATATACCGGTATATAGATAGTAATAATGAATTTTACCATCAGCCAACATGCAGTAGTAGTGCTGAACCAACTCTTTTGTTATATTGTACGTTATGCTTCTTTGTCATTTCAGGGGCTGCCGCTGTCGGGAGGCACGGCTTTGAATTGCACTCCGGCAACAGGGATGGCATCGGAGGCTGGACAGATGCCGGTGGGCTCAGAGGCTAAAGAGGAGGCGGAGGACCAGGGCTGCGCCAGCATGCTAGGTGAGGTTTTTCTTGTGCCAATATGCCTTGATCAAAAGAGTCTGTAGTCTGGCTGTACATTTGCTGTAACATGCTGTACATTTTATATCCATATTCCACAATCGTTCCTATGCTTCCATGTCTATATTATAGACATGCAAGAGAGGGTCTTCTTGCTTCTTGTTTCACTTGCTCCATACATCAAAGATGTCTAGCACGAAGACGTCCTTCCTGAATTCCTTGACAACACTGGGTTTTTTTATTATAGAGGGGGTGGCCCTTCTGTCTGTAATAATAATAATAATAATAATAATAATAATAATAATAATAATAATTTATTATTTATAACCTGCCCATCTGGCTGGGTTTCTCCAGCCACTCTGGGCGGCTTCCAACAGAACATTCAAATGCAATAATCTATTAAACATTAAAAGCTTCCCTAAACAGGGCTGCCTTCAGATGTCTTCTAAAAATCTGGTAGTTGTTGTTCTCTTTGACATCTGGTGGGAGGGCATTCACAGGGCGGGTGCCACTACCGAGAAGGCCCTCTGCTTGGTTCCCTGTAACTTGGCTTCTCACAGTGAGGGAACCGCCAGAAGGCCCTTGCACTGGACCTCAGTGTCTGGGCAGAACGATGGGGGTGGAGACCGGTCCAGTATACCTGAAGGAGATGCATGTAAAACAACAACATGCATCTCCTCTTTGTCACCAAAAAATCCTCAAACATTGTAGTTTTCCTTGTAGGGGAAATGCTTCAATTCCCAAATCACACCTGTCCTGAACTTTTTCCACCTCTGCAATATACCCTTTTTGAGACTGAGGGACCAAAAACCGTAGATGGAACTCCAAATGCATCTGCAGCTGATGGAAGTTCTGAATATTTTGTTTCTGCAGGTGATGGACGGGGGACCGAGAACAAGGAGGTGACTCCTCTGACGGAAAATCCCGATCGGTGGCAGCCTCCAAGCCAAGAAGGTGGGCGCCCTGAGAGGCGAAGGGGAAATCATCTGGGAGGGAGTGCTGCAGATTCTGTCCTTTATGCCAGAAGGAAGGAGGCGTTGGAGGAAAACATCCAGCAGAGATTCCTCAAAGACGATAAACGACACAAGTGTGCCGTGTGCGGACGAGGGTTCAGTCGGCCCATGGTTCTCACTGCGCATCAGCGAATCCACACGGGCGAGAAACCCTATAAGTGCATGGAGTGTGGGAAAAGCTTCAGTTTGAAGTCGACCCTCGTGGCCCACGCAAGGACCCACACGGGCGAGAAGCCGTACACCTGCACCCACTGCGGGAAAAGCTTCGCCGTGAGCTCGGACCTCACTCGACACTACCGGACCCACACGGAGAGAAACCCTACAAGTGCTCCGAGTGCGGGAAGTGCTTCCGGCAGAGCTCCTCGTTCAGCAGCCACCTGAGGATCCACACGGGGAGAACGGCCGTTCCAGTGTTCGTGCTGCGGGAAGAGCTTCGCCATGTGCTCGGACCTCACCAAACATTACCGGACCCACACCGGGGAGAAGCCGTACAAATGCTCGGGACTGCGGGCGCCGCTTCCGGCAACACTCCTCTTTCGCCAACCACCTGAAAAGCCACCGCGGAGAGCTGCCTTTCAAATGCTCGGACTGTGGGAAGTCCTTCAGCGTGAGCACGTTCCTGATCAGGACACGAGAGAATCCACACGGGGGAAAAGCCGTACCGGTGCTCGGATTGCGGGAGGAGCTTCGGGCACAACTCTCAGCTCATTTCGCACCGGCGCGTTCACACGGGGGAGAAGCCGTACAAGTGTCCTGAGTGTGGGAAAAGGTTTACCGCTAGCTCTCTCCTCCGGGGGCACCAGAGAATCCACACCGGCGAAAAACCGTACAGCTGTGGGGTTTGCGGGAAGACGTTCAGCCTGAGGTCCAACTTCTGCAGGCATCAGAGCACTCACACGGGGGGAGAAGCCGTTTAAGTGCTTAGCCTGTGGGAAAAGCTTC